>JAQFVV010012397.1:14197997-14577855 GCA_028023455.1 Epiperipatus broadwayi | reverse complement strand
CGGATGACCAAGCGTCCCGGTTACAATATATATATATATATATATATATATATTGAATAGGATGTTAAAGATGTCATAATGAAATGCCAATTCCAAGTCACATCTACTCCCAATATACTATTTATAATTAACTTAAAATATTTCAGTGTAACATAGACCAGTGCATATTCATTATACCTCCCTTTTTAGGCCCCATTACACCATAGAATTTGAACTCAGGGAGTTCTTGCAGTCAACTCTCATCAGGGATGGACCTATTCAATTATTAACCAAATATGCCTATATTTATAAGCAATATTGATGATGATTAATTATTTATAAAAGCAATACATAATGATAATGAAGATCATCAAACCTTTAATTGTATAAATTCATAATGTTATGATGATGATCAAACATCTAGTGGTATCAATGCACAGTAATGATAGTGATGATCAAACAGAGATCAGATTGATTTAGACAACTTAATTTATTAACAACATATATAATAAATATTTACAAACAAAAAAATTATAAAGTAAATAAATATTCGGTTATCAAGAATGGTTTTTCTATCATCTTCATGGCTTCATACAACAGAAACAAAATAATTTGAAGTATATTATATACAAAATTATACTATATATATATATATATATATATATATATAGTATAATTTTGTATATAATATACTTCATATATATATATATATATATAACAATAAAAAAAGCAAAATGAGAATTCACTAATTCTAAAACTACCCTTTTAATGTTATTATTAGAATGATATTTTTAGGCTAGGTTAAATATATTATAATTATAACTATTTTTACTATATATATATAGCCCCACTCTCATCTATATGTGTGTATAAGTCCTAGTAAAATTAATTAATGGTAGATACGAAAAAAACCTTTTAGTCGGTGGGTTAATTGCACTCAGAAGTAAAACAAAATTACAAGTAAATATTATTAAAATTATTAATAAACAAAACAGTTTTGTTTGTCCTAAAGTTTGCCCTCAATGATAAATATATAAAACCTTTACTTGAGAGATCACCTTGATGTATCCATCTTGAATTTCAAGATGAATCTGTAAATTTATTTTTATTAAAAAAAACATATTAATTGTAGATGATTCCTTTTTTTAAAATACATCAACATATGATATTTATCACACCACTGCTTCCACTTTTAAATTGCAGATTATCGAATTTGAAAAATGAATCTTCAATACACAATAAAAAAAATTACACTATATAAACTTTCAGATGGCAATAATAAAAAAACACTAAAAATAATCATGTGAATCAAAACAAAAAGTATTCATCCTGAGAAAAGGAAGCATTTTTTCTCCTACTAAGAGTTTATAGATTTAAATGCCAATCTCCATGTATACTGTTCTTGTTTACTAACTCAGTTGCTATTTAAGTATTTCATGCTCCTTGATTAAAACAAACACATATGGAACATCTCTCCTGAACGTATATAAATCCATGGAAGATTGCTGTACACCAGCATTCTTTAAATAGACATTTTGATTGTGAAATTTTATAATTTCACAAATTCCATAATTTCATAATGACATTGAAGCTAGCTTTGGAAAGTCCTACAGCATTGATCCTTTACCCCTGACACATTGTAATGACCATTTTATCAACCACTATTAATTATATTGTAACTCCAATAGATATATGAAAATGGCTTGTAGAAACAATTAATTTTTAGTATTTTCATATTTCTTTTTCTATTATTTCTATAATAATAAATTCCAGTTTGCAGAATAAATTAAGTCATTAATTTATTCCTGCTAATTATCAATTCAAGTTTAGAATTACCATTTTTCTTATATCCAAAATAAAGATTTTATATTAACTTGAAAATACAGATATTAAAATTACTGTTTTTAAATGCCAAATAGTTTTTTCTCTTTCTTTTTTTTTATAAAAAAAAGAAAAACTTTACATATGCCCTGTTGGTTCAATTGTAGATTTCCAAGTGAAGAACACTACTTTATCTCATGCTAGCTAAATACTTATTGTTACAACTTAATAAAAAAAAAATTATAAACATTATTATTATTATTTTTATTTAAGCTTTATTATTCCAAATTCTATCATTTAGCAGTAATTTTGAGCTCATATAACTTTTAATCTTTGATTTTGTCCATTCTATTAGCCAATTAATATTTTAGTTAATGATATTAAATGAATAAAAGAAAAACAATTTCTATCAATAGACGATCATATTAGTTTATATGCATATTTATATATCATGTGTATAACAAATTTGCTTACTTTATCACAATAGACAAAAAAATAAGAATTAATTTCTCAAATATATCAGTCTATGTGTATGTTTATATGTGTATATACTATATGTATATAAATAAGTATGTAGGATATTTTATTTGCCTACTACTTGGTAGGAATTCAAACATTGTGAAAGAAATTGAGGCAGGTGTGAAGGCTAGTTGTAAGCCATCTCTTACAATATATATATATATATATATATATATATATATATATATATATATAGTAACCTACCCTTTCTCCTCCAGGCTACTTCACCTTCCCTACACACACACACACACACACAATCTACAGAGTGGATGTTCTCTAAATCGATGGTAGTGGCACAACATATTATGAAATGCCAGGGCACCAAATTGCAACTCTAATGAAAAGTTTATATACTCTTCTTTAGTATCGGTTAATAACTAATTATCTATGTTAATGCTTGATGAATTGGTAAAAGAAATAAAATTTCTAACGAATAAGCACTAAGAGGATATTCAATTATAACAATTTCTTAGTAATATATTAAATCTGTCAGAGAAGACGATAGTCTCGACTCAACTGTACACTAAATTTCTCAGCTCTCTCCTCATCCATCTCACTTCAAAGTCCCAATTAAAACTGAGCAAATTAAAATTATTTCCTTGCCAATCATCATCATTACAGTCCATCTCTCTACCACGCTCTCGACCATATTTTAATTTTGCAGATATTAGTAACTACTAATTAGAAAATTTGCTTTACTTTCTAAATAATTTCCATTCTCCAACTCTTTTCTTCTTTATGATAGTCTCATCTCAGTGTTTCAGAATAGAAATATGTGAAAATTTAACTACTGATAAGAAATTATCTGTGGACAATGAATACTCTCCCAATGATTACAGTTATAATAGACCTTGGCTTAGTTTAACTAAGCCAATGTCCACTTTCTCTATTTCCGAATACTTAAATAAAATTGCAATTATAAATATGTGCTTATAAAATAACTTAAACACTTTGAGAATCTAACTTTTGATTACTAACGTTCACCAGGGAAGATATTCGAATCCAGTGAGTGGAGAAGAGGTTTTATGTCCACCCCTAGCATTAAATATCACATAATATCTGTATTGCTTATTATAACTTTAATTTTAATGTTGCTAAATTTATTTGACTATAATCCACATAATATTTTCTGAGTTTGCAGTGTTTAAAAATAATTTTCTTTCTTTTAATTTTATAATGAAATCTTTCTAGTAATCTTAAATTTAATAAATTAATCACTCAAGTACTTTATCATAATGCAGTTATAAGAAAGTAAAACATAATTAAATCCAAATATAAGTGTAATGATAACTTGTTTATTATTGTGATTATGATTGTGATTTCTGAAATTTGTTGGATCCACAAAACCTTGAGCAGAAAAGGTTTTATTTAATATTATAAAATTTTATTATTAATAATAATTATAACATATTTACATTGGTTACACATCTCCATAGCTTATAAGCTCTTTTCCCGAACCAAATAAAATATAAAATATAAAACATTATCGTATTATTAATATTGGATTTACATCTGTTACGGAATTAGCTTTCTTTTCTAACAGATGGCTATACTATTCTTACTATCAATAAACGTCAGACCATATTTAATACTATAACAAACAATTATCAACTTATTATAATCTATTTCAAAATCTAATATTTTTTTTCATTTCTTTAATGCTAACTATAGATTACATTCACTAACATACAATTAATGATACCGGTCATAAAAAACTCTTTTAGCTAAGAAATAATCTTATAAATTATGTATTAACTTGATCCCATTAATGTGCCTTGATAGACTGTTTAAATTTCGCAATACTATAAAGTATTTTCTTACCCTTTTATCCATACATAAACTGTTACAGCATTAAAGAACTAGCTTTCATACGGGTCACACTTTCACATACCCACACATAGATAATATTCAATGTCCCCAACAAGAGTAACATTTTATTTAGCTTATCAGTGCAGCGAAGATCTACTCTGGCTGTGATTTGAAAATTCGATGCACATTGCTTATCACAATAAAATATAATTTATATTCCAACATTAAAACTCAAATGTTAAAATGTTATTGGCTCTTAATCAGCTATGTAAAGGTAAGACAGGTGTAATACATCACTACAATAGATTATACTTTAAATCTTACATACCATAAAGAAACAACGAACTGATTCTATGACCCTACCAGCAATATTAACAATATATGCTTTTATTATTCTTCAAACAAATATACACCAGTAAGGAAAAAGAATTCGGAATCAATATAAGTGTCAGCAATGACCCATAAAACTAGAGAGCACTTTTTATAAGGGCTGATATATGCTAGGACTCGTCCCTAGGCATATAAATATGGATGGGCTTGCAAAAAGCACTATTACCATTAACAAAGAAATCATCTTACGGTGTACACGAACATGGGGTGGGAAACTCATCCACAACTTCTAACTACTTCAATTTTTACTAACTACTTAATGAGCAAGATATGGTCCAGATCAACTGGCCAAGTGATTATAACTCCACCAATCTCAGTCGTACAAGGGTCACTCACCAATACGCACACATATATGAGAATTTAAATGTAATTTCAACACACAAAATATTGCACCGATATATTAGTCAATAATTTTATAAGCTTAAATTCGCTAACACATAAAATCAATTATCTCTTTAATAACTAGAAATAAGAAATGCGCATCGTTCATATAGTAATTTTCTCTCATCTGGGACAAGGCTATATCGTTTTAACAACAATATGCATTCAAAGATAAAAATATATCAATGTTGTTATAATTAAATTTTAAAGTAATAAACCATTTTAATAAACACCATATATACTATATCTTTTCATTCACATATGTCATTTGTATTATTAGGGTAAAGCAATATTTTATTATTCAAAAGAAGCCACATTTCAAACTACTATGCTAATTTAACTTTAAAGAAAATAAATATTTTACTAACACTTAACTTATGGTACTATAATGCCTTAAACAAATGGCTTATAGAAGTAAATAACAGCTAATAAAAAAAATCTTAGTCATTTTTCAGTATAGTCATCCCAAGTTTCTTTCATATTCCTGCAGTTGGAATTATCCCTTAATAGTTCTGTGTCCACACATTATCCAACAATTAATCCATGGAAATTTAAAAAAAATCATTTTATTAAGTAATCCACAAAATTTTTATATTTAAGAGTGACGCACATTTTTATTTTCCTTATTAGAATTTGTATTACAATATCATATTTTTTTTAAGTTAGCTATAACAATCCAGAGGGTTTTGCTTTTAAGGTTCACATTATCCAATTATAATATGACGTTTAATTAGATGAATAATTTTGCAAACAATGATTTAATTTATTTCAGGCAGTGTAGGTTTCTTCAAATAGGATTTCTTTTACCATTATAATATAATTCAACCAGCTCTATCTTAATTTATCCTGATCACTAATAAGTCCCATAACTTAAGGCATTCTTTCTATAAACTATAGCACTATATTCCTGGAAAGGTTTGTGATATCAGTTTGATAAACATTAAAATATTCTTTCACATAATAACCATTCAGTTTTCATTGATAAATCAGCTTTTCCAGACGTTGATGATGCAGACATTATTTTAGGTGGGATTTAACGTACACATTTGTATTGTAGTTCAGTTCCACACTTTCCTTTTATAATGATTACTTTCTTTCTAAATCTTTTGTAATACAAATGATAAAAAAATGTATCATTGAAATTGAATAATTAAAATAAATATTTATTAAACTTATAGTTCACATACTTTTCTCGAAGTAAAATGTTGTCTTTGGCTGATGTTGCATTACTTTCCGACTAGCTGTGGCCATGACGATCGTATAAAGAATCATGATAATGATTAATTTTAGGAAGAATTAATATATGCCTGATGTGGAAAGCTTAAGCACGTACCATATTTTCACAATAATATATTTTTTGATTCAAATTTTCAGTCAGAGATTGAGCCAGGAAGGATGATAAACTTAATATATATTAGTTTAAATTAAGGATTTTAAACCCGAATGGAGTTACTCTCCTGATAAAATGAAGAGAAGCCACTTCCCAGAAAATGGCTAAGTTTTATAGTCTTATCCTGTCAATCAATCTTTGAATGATGCCTTTATGTCAATTAAGCCATATACCTTAATTTGAATTAGTTATTTACTATTATTTTCAAATTAATTATTCACATTCAGACAGAAATCACGTGGTTTTTGTTAGATCTTTCCCTGCTCCTCATGGAAAACTGCTTGAAAAAGCAAAAATGAAAATTTTTATTAAAAAAAATACATAGCAAATCAACTTTGAACTTAATATTTTGAATAAGAACTAGCTGCTACGGACATGAAATTAAAATAAAATAATTGTTCTTTCTATAAGCTTTCCGATGATACAGTACATGCCCAATAACAGTAAATAATTATTTCTATAATTAAAATTTGTTCATATATTTCTAACATGCATACTCACACACGTGCAATTACATTTTAACGCTTTAAATTAATCCTTATTTCCCTATATGAACTTCATTTAATAAATATTCTATAGCTAAATTTTACTTTCCTAATCGATACGATTTTCATCAGTCAATTTCTTACTAACTAAAAACCATATTTACTTTATAAATACCTATTTCCCCCTTCTGATCTATCTAAATTATTAATAACTACTTACAAAACAATTTTAACACATCAACTATATTAATTTGACCATTTATGACGCTTTAAATCCCAGTTATATTTACATTATAATTAAATGATTTTATTTCAAGCATTTATGATTGAGATTTCATTACGTATCAGATAATTCATGAAGGTTTATTCAAACTTTTATTTTAATTTAAAATTAGTACCCGTTAAATAATTGTATATCAAATGTAATGCATTTTATAAGGAAATTTTTGATCTAAATTAATGTTAACAAAGCCAACTTCAAACTAAGGAAGCTTTAGTTGGAAACCAAAAGTTTCAATATATATCTTTTAAAATTTCACTTGAGCATTTGAAATACATGGAATATATATATATATTCATTTATTACTATCAATCTTCAGCTCTTTTAAACCATTATAACTTTTTTTAATTGACATAAAGTATTGTTAATATGTTTCATTTTATAATCAATTTTAAACAATTCCTTGACAAATATCTCAATATTTTTTTTAATTTATCATATTGATAATGACATAATTTTTTATTATGAAACAACAAAAATGTAAAACTTGGAATCTTATGCATAATTGGTATTTTTGATTTACAAGTTATACATCTCCTTTTTGTAATGGTTGTTTTATTAATTAATAATTTACCATATTATCATCTTTTGTAATAATTAAATTCAAATACTGAATATATTTGGCCTGTTCATTTTCAATAGTCCATTCAAAGTCATTCAAATTATTTAACTCATCTACAAGGAAATTTATAGTATTGGTATTTCCACAAACAAAAATCAACCATATACCTTTTGTAAATTTTAATATCTTTAAAAGAACATATTTAAAATACTACTCTCATATGCAGAAAAAACAAGAAAATTGCAAAATTGTGCAACAACAGAGAGATCCATAAACCAACCTTTAGAAATTTACCAATATCTACCTTCACAAGAAGCAACAAAGTTATTGTTGTGTCCTGTGGGCAGCAAGTAAATAATTTACAAAGACATAATGCAGAAGGTAAGCTAATAGTTTAATTTAAATAATGGATGAGCATATTTACAAATATATATATATATATATATATATTTATATATATATATATATATATTTTAAATATGCTATATATATTTTAAATATATATATATATATATATATATATATACCCTATTTAAAATGCACTAAAATAATAAAATGTTGTGGTAACCTGCAGATAATAAACCCTAGTCCTGCTTTTAGACTTACTGAGTTAGGATTCTCTGATTTATATTAATGCCAGGACATATAGACTAGATACTGGGAGTTTATATACCCCTCAAATCTTCTGGTGTCTTTACAAACATTACCTAATATGGTGTTTTTTTTTCCAATTCTCTGAACTTATAAGGCCAGCTATGCAATTCTATGACCTAACAACATTGCTACACCTTAATAGTTACATTGCTACATATCTATTGTCATAGTTATTTTCATAATAATTATATGTATAATTATTTACACACAAATCATTATACGTAATTATTGTACAAAATTATTATTTTTTATTTTACACAATTAATATACATTTATTGTTTCATATATATATATATATATATATATATATATGAAACAATAAATGATCATTATAATATATATATATATATATATATATATATATTATAATGATCTGGTGATCATTGAGTCTTACCATATCTGTGCTATGGGGTGCCACCAGGCTATTTGAACCTGGAAAATTTATAGAGTAGGCAGATACATGCTGTTAAGATCTAATAAGATCTAATTTTTACCTATGTTTCATTCTGACCATCAGCCCATGTTACTAACTCATGGAACAGCAGAGACAATGTATACTTACTTATTAAAATATATTTTCAATATTAAAGAAAATAAAAGAAGCCACTGCCTGTAATAACACACAAAACATTTATTGAAGCACATATATAAAATTTAGAATTATTATTTTAGTATAACTTTAATTTTTTTTACAAAACATTATAACTTAACTTAAGATTTTAATTTACAGTTTGACTTTTATTTTAGAAGTTCGCACAGATGAATTTAATATTTTATTAGATTAGAGTGTCGAGTATGAATAAACTACATAGATTGCACTTGAAAAGAAAATATTCTATCATTGATTTAACCTTAGGCCAAGTCGTTTGCAGTCAAACTAAATGTATTCAATGCAGCATTAAAAGTATGGAACAATACCATACAGTCAGGAATGCACATCTGAACAGCATTGTTAGAGAAGAAATTGTCTTTCATCCAGTACAGGAATGTTACATCTGTCTGGCAAAAAGAATAATAAAAAACTCCATAGGAAGGTATTGTGGTCCTTTTTGCTGACTTAGATCCCATTCCATAGGCAAAGGGGGTGATCCATGGAGTAGGGAATACCGTCTGTCTCTAATAGTCAATAAGAAATAGGCTTATTTCACCCAAGTGTGGTGTATAATGTGATCCTGTACCTGCATGTAGTGGATGTCATACTACATGTACTAATTACACCAATATATCCAATCGATTAACACAATTTAACTACAAAACAAATAAATTAGGATTAACCCTCTCTTAATTAAACTAATATAACTTTACAAATCTATGCAGCCTTTCATGTCCCACTTAAATTTAACATTTATTAAGTTTAGTTTAATAGAAAAAAATCATAATAAAAACTTAAAAGAATAAAAAAAAATTAATGGAAGTGATTTTTTTTAAAAATACATTCAATAAAATAATTAATAAATAATTTAGTCAGATAGTAAATTCTACTTCTATTTAAATATTGAGCAGTTTAGAATTTAGAGTTCTTATTGTTTTCAAATTAATGTTCATTAGAGTTCATAAAGTTCTTATGGTTTTAAAAAGTTTGTCCTTTACAGTTGCTTGCAATTTGGGATACAGTATTAATGCCCCAATGTCCTGTGGTCCACAATATAGAAAAATTATTGGTCATTTCTCTTTCTTTCCTTTTTTTTAGCAAAACTGAAGGTATTGAAGAGTGCATCTTTTCAATCCTTTCTCCTTCAACTCTAGCACAACTCTGCTTTCACCTCTCTATCTTCTCTTCTTTTTTTATTTCCAAACTTTTCTTTTTATATTAAACTTTTGGATCCAGTGGATATTAGATCATGACGATGATGATCCTTTCATTGAGGTATGTTTTCTGAGGGATTTCTTTTATTGGCTATTAGTTTCTATTGTTTTTCTCTCCTATCTGACCTTTACTTATTATACATTTAGGGATGCTCAAGGGCTAGTTTACTTTTAACTAATTAAAATAATCATTTCCATTTTACACAATAGCATTAATTTATTGTACATTCTTTTTATCTTTAAATCTTGCAAGTTTTTTTCTTAATATTTAGTTTTAAAACTTTTTCTTTTTTTTTTTTAATAAAGTTTTCTTTTAATAATTTTTCATCTGTGCGATTTTATACATATAAAGTTTAGATGACTTTTAACTTTCAATTTTTAATTCTTAAAAAGAAGTTTTTATTTGTGAACTTTGCCCATTACAATATATATTCCATGTTTTACCTTGAAAACTGAACCCCCCCCCCTACAGAAGTATGGGCCTTCATCTAATATAATCTTTGAGAGGAGCAGGAAGGTTTCTAGTTTTTTCTGGATGCTGGCAGTCTTTGTTGTTACTCAATAGTGATTTCAGTGTAGCTATTTCATTTTCAGAAGAAGTCTTCAATCATCAACAATTCTATTTTAGGATTGTAAATCTCTGGACTAGTTGATTCTGTAGTTTCTGCTTCAACATTGCTGCAAGTTGCTTGTTCATTGTCTCCATTATTTATGGTTGACACTTATCTTCTCAGCTGGTTTTAATGCTTCTGAAGTTTTACACCCTCTTCAGTTTTACTTTCTGCCAGTTGATTAGTGATATTTCTCATGATGGTTGCTTTCTCCCAAATCTTTTTAAATTTATTCAGTGACCAAACATTCTCATCTATTTTAAACTTTCTTCCTATTATTCAGGTCTCATTATTTCTTTATTGGGTAGGTGATAAGATTGACAATTTATTCCTCATTTTTTTTTAAACAAAAGTACATCTGGAGTTTATCCAGTGGCACTAGATGGCATACAATGTCGATGAAATGCTATTTCAAATAAGGGTTAATTTATATTTTTTACTTTAACCTTTCTTAAGCTTTTTTGTCATATTTTGGATAACCTTCATAACGATTCCATTTGACTTGGGATGATATATTGGTGATTTTATATATTTATCTCCCATTCGTTAATAAAATTTTCATCATTTTTTTAAGAAAAAGCAGTATTATTATCAGACATGTGGAATTCTGGTGTTACATATTTAATGAATATTTCTTTAAGTTTCGTGATTTTTAACTTGATTTTGGTTAGTGATTTCATTTTGAATAAGTGTCTAATATTTTTCAAAGCTAAAAGGTTCTTAAATGTAAATCACATACAAGCAGCACACACTTTTATCTAAATAAAGAAATTTCAATTAAATCTATTGTCTATTCGCATGGCAACCTTTGGTTACCTTGACAATAGACAATAAAAAGTAACAAAATAAATAAATGAATGAAATAAATAATAATAATAATAAAATATGCTTGTTTAGAAATATTTTCTCTTTATTATATATAATGAGATAAATAGAAATAGATAAAGAGGTGGACATATAGATAGATTGTTGATATATAAATAGATAAATATATACTTTGAGAGGCAGATAGAGATAAATAGATGGATATATAAATAGCTACATAAACGTATGAATAGATAGATATATAGTCATCTTTAAATAATAAAAATTAAATTAGAAAAAGGAATAATTAAACAACATATTTAACTTTTAAATGTCTAGCCAATTTTATAATTAATATCAATTACTAATTGGTTTAAGTGTTTTCTATTATATAATCCGATCAAAATGATTATCAAAAAGAGTACAATGCAATAAAATAAAAACTCAGTAAACATTTAAACAAATACATCACATTATTCACAATTCAAAGCAATCATCTTCTCTTATTCAAAGTTTATTACAATCCTAAAGTAAAATTTATCCTAATTAATAATGCTTTTAAATTTATAATAATAAATCAAAATTATTTTATTTTATTTTTATTTCTTTTCATTACTTTCCAAAAGGGTAAAGGAAGCCCAAAAATAAAATGTAATTTCGAATGTTGGGAATTTTTTTTTTTTTTTTTAAACTTAAATTTATTTTGTATTGATATGTATTAGTTAGTAAAAAAGTACAAAAATGTACGAACCTGAGCTTTGTAGAAGAATGAAGTGCTTTCGTGTGACAAAATTAATGTGTTATATTATTTGCTCTATTGTTATAAAATTCTATGTATTTTGTATTTAATATTCGTTTTGAATGTAAATGAAAACTGGATTACTCTGTATTTTATGTGTATTTTTATTTGTTATTGTTATAATTTTTTCTAAGAAACGTTATCAATAGTTAGTATTATTTAAAATTAGATGTTAGATAGATATATATTGTTTATTTGTAATAGTAAAAATTTCGAAAAATTATGATGATATTCAATTCTTTTGACACATCCAGTAAATAGATTACTGAGGCTAATATTTAATTCTTACTTATTTTTTTTAGATTTATTGAGAAAAAAGTAAATCTAATAATTTGCATTCTAATCAATATTTGAAGACAGTGGAAAAATATATCTTTATAAGTTTATTTTGTTATTAAAAAATAATTATTGACTTAATATTGAATTAAAACAGAAAAAGGCAGTTTATAAACAATATATAGATTTTTGCTATTTAGATAAAAAATTTAAGTGTTTACGTTAATGGCTATTATATTAAAAAAATTTAAATAAGAACAATAATGTATTCATTTAATGCATTAAATGAAAATGGTGGTAAAATTAACTATAAAATAGTTTGAAAAAAAAATTATTGCAATAAATAATTTATTAAATAATATAAAAGATTTGTAGGTAAGACTAAATAATATGTAAAATTTCTTGATCACATGGAAAATTTTATTATGTTAAGTTCAAATTTAAATGAAAGAGCAAAAGTTCATAAAAGTATGTTGGTTAATAATTATATTAATTCAACTTGTATTTGTATGAATACAATATAGATCAGACAATTTTAATTGATAGAACTTCTGTGATCTTGTTATATTTAATGAAAGAAAAAATATTAAAGAAAATTTTATGATTCAATCTATTTAAGGAAAACATTTTTAATTGACTGATAAATGGAGTGTTTCTAGTAATTTTCAATATCATCGTATAATTGGCTTGAATTGTAGATTATGTATAATTGTTTTAAATTTTACTGGATTTTGTTTTATTTTATTTTACTATTTGTATTGACTGAATAATAATATGTAAGACAAAGAAAAACTATTCTTAGTTGACATTAATTAGAAAAATTATTAAAATTTTAATGTACATATATATTATATTGATTGCATACCAATGATATCGACATAATAGTCTCTAAGCAAAATTGTGTCAACATAGCATTTGAATGTTCCACTGTGTTCTGAAAGTACTTCCTTAATTAATAAAGATTGGAAATTAGCATCTTGAATGAGACTAACTTTATCATTAGCAAACATCCCGTATGCTATTTTTTTAAGCTCACTTCCAGTATATTCATAAATAGCTTCTTCAACGGAATTTGTATGTGCACTCCAAGTAAATTTAAGTTGTTGACTTTCTCTTAAAGTTACACCACAGACAAGAGCTATATCTTCCCCTTCATTCTTATTTATAAAAATTGAATCTTGTTCTGAAAAAAAAAAAAAGAATGTCAGTAAATTGTAACTCATAGATACATTTTATAACGCATGGATAATCGATAATATTATCAAATTTATTATTCTTATTTCAATTGTCATTTTTGTTTGTTTGTAAAATAAATTACATTTTTGTAGTATATATAAATAATACCAACTTTTCAATTTCTTAAGCAACTTTTCAACGATAAAAATAATTAAAAATATTAATAGGAATAAAATATTTTTAAATATATATTTTTGAATGAATAAAAGATTGATTGTGGGCAACAATTTAAACGATGTATTTATTATATACACGCACACCTTTACCTCAGTTAGTGCATACTCTTTAACTAGGTTTGACAATGCAATCATCGTCTATTTGTACCCACTATTTTGATTTACAATTGATTATTCATTATAACAATCAAAAAAAAATTTTTAAAAGGTGATGACCATTTGTGGTATCATAGACAAGTCAATTCAGGATTGTTTGAAATTTATTATGTAGATAGTATTGTAAAATTAGGGGAATTCATAAATAAGTATAGAATTGTATGACTAAATAATATTAGAAGTGTATAACTAAATAATATTAGATATAATGTAACAATTTCACGTAGAAAATAACTATATATGGTGTGAGGGTTTAAACAAAATTTACCACCAAAATGCCTCGCCTTATAAGGTGAATTTGGAGATGAATCAAAACCCATAGGGACTAGTGAAGGGCTCAGTTAGCAGACCATATAAATAGAGGTATTTATGGAATGAGAGATATTCTTAAACTTTAAAGGAGTAACATAACTGAATGCATCCTAAAGAAAACATATTTTTCAAACAAACTTATCTTGACATTACATATTACAAATATAAACAACCTCATCTACTATGCTGAAAAATTTAGTTTTATTTAAACCTCATGAGTGAGAGGTCAAAAGGAAGACTCCGCAGATCAACTAGCATAAATATATTAAAAGCATGGTGGCTTCCAAAATAACACATACATTTGAGGCAAAATAGGATGTCTGGACCTTTGTCTCAGTGCATCAGGAAAATATATGGAGAAGCTCACCAAAACAACAATAGGTATCTAGAAATATGTGATTATAATCACTGGAAACATAAGCGCTATCAACTCATGGACAATTGCAATACAGATGGGGAATTTATCTGCTCCATCCAACACAATAATAATATCTATAATAAATAAGGCCTGACATACTAGGGCCATGCTACAACTAACAATACCAAGATAAAAACTTCACAATAGTTGACTAAAGTTATAACCAAAATTTTAGCCTCAATAAACAATAAGTAATGTCTGCACCAACAAATAAATTTAAAAATCAATTGACTGAAATATAGATAAAGGTAATAAATTGTATATGAAATATTGGCACTAAGATATAACACACACAAGTATGGAATATTAAATACTTTAACTTATGAGAATTAGTAGATTTGAATAAAATGTAACCAGATTGTGTGAATAATAATTAAAGAACTAAGATAATTATTAAGCAATGATATTATTTATAAATACAGTTCTATAAAATTTGTATATTTATACAACTCCTATGCAATAAAATATAATTTATTGCTTTCCAATTTAAATTGACAAATTACATTTATTATTTAGTACACTTGTACGCAAACGTAAATCAAATAAAAAGTAAAAAAAAAAAAAACATATTATATATATATTTATAATTATACCATATTTGCATAGTTTAAGCTATAAAATGTCTTTAAAATAAATAAACATATATATATATACTAAAATAAACTTTCATCACTCTTAAGATTTTAATATTCAAAAGAAATTTATAAGACAGTTTCCAAATATTTCAGTTGTATATTCTTTCATAAAGATATATTTAAATGTTACATAAAAAAATAATAGGCAATAAAAAATAAGACAAATTTTAAATACCATCTAACTGCTTTAGTGTCCCTTCATTTTCAGATAATACAGTTACTTCAGGCATTTTCTTTTAGGTTATTCATCCTAAAAGTGGCTCGAAATGTTATTAAAATGTGTACATATTATAAGTAAATTGATAGATTGTTTTCTTGCTATTAAAACAATTGATTTCAGTCATTTTCTTGATATTCAATTATGTACATGGTTAAGTTGAATATTACTTTGAATCATTAAGAAATTTGGAAGTTATACTAGGACATATAAATACAATTATAATAGCTATTTTTTAATTTATCTATGAACGCCAGTTTACTTTTAGGTTTCATGAGGTTCCAATAGTAATAGTTTAGCAAGAGGACAAAGGTTGATCTTAGCCAATCATTTTAGTACTAATCCTTAATCCAATAATTATTGTAATGAGATTTATAGAAAGAATTTGGGGGAAATGACGAACAAAAGTTATGTCTTCTTCCTTCCTTTGTTTTTATTAACTAATAATAATAATGACGATTCTGTTCTGCATTCCATAGCAATTTCCTTTTTAGCTCATTGTTGCAAATTCATGAGCAGATTTTAAGATCTTTAACACTTTTGTTTAGTGATTTTAAAATATTTTTTTAAATAAAAAAATAATGTCAATAAATATATATATTACATTGAAAAATTTATGTTGTAATTTACAAATCATATTAATAACTAAACAACCAGAATAATATTACTACATCTTTTACATTTTTTTTTTTAAAAAAATAATAATTAAATAAAGGTACAATATAATTATATTTAGCAATTTAAATACTATTGTTAACAATAATTTCTTTATATACACTTTTGCGAATTATATATATATTCATTGCTATCAAAATCCCATCATTGCATAACCAATCACTCATCATAATAAATAAATAAACCTGAACTAAATAACAATAAAACAATTAATAACAATAACAAAAACAACTTATTTACAAATCCTTAAGTAAAACTATATCAAAGACATTTTTTAAACCACTAATGTGGTGATTGTGATTCGGTATTACATTTTGCTAATAGAAATCAAGTTTTATTAAACAGTGTTTGATAATATTTAGATATTTTTAATTATCTTAATTTTAATCATAATCGTGATGTTCAATTTAACCATAATGATCATTTTTAACAGTTAGCCAAAGAATATCAAACAACTTAAAGTGGAGAGTTATAGCATATTGACTGAATTACTTCTGGTAATTAGTAGTAACACAGATAAAACAAAGATTTGTGCTTGTTTAAAATTTTTTCTGTACCTTTTTTTAATCTTTTGTGAATCTATCATTGTTTTAATATATCATCATCATCATCAACCATTATCAATCCACTGCAGGATGAAGGTCTCTCTAAGTTCAATCCATATTTTCCTATCTTTAGCTTCTTTTCTCCACATCACCCCTGCACACTTTCTTATTTCATCCATCCATCTCCCATGCGGTCTCTTTCTGGGTCTTTTACAATCTCTTGGAATCCAGTTTAAAATTTAAATTATCCATTTATTATCATCTATTCTAACAATATGTCCAGCCAAACTCCAGTCTTTTAATTTTTTCAATGAGGTCAGTAACACATGTTTGTTCTCTTACCCATACATTGCATTTTCGATTCCTTCTTGTTGCTCCCAACATGCATCTCTCCATCCTTCTTTGAGTGGTCTGATGTCTCTGTATTGCTCTTCTATTAAGTGTCCAAGTCTCAGATCCATAAGTAAGAACTGTCAAAACACATTTATTAAAAACTTTCCTTATCAAACACATAGGCATATTTCCTTTTAGTATGTTATTTCTACCAAAGCACTCCAACCAAGTTTAATTCTATGATTAATTTCATCCATTATATTTCCTTCTGTATTAATAATCTGACCAAGGTATTTGTAACTGTTAACTTTTTCTAACTCATCATAATCAATCTTTATTTTAATATTTTGAAAAAAACTATTAAACATTACTTTAGTCTTTTTAACATTTATCTTTAGTCCTACTTTCCTACTTTCATCTGATAACTTCTGCAACAATTCCTGAAGCTCTAAAGTATTATTTGCAAAAAAAACTACATCATCTGCAAAATCTAAATGACTTAAATAATCTCCATTTACTTTCACTCCTTTAGCTTCCCATTTTAATCCACAAAATACTTCTTGCAGAACTGCTGTAAAAAGTTTTGGAGATATGGAGTCACCCTGTCTTACACCCTTTTCAATGTTGATTTTCCTACTATAATTATGTAATCTAATTGTTGCTGTTGGGTTTTTATAAATATTCTTTAAAATATGACAATATCCTGGATCTACACCTTGATGACCCAATGCATTAGTCACTGAAGAAATGTTTATAGAATCAAATGCCTTTTCATAGTCTACAAATCCTAAGCATAATGGCAACTTACATTTATTTGTCCTTTCTATAATTTCTCTCAATACCTGGATATGATATACTGTACTAAAACCACTTTTAAATCCAGCTTGTTCTCTTGGTTGGTGGAAATCCAGTGTTTTCTGTAGACGAGTTGTAATTATCTTAGTAAAAAATTTATATAAAACTGATAAAAGATTGATAGGTCTGTAATTTCTAATATCTTCTTTATCATCTTTTTTAAATATTAATATTAATACTGCATTCTTCCAATCATCTGGTACATCTTTATCATTTAGACATTTGGTACATAACTTTGCTAAAAAAATTTCTATTTTTTCACTTGCTTCATTTAATATATCAATTATAATTCCATCATTACCTGGACCCTTCCCTTTCTTCATAAATTTAATTGCATGTCTAACTTCCTCATTCAAAATTCTGGGCAATTCAGAAGATATAATAGGTATAGGAGGCACTTGTTCTTTATTACTATATAATTTTTGATAGAAGTCTTCTACACATTTCATGATGTCATCCTTCTTTTTAGTAATAATGCCATCTTTTTTATTCCATATATAAATTTCCTACCAATACTAAAATGTTGTTTTACATTCTTTAGACTTTTATTCTCTTCTACATATTTCCTTGCTAGTTCACAATTATACTTTCTTATATCATTTTCAACTCTTTTCTGCACCACTTTACAATGTTCGAGATATTCAATCTTTTTTAATGCATCATTGTTGTATATCCTCATATTCCTTTTTGTCTTCATAAATTCTCTAGTTTCAGTAGAAATTTTATTGGTCAATTGCTGTTTTTTTCTACCAGCTATCTTTGTTGCAGTTTTTAAAAGTGTATCACTTATTTTCCTATTAATGTCATTCAAATCTGAATCATGTTCAAAATCTAGTAATACTTGAAACCGATTTTAAGTTCTAATTTAAATTCATTAGAATGTTTCTGAAGATTAGGAATATCAACTGTAAATATTGTTTTTCTTAATAATTTTTGTCTCTCTAGTTTTGCATTAACATGTATCTTACATCACATGATCACTATCTCATACTAGCACATAATTGTTATTAAACAATTTAAAACAAAGCAAAGCAAAACTCTCCATATAGTAGTACCACCTTGTGCTAACAAAAGCAATCAATGGATGCCAGAAGGCTTGTGCATAAAATCCCTATCTAGTGCCTACTCATCCAATATCCCCAGACTATTTTCTGGCTTGCCTTCATCAGTGAGGAGCCTTGGATCTGAGAGCACTGCACCTACTATATGGAGAGTTTTGCTTTGCTTTGTTTTGAATTGTTTAATAACAATTATATGCTAGTATGAGATAGTGATTATGTGATGTTTAGTGGTTTAACACCAATCCTGCCTAATAGGATAGTGGTGGCAATGGTTGTTGAAAAGCCAAAGACACCAAAATGTATGGGTGCTGAATTGAGTTCAGACCCATATGATTATATAAGCTACTGAGCTTGGATTGAAAATATGAATTGTGTTTTCAATTTCATTCTCATAGTTTTATAGTTAAATAGAGTTAAAAGGTGGGTAGTGGAGGGTTGCATTAGATCCTAAGATCTAGGTGCAGTGCTCTCAGATCCAAGGTTCCTCACTGATAAAGTCCACAAGCCAGAAACTAGTCTGGGGATATTGGATGAGTAGACACTAAATAGGAATTTTATGCACAAGCCTTCTGGCATCCATTGATTGCTCTTGTTAGCACAAGATGGCAATACTATATGGAGAGTTTTGCTTTGCTTTGTTATGTATTTTACTTCTTACTAATCGATGATCACTTCCTGTGTTAAATTTATTAAGAACATTACAATCTTGAAATATGTATTTTCTGTTAGTCAAAATATAATCCAATTCTGATGTACCTTCATTTGAATGCTTCCATGTCCATTTTCTTTTAACATTTTTCTCAAAATAAAGAATTCATATAATAAAGTTTTTATTTTTCTGCAAACTCCACAAGTCTTTGTCCTCTGCCATTCCTATTACCATGACCAAAATTACCTACAGCATTTTCATCTTTCATTTGTTTACCAATTCTAGCATTAAAGTCTTCTATAACAATTTTAAAATGTTGTTTACTCTGAACAAAAGCTTTTTGTACATCCATATAAAAAACTTATATAACTGATTCACTATGAGAACTTGTTGGGGCATAAACCTGAATTATCTGCATTTGGTATCTGCTATTAAGTTGTAAAACTAATCTTGCCACTCTGTATGATTCACCATCAATCTACACAATGTTATTCTTCCATTTTTTATTTATAATGAATTCTACTCCACTTGTATTTCCAATATTTGTGCCTTTATAGTAGAGTATATGTCCACTTTTTAAATCAATTGTTTCTTCACCTTTTCTTCTAACTTCACAAAGTCCAATAATGTCCCATTTAATATAAGACAGTTCTTCTAATTCTTGCAATCTTCCTTCACTTGAAAGTGGTTTGCAGTTGTAAGTACCTAAATAAAAAGTCATCATCAATTGGCAGCCTGAGTCCACAATCAGGAGATTCTTAGCACCCTCTGCCTTCAGCCACCAACCGCTGCCTTGGTTGGTGACTTTACAGCCGCCTGGGAATAAGGGCCATGATTTATTTTTGTCTGTCATGATTGTATATATTGAAAAAATATTCTTAAACTCTGAGGTAAAAAGCCAATAAACTCACCATGCTGGCTAATGCGTGTTGGTGAGCAGCCGATCCATGTTCGTATACTATATGAATAATCACATAGTAATAACAGCTGCAACAACAAGAATGTATGGAGTGGACATAAGGAATTCGCCCTCCTCAGTTCCTTTAAGACATCCAAGAGGAATCAAAGGGTCTCCTTTCAGTTAATAGCAAACTCATTTATTTTATCCAAGTATCATTTTTGATTTTTAAAAAAACTCTCTTTGATTTTTATATATTGAGTCTTATTATTGTTTATGGTTGTTAGTCAAAGTTATTTTTGTTTGGATTTATTATTTAGCTTAATTATTGCTGATACATGGCTTTAATTATTATTATTATTATTATTATTATTATTATTATTATTATTATTATTATTATTATTATTATTATTATTATTATTATTATTATTATTATTATTATTATTATTATTATTATTATTATTATTATTATTATTATTATTTGATGGTAATATTTTAAATGGTAATAATGGCATGTTCTAATTAATATGTATGTATATCAGTATTATAAATAAAAGCACATAAATTGTTATTATAAAAAGATTATTTTATTTTTGGTAATTATTTAAAAAAAATGCAATGTTGTTATTTATTATTTATGTATATATATATTTTTAACCTATCAAATAAATTTTTGATGTAATATATTTTATATATATATATATATAATTAGCATTATTTTACATCGAATGTTTTAAAAAATATTTTAACAATGGTTGTTAGGAAAAATCTTCAATGGCACATGAAGAAAAAAAAACAACAAAAAAGAAAAGAAAATCATTACACAAAGCTGAAGGAGAAAATTAATTATACTTTGTATACTCGTTATCTTTATTCTTCAGAATAATTAAATAAACTGCTATACAGAAACCCATCAACAATGGAGAGGTAAATATAATATATTGCAGTCAAGGTTGACTGTACTTTCATTTCTTTATCCTAGCTCAATATTAAAAAAAAACTAAGCAATAACTGAACATATATGTATTTACATCATGTCTTGAGCTTAACATTTAAGACAGCTATCTAAGGATCTACAATTGTAAACTTAATTTCCATTCAGTAACAATTGGAATTAATCAGTGGATATATTAAATTCAATATTTTAATTTTAAGGAAGGAAATCTTGGAAAATAAAAACTTATGTATTGGAACTTACTTAAATTCAGATTATGATAGAATGCATTCAAATATTAAGAAGTAAAGAAATAAAACAACAAATATTAAAAGGTGATAAATAATTTTATTAATTTAAATGGCATGTTTATATATATATATTGACATTTTTTAATTAAAAAAATGAAACGTTAATTATAAATATAACTTTGTTCTATTTAACTCGTCTTGTTTTAAAATATATATATATATAAATGTCACAAAATCAATATTAAGTATTTGAAATTTAAAAATAAAGAGTATAAATTTAAATTGCATATGAGTTGTTATAAACTTTTATAATAAGGTAGATTTGTCTTTACAAATTTTACTATCAAATTTTTTATTATTTATATATCTTAATTTTTTTAATATTTATTTTATTATTTGATAATTAGGTGTGCTCTTACGGATCACTGATGAAATTGATTTATTAAAAGTTATTTAAAGTAACAAATAAGTTTTCTTATACTTGTCAGTTAGAAATCATTATATTTTTTTGGGTGTATGCTTATAATTTTTTAAAATATCAAATAAATAAAAATTATGTGAAATAAATCACATATTTATATTAAGTGATAAGTTAGCACTAATTGGCTGAGTAGCCAGAGAGATATTATATATATATATATATATATATATATATATATATATATATATATATATATATATATATATATATATATATATATATATATATATATATATGCCTGAGTGAGCTTTGTTATAGATAATAAATCTTTGTATTTTTTGATGCTTGTAGTAGTAAACATGAATCAAAAATTGATAGAGTGTGTAAACCTTTATAGTGTAGTGGAATGAATTTTTGATGATTTCTTTTGATGTAATGTTATTCAATTGATTAGCCTAACTTTGAGAGTATATCTATAATCAAATTCATTAATTTTACAATATTTTACCACTTAATTATTTACTTATTTATATATATATATATATATATATATATATATATATATATATATATAAAAATAAATATATAAATAAATATATATATATATATATATATATATATATATATATATATATTTGTATTTTATTTATTTATTTATTTTTAATTTCTTTTTAAAAAGTTGAATATTTGGAAAATATAAATATTGGTTTGTATTTATACCAATTTATATTTAGTGTGGACAAATATGCCTTTGCTTATTTAATTGATACTTATTGCAAGTATATAATTTTTTTTTTGTTTTTGTTTTTGGTTTATATTTTTTTAAAATATTTGAAACACAAATATTATTTAAAAATCAAACCATAATTTAGAAATAAAGTATGTATCATTTGTTCTGTAAGTAATGACTTTGTATTTTATTGGAAATGTATTCATATTTTATTTTTATTTTTTAGTGCCAGAGTCATTATGAAGTTAAGTAAATTCATAAATACATGGATAATAATTTTGTATTTTAGTTATTATTTAGTTTGGAAGTCACTTATACATGTCAATATTAGTTGGTTTATTTCGATATACATAAGTTTATTTATTTAATGTGTATATTGGATTCAATAAAATTCCCTGTATCTGTAATATATATATATATATATATATAGATATATATATATATATATATATATATATATATATATATATATTGTTAGTTAGTCAAATTAACCCTGATAATAAATTATGATGATAGGTCTTATTATTGCTCTGTATGATTTTGATTTATTTTATGTATAGATAGTTGGAAGAGCAGATAAGCAATTTATCTAAATATAATTGGGATAAACAATATCCATTACATTTGGTCCGTAATGTGTTAGGCATGAGTACTTAGATTCACCACATGTGAATAATAATTTCCACTACAATATATATATATATATATATATATATATATATATATATATATATATATATATATATATATATATATATATATTGTAACATGTTAATAGATTCTGGTAGGCCTTCTTATACACACTCTAAAGTGAAAGTTAATAAAGGTATGGCTAAGAAAATATATTATTCATATTTCTAAAAACATAGCTATATTTCCTGATTAACTGGCATATTAATTATTGTGACAGGAATTGCCAAAGAAGTTAGTTTTAATTTATAAGAGGGCGCCATAGGCAACAGATTCCTAACTTCTCCGTATCCCATAATTTTGAAGTAACTAAAAAATCGGGGTTATGATTCCTCTAACTGCATTTATTTTTTTAGAGAATAATATCCCTGGGGCTTAATTAATAAATATTGGCAAAGGTAAATAATACATTCAAATTTTAATAACCTAACATTAATAAATTTAATAATAATCATTAGTAACATATAATGAATAGTTTGCTATTAGAAAAAAATATTTTTATTCTAGCAAATTAAAATATTAAAAACACATTACTAATTAAATAATTAATTAATTAATTAATTAATTAATTAATTAATTAATTAATTAATTAATCCACATATTAAATCAACTAAGTAAAACAGTTTAATAATTAAAGTTCACTTAATTTTTTTCCAGGAAGTTCTTTGGATGAGAATTCTGCAAATGTCTCTATTGGTAGTAATATTACCAGCTTATAGTAAGAATTGTTTGCAAATGTTTAATTTAGGCACAATCAGGATATGAATAATCTTAGATAACCACTAAGTTTGTTTAGATTCATGGGATCTTGAGCTCTTAGACAGTTCAATTGGTCTCTCCTGCTGGCATCTTCAATTATTTGTCCATTCTATAGTTGAAAAAAAAGCACATTTGCAATGACCCTTTCATTGCAAAAAGCGGTATTCACAAGGTTCCATTTCCATGCTTGCATAACACCTTGGATCAGAAAGTAGTATACCTGTGCATGTGGAAATCTCCAATTTTAAGACATGTAACCAGAAGTTAAAGAGAAGATGTATATCAAAGTTGTCCTCTTCTTTTTATACCTAGATCAAATTTTTGAAACTTCTGTGTATCTATTTTCTTTTGTCCTTTTATCAGCATGCAAGATAATAATCTTGTACACTCTTTCTTAAATTTAAATTTCAAAGTTTTATTATCATAATTCTGCCATCTTTAATTGTAATCTTTTTGCTTTTGGAATTCTTTTAATTTATCTAGATTAGTAATCTGCATGTCTTTTATGCTTTCCAATTTTATCTTTTATTTTTAATTACATAAAAAAAATTATGAACGAAAAAGTTAAACTTTCATTGTAACGTTTTAAAAAAAAAAATATTACACAAACAAAAAAAAAATTCAAAATGCATCAATATTTTAGGCTTATTGGACATTGAAGGTTTAGCCAAATGTCATAACATATCTGTTTAGTTAACCTCTAGTATTCCCATGATTGCATCTAAGCGTTACTTGGGAAATACCCTCATTAACCTTAATATCCCTAACCATGTACTATATATATATATATATATATATATATATATATATATATATATATGTGTGTTTATATATATATATATATATATATATATATATATATATAAGACATATTTTGTGGGTTCATCTTTGTTAAAAAATTTAAATATTGCTTTATCGATATTTCGACTTGATCACACAAGTTATCCACTGGGTGATAAAAGGTAGATGACTTGTGTAATCAAGTCTAAATGTCAGTATATCAATATTTAAATTTTTTAACACGGATGAATCCGCAAAATATGACTTTTATATATGCAACCCTTGAAAATCTTCATATCAACATATATTTACAGATCACAAGCATTCTTATTTTGTATTAGTCTACCTTATGTTTTAAAAAAGAAAACGAAAAATAAAATAAAAATGTACCTTAACTAACAAATTATTTTTGAAATAGTCCTTTATTCATTTAACATTTTTAACAATAAAAAATATATAGTAATCAAATCATTAGTTTTTTTAGAAAATTGTAAAATGTTATACCCTTAGAAAAACAGTTAATCTACTATATACAAACTTTGGATCTTCTTGTTTACTATTCCACTATTTGGATAATTTCCAATTTTAATAAAGGTTAATATCTCTATTTGATTAAATTTATTGTTATAATACGTTTTAAATTTTGTTTATTTATTTATGCAAAAGATAAGTTGAATCATTTTGACTCTTTCTTAATATAAACAAGTTTATCATTTTATACTGGATGTTATTGCAGTTACATTGATTTATATGTGGATAACAGTTGCAAAGTTATTTAAAGAATTCATATTGTTATCCTACAGAATATAATTGTAAAGAAGTAATGCAATCTTGTATAATTGGCTTAATAGATATAATTTATTTCACATAAAATTAAAAGTCAGAATGAATTTTATCTTTATGATCTAAGGAAGAAATTACATATTAGAATTCAAAAAAGTTTTAATAAAATTTTTAGTAGAAATTTTATTTGCTGCTAACAGAATGAATAAAATTGCTTTACTATGTTGAATAGCATCCATATTTTTATGTGAGATGATTTACAAGTTAATACATTTTAATATGCATGTGCTTATCAAAATATTTATTTAATTAAAAAAAACATTCTATCGAAAGAATGTGATTTTAACCTTAGTCTGTAATGTCAAACAACCAAATTACACATGATACATATCATACAAATGTATTGATGTATTATATAAAAATAATTTTTGTACCTTTTATATCAATATCTATAATTATTAATAATATGTTGTCTCCGTAACAATTTATAATTCCTTGTAAATCTTTAGATACTGGGCTGACATCAAGATAACCGTAAGCTTCCGTTTTAAAATATCTCAATGTATTGGCAACTACTCCATATCCCTTATTAATAAGTTGATCTGGATACCATTCATATAATTTTGTTTCTGGTAAATAATATTGTCTTTGATATGTCCAAGTAACATTTTTTGCAGTTGTGGCTTCTTGGCATAAAATATTTGCGGTATATCCTGACTTTAGGTTTAATGTTAATCTTCTTGCTTCTACAAATGAATATATATATATATATATATATATATATATATATATTCATTGTTATATATATATATATATATATATATATATATAAGAATTAATCAAATAATAAAAATATAACCACTGATCTCAAACTGCTTTGATAAATAAACACTTATTAATTAATAATTTCCTGGCCCAGAATAATGTTAACAATAATAATAAATTGACTCATGATATTCTGCAATATGATAACAAAACTGTAAAAATAGTTAATTTAGATCTTGCAGGCTTTTTAATTAATTTAAAAACGATATTTATTATAATTTAAGAAATCTAATAAAATATAATTTGGATTATTAAAATACTCAGAAATCATTTTTCATAATAATAATACTAACCTTTAATACTATAAATATAGTATAACTAGTCTTGTAATGCAAATATTTAAGTACAGTTTATTATTTTATTGAATAAAGTGATTGGCATAAGGATATTCAAATATAGCTTTGCTTACAAAGCTTAAAATAATAATAAGTTCTGTATTTGAATGCAAATATTTCTAATAATAATAGTACCGCTTGTTATTAGTTTCAAACAAACAATAAAAATTCTTAAGTTTACTATGAAATGAACATATGTGACCATTGAACATAATAAATCTTGTTCATGATTAAATAAATTTGGATTTATTCAATAGCTTTTCTGAATCTATGATAATTTATGAACCTATTATCATATACTTCTTTATAGAAATAATCATTTTCCTAAGTGTAATATACATATTAAATAGAATAATTTATTATAAATGGGCAATAAAGTAAATATTGAATTCAGTCAGTGTTCTGTAATGAATGATAAATAAAAATATGGAAAGATAAATATCAAACTACACAATTTTAAATTTTACAAAAATCATTTACTGTAAGGGTTACTTGCAATCTTATAAACATATCTTAATGAAATACAAGATCAAACATAAAATAAAAATATATATAATTGTAAGTTTATAATAACTAAACTTATATATATATATATATATATATATATATATATATATATTTATACGAACTAACTAAAGCAAAAATAAAAGCATAATAAAAACACAATTATTTCTCTATAACCGGCTTTAATATTTCAAGCAGCAGACTGGTTTCATCAGAAAGCACAGCAAAATGACTATTTCCAGAATATAAACGCTAAATCATTACAGACAGTTACATATCAGATAATAGAACTAATCCCTATATGCTAAAAATGTTTAAAAAACTTTTTATAAAAATATTTACAAAACTTTGTATAGACTTTCACACGACCCACACCTCTCAGTGTCATTTTATATTGCTGAACCACCTGATAACACACACATGTTGAAAAGATAAATAATCACCAATATTAGTATTTTGTGCTAAACCAGCACTCATCAGTTGGTCCAGATTACCATCTCCATATATATATATATATATATATATATTGTGGCGTGTCTATAGGTGGTATGACCCTAAGCCGAGTTTCCAAGTCCCTTATATTAGGCCCTATTTGGATTCGGGTTAGGTTCTATTAATAAACTTACTATATCCCGACCATTTTCTTTAACTATAACAATTGAATTTAGATAAGATTAATATCTATCCCATGTTACTTTGACATGAGTAAATATTTCTAAAATAAGATATGTTTTAAATCTAATCAATATGAGACTCCTTTACCTATAAACAGATCACATCCCCTTAACATTAAACAAATGCAAAATACTTGTTCAATGGCATAAGAATACCCAGATACTCCTCCTTATTAAGTATCTACATACTCTCATGACTAACAATAATATCTAATATATTATTTTATATTTATAACTATTACGTTTTAATTCAATCACTCATTAAATTAATCTGTTAGATAATTACAGATAAACTTTGATCCATATTATGTTTAATAATTAAGATTGACAATAATCACAAGAATAACTTTAAAATAAGGAGATCTCAGGAAAATCATTGATTTATTAATTCTTCATACTACCTATGGAATATCAAGAGGGATTTTACAGATTTCCATGGATAGTGTACAAATTAAGAAAAGCTTATAATTTAAATTCATAGTCAAGCTTTATATGTATGTTCTTCAATACTGAATATTAAAATAATATTATTAATTAAACTGTGATTAACACTAATACTTTCACTAATAACTAATGTCTCATTTACTTTTATATTAATAAATGCATTTTAATAATTGGCAATGTCATCAATGACCTATGGGATCAAGGCAGCATGTAACAAGTAAAAAAAAATCTTTACTAAGAGATTTATGCTTATTGAACTGTTAGATTTGCTTTAAATTGAATTGACTTTTCATTTTAATTTTGACTGTACATTTTAAGTTGTGTGATGTGGTGAAAATGAGCCCAGAAAAGATATGCAGCAATTGGAATTTAATAAAACTTTTAAAACAATCATTTTAATAATATTCATTACAAATGATAATAAACATTTCCATTAATATCAAATTTAAAATAACATAACAAAATAATACATATATATTATATTTATAATAACAACAGAAAATTAATCTTTAGAGTATTATTATCAAACAAAACTAATGATTTCCCATTATATGTTGAGATATTTATCCCTATCTATGTGAACTATATATCACATATTTAGTTTATTAAACAATCTTTTTTTTTCCATTCATGATTCATTAGTTTAACCTCTACATAATAGTAGTACTTGATGATTAAGTAACAATACAAAAAATAAATGAGAATATAGGGTTATAATTTTGGAGGTTAGTAAGCAAACAAAATTACTACTTTTATCTTTCACATAAGAACAAAATCATTGTTTTTTTTTAGTTTATCCATTTGTACATATATATATATAACCTGCTCTTTGGGGTATGTATATATCATTTTAAATACCCTTTCATACTAAAATATCGAGTATATTTATTCATTAAAGGATTCATAATCTTTAAACTTAACCGAATTATTAAATAACTATTAATATAACAACACTTGAATTAATTCTTTATTAAATTAGTTTCCCCCCCCCCCATTATACTAACAAATCATCGATTAAAAATATAAATACTAACATTAGAAAGAAGTTCTGTTTTAACTCTCAGCTAAAGTATAAGAACAATTTTAAATCTTCTAGTTGTTCCACAATCCATAAACTTATCATAATGTTTTTATTTTTCCTTATTTTTTTTTTTGAAGATTCTGCTTATCCTAAGATTCGCTAGGTATTTGAGTTACTGCAACAATAATCCTTGTTTTGTTCTTTGTTTAGTAATAAAAATTTATTTGTGGCTTGCTTTATTTACTTTATATGATATATATTTCTCTCCATAGTAAAAAGCACACTTATTATTTCAATTAAAAATGCGTCGTGCAACGTTTTTTTTTTTTTTTTTTTCAGCTAAAACTTTATAAAACTGACATCCATGCTGGTATGGCTCAAAATAAATAATATATCCAGAATAATAATGAACACTTTTATTTATTACTAATTTAGTTCCATTGAATTTTAAATATATATACTTAACTGTTTCCAAGAGATATACTATTTTTTTATCTATCCTTACTGGATATTTACGGTGTTTATTTATTTCCTTTTGTGTATTACTGCAGTTCATTTTCCCTATGGCACAATTATTGTTATTTTTCCGTGAATATATTCGTTGACTATTCATCTCCAATTATTTCTTCAATACTTATTAATTTTCAAGCGATTTTTGGGAATTCCGATTATTGACTTGCCCAGTAGAAAAACGATTAATTTATGCCATTATTTTAACAACAGAGCTTATAATTATCCATGTATATTAATATAGAGTTATAAATCATAAGGTTTTAGGAATTTTAATCCAACTTTGTTTTTTTTTAAAAAAAAATATCACCAAGAAAAAAAAACTTAGTTACTTCAACTTTACGATCAAGAAGCTCTCACTTTTCCCCTCTCTTGAATTTCATGTTCCAAGATTGTTTGAAATTCTTTGATTGGCTAATATTTTCCCACTTTTTTCTATGAAACAATTATTTATTTTGAAAGTTTTTTGTTTATTATTTTAAAATGACCGATTTTCCGTTTTTTTTTTTTTTTTAAATATTAAAATACAATATTTTTTAGAAATTAAATAAAGATAGAATTTACTATTTCAATTTTAAATCAGTATTTTGGTAAAATTAAACTTTATTTATTTACTTTTAAATATAGTAAGATTTGAAGATAAATAATTTCTATGTTTAAAATCAAATGCGCACAACCAATAATTATTCCTTTTTGTAACGCATTGTGTTTACAAAATTACAATTTAAACTTCACTGGTTTTAAATACTAAATAATATTAATTGTTCATCCATCTGCACATATATGACTCTAGGTTATATTCTATATGTATTTTGAGTTAAGACATTTATAAATTTCCCTTAGCTAAATTCGATTTCAAACCCTGTGATCTAATATTTCATTATTGTCTTCTTTTAATAAGTAAATATTATTGAATTTGTAAAATTTAAAATTATACAACAAAATCCTATTTTAGAATAGTCTGAGCTAATAAAAAGTGCACAATATATATAATCATTACTCAGCTTTATATTAAAAAGTCAATCTTTATACTTTAATGAACAGGCTTCAAACTACTCCAAACCACAACTCTTCAGTCTTCCATTTTATTGAAAATCTGAAGCCTGTTTATTAAAGTATGAAGATTGACTATTTTAATATAAAGGTGAGAACTGATTGTATATATGTGTGGAGATGGTAATCTGGACCAACTCATGAGTGCTGGTTTAGCATGAAATACTGATACTGGTGATTATTTATCTTCTCAACATCTATATGATCAGGTGGGTCAGCAATATAAGATGGTACTGAGAGGTGTGGGTCACATGAAAGAATTTCTGAGTTCGAATCCTTCATATATTACATATATAAATACAGGTGTTAAGCCTGTACAACATATTAAAACTTTGCATAAAAAACTTTGTATAAAAAAAACAAAAAAAAATTATTTCACAAAAAAATTATTTTAAAGCACTAAAACCATACATCATCATCATCATCATCATCATCATCATATTATTATTATTATTATTATTATTATTATTATTATTATTATTATTATTATTATTATTATTATTATTATTATTATTATTATTATTATTATTATTATTATTATTATTATTATTCAAAGCAAAACTTTATTGAGTCTAAAAAGTTACAGAGTCACATATAGTACTATATTGGTTTGTTACAAATGCAAAACAAATTACAACAACTTTCAGTATGTAAGTCTTTATCAATTCTGCATACTTTCTTTCTTGTTTTTAATTTTGGTCTTCTATTTAGTTCAGTTTATGCTAGCATCTCTTTGAAGTTGGAAAAAAAGCTGATGTTGAAAATGTCATCATCTATCATATTAGACTTTATATTTTATAGACTGGATCTTTGTTTCAAGTGTGATCATGTAGCTGCAAACACATCTGGTTGAGCTAGGATGCTGTCTCTTTTTCTGAACAGTTCTAGTTTTATTGAATATGTTGCTGGGTGGCGTTGAGGGTTATTAGCAAGTGCAAAAGTGCATCTGGTACACCAGTAGGTATAAAGGCTATATGTTGCTGCACAAATAGCAGGGATGTTGCCTTTTTTAAATGTATTTGTTATTTCATCAATTGAAATGATAGCCTTTCTGTATGTGTTAAACATTGTGTGACGTATTGTTTCTAGTGCACTGCAGGAATGAAGAAATGGATCTTGTGTCTCTTCTTCTCTATGACATAGCCCACACATGGAGTCTATATTTGTGTAGAATCTATGAAATCTAAGGAAATGTGTTGTGGGTATAGCATTAAGATTAATATTAAGTAGAAAATCAAATAATTTTGGTTCTAATGACCATTTTCTGAATTGTTGCAGTAGTTGCCTGTTGTCTATCCCAAGAACTGATGGATGTAGATTAGGTGTCTGGTTTGGGTTTAGTATATTATAAATGCCCCAGTATGTATACTTGTTGTCATTATTGAGTGATATTTTGTTGTATATTGGCTTGAGTTCTTCAATCAGTGTGGATAGATATCCTTATGAAGGGGGTGGTGTGTTTGTGGGTATTATACTAATTACACACTCCAGGTCTGGAAATCTTTTTATGGTTGCTGTTATTAGATTTAATGATTTCTGTGTGTAAAAAAACATTGATTGTATGGAGTCCAAGTCCATTGCTATGTGGTGGTCTGCTCAGATTTTTTAAAGAGATTACCACTGTCTTTCTCTTCCATATTAGTTTGTTACAGATTGATGAGATTTTGGATATGAATGTTTTTGCAAATTTGATTATAGGTGTGTAGTAGGTAATTTTTGTAATTATATGTTGATTAAATAGTGCTACCTTTGCGTATATTGACAGGTATGACTTTTCAAGTGAGGTTGTGATTTTTTCAGCATCTTTTTTTAATTTATTTTGAATTTTTTGCCTCATTTCGTTGGTTCCAAGGTAGAATGAGAAACCAAGGAAAGCAGATGGTTTACCATTAAACATCTCTGTACAGTGCTTGCCTGTGTATATTGACCATGCAGCAGTTTTATTTGTGTTAATTTTTAAATTAAAATTTGAGGTATAATTTTTGATTATCTCTTGGAATATGGGGAGGTTATTTTTAGAGGGGAGGAAAATGGTTACATCATCCATATAGGCTATGCATGATATATTTAAAGCAGTGTTTGGGATTTGAATGCCTTTTATTTTTTTCTGTGTCTCTATTAATAAAGGATTTATATATATTGTAAAGAGCAAGGCACTGAGGGGGATCCTTGTGGGATGGATTGACTCGGTCTGAAGGTATGTGAATTTTTCCCATTCAATGTGATGTGAATTTCATGGCTGAGTAGCAGATTGGCTATTATATATAGTAGGGATGGAGGTATTGTTGTTTTTTTCAGCACATCTAATAATTTGGCTATAGGCACTGAGTCAAATGCTGCCTCAATGTCTAGTTGAACTATAATTGGTGCATATTTCTTTCTTTTTTTACTACTTCGATTATTGTTTTGTACATTAAGGCACCCTGGCCAATGGATGATTTTTTTTTGGCATATTGTGCTGATGATAACACAGGGAGTATATGTTGTTCTATTTTCTCCTTTATTATTCTTTTAAGAATTTTTATTCCTAAAGGTCCCATTGAAATTCGTTGTAGATTAGATAAAGATGATATTGCTGTTGTTTTTTTGTTAAATGGAACCATTGCAATTGGGTATAGACTTTGTATGTTGTAAATTTTTTGGGATATGTAATTGGCTAAATCGCACATGTATTTGGCTATGAAGTGACTAAGATGTTTGAATGCAAATTTTGGAATTCCTTGTGGTCCTGGGTGACATGTGTTTGTTATTGTTGCAAGTTGAAATACAATGTCAGTTGTTTTTATTGGTGTGTCTGTTTCAGGCTCTCCAAATATGTTTTCATTTGGTATGTACACTCTTTGTTTTTGCAGTTTTTTTAAAGTGGTGATATATTGGGTTTATCATGTTATGTCCAGCTGTTATAGAGCCATCTATTTCAAGTTCCATAGGAACTCTGACTGTGGATGGGTATCCCAGTGCCCACCGTATGTATGCTCTGGTCCAAGTGTATTGTTGGGTAACGTATATATTTTTTTTCTTTTTTATTGCTACATATTGCTTTAGTGTGTTGCATGTATTGTTGTACATTTCTGTAAGTTTTTTTATTTGTGTTTGATTATCTGTAGTTGGTCTAGAAATGGTTATTCTTTTATGTAGTTCATCTGCTAAAGCTAATAATCTGGTGGGGGGGTGTTGAATTGCAGGTAATATGATTGATGTTAAAAGAAAGTATATTGGTGAATGCTATATACTTTGTACTGGATTGAGTGACATGTTTTGAAGTTTTGGGGGCATTATATATGTTTCTGAATATAGGAATTCAGTTGTTTGTGCTGGAAGAAGTATTCGCATAGTCTTTTGAAGGGCTATTGTTGTATTCTGTATTTTTGTTAGGTCGAGGGTGATGAACTGGGCAGCATGATCTGAGATTATAGATGAACAGAGTTCAAGATTAACATAATGATGTAACATTGGTGAGTAGAAACACAAATCAATAAGTGACTTATATCTATTGTTATTAAAAGATATTGAGTTTAATGGGAGAAAACCTTCAGCACTCATAAGTGGGATTGTTATTTGATGGATCCATTTGGTGACAAAAGTTTGGTAGGTCATGTTGAAATCTCCCAGGAGTATTATGGAATTTGGTGTTGCTGTAAGCATTGAATTTATTGTTGCTATTATTCTGGAGATGATGACAGGGCCTGGTGGTATATAGAAAAATACTAGGTTAAGTGTGATATTTTTACGATGGAGTGTTATTATGATAAGATTAGAGTCAATATATATAATTTTAAAAGAATCAAAAGGGCAGTTGTGGGATATAATTATACCTGTGCCACCTGATGGTGATGATGATTGCCTTGAGCAGGCACAAAACCCTTGGCTGACTAAATATTTTGAAGGATCAATTTGAGAGCCACTGTATATTTTTGTTTCCAATAGCCCCAGTATGTGTGGTTGTGTTGTATGTAACCATTTTTTGAGTTCAAAAAGTTTTTTGATGGCATTTAAGCCTCTAATGTTTAGAGATCCAATTTTTATCTTCATGTTACAGGATAATTTTATAACAGGGTATTGATTTTTATTGATTTTTTAATTCTAATTTTTTGTTTATATTGCAGTAGATGGATGCTGATACATATTTAAGACTTGGTAGGGTTTATTATCAGTTTTTCTTTCATTTAATATTGGTTCAGACTCTATACAGGCAATTTGTGATGAAACTGAACAGTTGTCCATTTGTTGTTGGCTTAAATCCATTTCTATTTCATTTTCTAAGTTGCATATGTCTGATGAGTTGTGCTTTTGGTCTGTTTTTTTTTACCTTTTTGGATTCATGTATTTTAAGTGGTCTACCTGGCTTTCTTTTTCCCTCTAGTGTATTCTCTTGAATGGGTGGAAGAGGGGGTTCTATTGCATCCATTATGTTTGATGCAGTTTTGTTTATTATTGTGGTTTGTTTTATTATTGGTGTACTTATATTATCTTGATTTATATTTTCATTATATAGCTGTGTGTGTTTATTTTTTGTTTGCTGATTTTTACTTGGTACACCTTTTGTTTTATTGAGTTGCTGATCCTGTGATGTAATTACTGCATTTTGTGTTGTGGTTTCTTGAGAGTTATTTTCATTTGAATCTTGGGTGTCTATATTAGTTTTTGTGTTATTATTTTTTTGGTTAGTTTTTGGGATTGGCAATTCTGCTCCATTATCATTTTTGTTCATGGGTGTTTGAACCTGTTTTTTTCTGGTTTCTATTATTGGGTTGTCAATTGATGTAGTGTTATTAGAAATTTTTTTTCATCATCAGTGGGTTGTTCTGGGGAGAGGATTTTGTTTTGTTCACAGTGATTGCCTTTTGTGTTATTGCACTGAGTTGCTAGGTGGCCTCTCTGTCCACAGCCAAAACAATGTGGTTTTAAACCTCTTATGTGAAGAGAGAGTGTTGCTTCTTGATCTGTAATTTGTGTTGGGATCATGGCAGCATCTACATTTTTATGGAGTTTTATTTTAAATTCAAAACAATTACTACATATCAGTATAGGTGTGTCTTTTAAATAAATTGGCTGTAGGGCAATTACTTTTCCAAACAGGTTTATCATTTTTTGAAAATCTTATAAGTTGTATTTAAGATAAGTATTTTTAAGCACTCCAGTAATAACATTTTCCGGTTTTCATCTATAATTACAAGTGCATAATTATCGAGTGCTAGAATAGTGGGTTGAAAACGTTCTTTTTGCTGCTGAGTATAAAAATCAATGGTTATATATCGCGAATTTGGATGGTCTGCAATACAAGAGATTGTTTCCCATAGTTCATTTTGCATAATTGCTTCATATAATAAAGCTTTTGGGAAATGATATAATGAGCATTGATTATCTGTTACTGCGAGTACTAGTGATGTTGGCGAAAAAACCTGCGAAAAGTTTCAAATATCATGCGAGGCACCATATCATTGAAACTGTCCTTCACATTTTCAAGCATTTCTTTTGTCCAGATTGCATCTGGGGGTTGATGTTCCTCTTGAGTATGTAGATCTAGATTTTTTATATCGTTTGTATTTGTTCTTCGGAAACGCGGTATTTGGGTTGGTGCTGTAATATTGCTGTTGCTTTTAAGGATTTTTGCATATGAAATAGGTGATGTTAAAACTAATGATGTTGTTAATTTTGTATTGGTGCTTAACTCACTCACACTTGACTGGGCAGTAGCCAAGATTTATTATTCTGACTCAAGTCAGTTTTTTTTTTAAAAAATATATGAATACACACCAATATTTTCTTTAAAAATACTCTATTAATCTATTATATGATTTGATTTGTTTTGTACTATGTTTGTTTTGCGAATATCAAGTTGAAACAAAAGAAAAATATAAATACTTACATCGGAGAGCTTAAAGATTGCTTCTTACCTCAGCAGAGATTTGCTGCAGGATTCCTATTATTATTATTATTATTATTATTATTATTATTATTATTATTATTATTATTATTATTATTATTATTATTATTATTATTATTATTATTATTATTATTATTATTATTATTATTATTATTATTATTATCATCATCATCATCATCATCATCATCATCATCATCATCATTATTATTATTATTATTATTATTATTATTATTATTATTATTATTATTATTGTTGTTGTTGTTGTTGTTGTTGTTATTATTGTTGTTGTTGCTATTATTATTATTATTATTATTATTATTATTTTTCAAAGCAAAACTTTATTGAGTCTAAAAAAGTTACAGAGTCATATATTGATTTTTTACAAATGAAAAACAAATTACAACTTTCAGTATATAAGTCTTTATCTTTTCTGCATCCTTTTTTTTTTCTTCTTGTTTTTAAATTTGGTCTTCTATTTAGTTCAGTTTATGCTTGCATTTTTTTTTTTTAAAGTTGGAAAAAAATGCTGATGTTGAAAATGTCATCATCTATCTTATTGGTCTTTATATTTCATAGACTGGATCTTTGTTTCAAGTGTGACCATGTGGCTGCAAATATATCTGTTTGAGCTAGGATGCTGTCTCTTTTTCTTAACAGTTCTAGTTTTATTGAATATGTTGCTGGGTGGCGTCGAGGGTTATTGGCAAGTGCAAAAGTGCATCTGGTGCACCAGTAGGCATAAAGGCTGTATGTTGCTGCACGAATAGCAGGGTTATTGCCTTTTTTAAATGTATTTATTATTTCATCTATTGAAATGATAGCCTTTCTGTATGTGGTAAACATTGTGCGACGTATTGTTTCTAGGGCACTGCAGGAATGAAGAAAATGATCTTGTGTCTCTTCTTCTCTATGACATAGTCCGCACATGGGGTCTATATTGGTATAGAATCTACGAAATCTAAGGAAATGGGTTGTGGGTAGAGCATTGAGATTAAGCTTAAGTAGAAAATCGAATAATTTTGGTTCTAATGACCATTTTCTGAATTGTTGCAGTAGTTGCCTGTTGTCTATTCCAAGAACTGATGGATGTAGATTGGGTGTCTGGTTGGGATGTAGTATATTGTAAATGTCCCAGTATGTATACTTGTTGTCATTATTGAGTGATATTTTGTTGTATATTGGCTTGAGTTCTTCAATCAGTGTGGATAGATATCCATATGAAGGGGGTGGTCTGTCTGTGGGTATTATACTGATTACACACTCCAGGTCTGGAAATCTTTTTATGGTTGCTGTTATTAGATTTACTGATTTCTGTGTGTAAAAAACATTGATTGTATGGAGTCCAAGTCCATTGCTATGTGGTGGTCTGCTCAGATTTTTTAAAGAGATTGCCACTGTCTTTCTCTTCCATATTAGTTTGTTACAGATTGACGAGATTTTAGATATGAATGTTTTTGCAAATTTGATTATAGGTGTATAGTATGTAATTTTTGTAGTTATAAGTTGATTAAATAGTGCTACCTTTGCATATATTGACAGGTATGACTTTTCAAGTGAGGCTGTGATTTTTTCAGCATCTATTTTTAATTTATTTTGAATTTTTTGCCTCATTCCATTGGTTCCAAGGTAGAATGGGAAACCAAGGAAAGTAGATGGTTTACCATTAAACATCTCTGTACAGTGCTTGCCTGTGTATATTGACCATGCAGCAGTTTTATTTGTGTTAATTTTTAAATTAAAATTTGAGGTATAATTCTTGATTATCTCTTGTAATATGGGGAGGTTCTTTTTAGAGGGGAGGAAAACGGTTACATCATCCATATAGGCTATGCATGATATATTTGAAGCAGTGTTTGGAATTTGAATGCCTTTTATTGTTTCCTGTATCTCTATTAATAGAGGATTTATATATATCATAAAGAGCAAGGCACTTAGGGGGGATCCTTGTGGGATGGATTGACTCGGTCTGAAGGCTGGTGATTTTTTTCCATTCAATGTGATGTGAATTTCATGGCTGAGTAGCAGATTTGCTATTATATATAGTAGGGATGGAGGTGTTGTTGTTTTTTTCAGCACGTCTAATAATTTGGCTATAGGCACTGAGTCAAAAGCTGCCTCAATGTCTAGTTGAACTATAATTGGTGCATATTTCTTTCTTTTTTTTACTACTTCAATAATTGTTTTGTACATTAAGGCACCCTGGCCAATGGATGATCCTTTTTTGGCATATTGTGCTGATGATAACACAGGGAGTATGTGTTGTTCTATTTTTTCCTTTATCACTCTTTCAAGAATTTTTATTCCTAAAGGTCCCATTGAAATTGGTCGTAGATTAGATAAAGATGATATTGCTGTTGGTTTTTTGTTAAATGGAACCATTGCAATTGGGTATAGACTTTGTATGTTGTAAATTTTTTGGGATATGTAATTGGCTAGATTGCACAGGTATTTTGCTGTGAAGTGACTAAGATGTTTGAACACAAATTTGGGAATTCCTTGTGGTCCTGGGTGACATGTGTTTGTTATTGTTGCAAGTTGAAATACAATGTCAGTTGTTGTTATTGGTGTGTCTGTTTCAGGGTCTCCAAATATGTCTTCATTTGGTATGTACACACTCTGTTTTTGCAGTTTTTTTTTAAAGTGTTGATATATTGGGTTTATCATGTTATGTCCAGCTGTTATAGAACCATCTATTTCAAGTGCCATAGGCACTCTGACTGTGGATGGGTATCCCAGTGCCCACCGTATGTATGCTCTGGTCCAAGTATGTTGTTGTGTAAGGCATATTTTTTTCTTTTTTATTGCTACATATTGCTTTAGTGTGTTGCATGTATTGTTGTACATTTCTGTAAGTTTTTTAATTTGTGTTTGATTATCTGTAGTTGGTCTGGAAATGGTTATTCTTTTATGTAGTTCATCTGCCAATGCTAATAATCTGGTGGGGGGTGTTGAGTTGCAGGTAATATGATTGATGTTGAAAGAAAGTATATTGGTGAATGCTATATACTTTTGTACTGGATCGAGTGACATGTTTTGAAGTTTTTGGAGCATTATATATGTTTCTGAATATAGGAATTCAGTTGTTTGTGCTGGAAGAAGTATTCGCATAGTCTTTTGGAGGGCTATTGTTGTATTCTGTATTTTTGTTAGGTCGAGGGTGATGAACTGAGCAGCATGATCTGAGATTATAGATGGACAGAGTTCAAGATTAAAATAATGATGTAACATTGGTGAGTAGAAACACAAATCAATAAGTGACTTATATCTATTGTTATTAAAAGATATTGAGTTTGATGGGAGAAAACCCTCAGCACTCATAAGTGGGATTGTTATTTGATGGATCCATTTGGTGACAAAAGTTTGGTAGGTCATGTTGAAATCTCCCAGGAGTATTATGGGATTTGGTGTTGCTGTAAGCATTGAATTTATTGTTGCTATTATTCTGGAGATGATGATGGGGCCTGGTGGTATATATACAAATACTAGGTTAAGTGTGATATTTTTATGATGGAGTGTTAATATGATAAGATTAGAGTCAATATATATAATTAAAAGAATCAAAAGGTCAGTTGTGGGAAATAATTATGCCTGTGCCACCTGATGGTGATGATGATTGCCTTGAGCAGGCACAAAAACCTTGGCTGACTAAATATTTTGATGGATCAATTTGAGAGCTGCTGTATATTTTTGTTTCCAAAAGCCCAAGTATGTGTGGTTGTGTTGTATGTAACCATTTTTTGAGATCAAAAAGTTTTTGGTGGCATTTAAGCCTCTAATGTTGAGAGATCCAATTTTTATCTTCATGTTTTAAATAATTTTTTAACAGGGTATTGATTTTTTTTTATTTTTAATACTAAATTTTTGTTTATATTGCAGTAGATGGATGCTGATACATATTTAAGACATTGTTGGGTTTATTATCAGTTTTTCTTTCATTTAATATTGCTTCAGACTCTATACAGGCAATTTGTGATGAAACCAAACAGGTGTCCATTTGTTGTTGGCTTACATCCATTTCTATTTCATCATTTTCTAAATTGTATATGTCTGATGAGTTGTGCTTTTGGTCTGTTTTTTTTGCCTTTTTGGATTCATGATTTTTACTTGGTCTGCCTGGCTTCCTTTTTCCCTCTGGTGTATTCTCTTGAATAGGTGGAAGAGGGGCTTCTATTGCATCCATTATGTTTGATGCAGTTTTGTTTATAATTGTAGTTTTTTTTATTATTGGTATCTTTATATTATCTGGATTTATATTTTCATTATATAACTGTGTGTGTTTACTTTCTGTTTGTTGATTTTTACTTGGTACACATTTTGTTTTATTGAGATGCTGATCCTGTGATGTAATTGCTGTATTTTGTGTTGTGGTTTCTTGAGAATTATTTTCGTTTGAATCTTGGATTTCTGTGTTAGTTTTTGTGTTATTATTTTTTTTGGTTGGTCTTTGGGATAGGCAATTCTGATCCATTATTATTTTTGTTTGTGGGTGTTTGAACCTGTTTTTTTTCCGGTTTCTATTATTGGGTTGCCAATGGATGTAGTGTTATTATAAATTTTATTTTCATCACTGGGTTGTTCTGGGGAGAGGATTTTAGTTTGTTCACAGTGATTGCTTTTTGTGTTATCGCACTGAGTTGCTAGGTGTCCTCTCTGTCCACAGCCAAAACAAAGTGGCTTTAGACCTCTTATGTGAAGAGAGAGTGTTGCTTCTTGATCTGTAATCTGTGTTGGAATCATTGAGGTGTCTACGTTTTTATGTAGTTTTATTTTAAATTCAAAACGATTACTACATATCGGTATAGGTGTGTCTTTTAAATATATAGGCTGTAGGGCAATTACTTTTCCAAACGGGTTTATCATTTTTTGAAAATCTTGTACGTTGTATTTAAGATAAGTATTTTTAAGCACTCCAGTAATTATATTTTTCCGGTTTTCATCTATAATTACGAGTGCGTAATTATCAAGTGCTAAAATAGTGGATTGAAACCGTTCTTTTTGCTGCTGAGTATAAAAATCAATGGTTATATATCGAGAATTTGGATGGTCGGCGATACAAGAGATTGTTTCCCATAGTGCATTTTGCGTGATTGCTTCATATAATAAAGCTTTTGGGAAACGATATAATGAGCATTGATTATCGGTTACTGCGAGTACTAACGAAGTTGGTGAAAAAAACCTGCGAAATGTTTCAAATAACGTCCGAGGCACCGTATTACTGAAACGGTCCATCACATTTTCAAGCGTTTCTTTTGTCCAGATTGCAGCTGGGGGTTGATTTTCCTCTCGAGTGTTTAGATCAAGATTTTTAATATCATTTGTGTTTGTTCTACGGAAGCGCGGTATTTGAGTTGGTGCTGTAGTATTGCTATTACTTTTAAGTACTTTTGCATACGAAATAGGCGATGTTGAAACTAACGATGTTGTTAATTTTGTATTGGTGCTTAATTCGCTCACGCTTGACTGGGCAGTAGCCATGATTTATTCTGACTCAAGTCAGTATTTTTTTTTAAAAAGATATTAAAACACACCGATATTTTTCAAAAAACACTATTAATCTATTATATAATTTGATTTTTCCTGTATTATGTTTGTTTTTCGCATAACAAGTTGGAACAAAAGTAAAAAATAAATACTTACATCGGAGAACTTAACGATTGCTTCTTCTATTATTATTATTATTATTATTATTATTATTATTATTATTATTATTATTATTATTATTATTATTATTATTATTATTATTATTATATATTAAAATACATAAAAAACAAAAATATACTATTATATATGTACACAACAAAAAACTATATGTATATTCTACTATATATATATATATGGTAAAGTTTTTAAAGATTTTCAGCCTATAGAAATTACTTTTGTTATCTGATATGTAACTGTCTGCACTATTTTAGTGATTAAATTCGGGAAAATAGCCATTTTTTGTTATTTCTGTTGAAAACCAATCTGCTGGTTGAAATATTAAAGCAGTTTTATAGAGAAGTAATTTTATATATATATATATATATATATATATATATATATATATATATATATATATATATATATATATATATATATATAAAACTCAAGTATTAAAATGTTAAGTTAGATAAATAGTTGCTAATTAAATTATATATATATATATGAATTATTTGACTAATATTATTAATTAAGGAGTAGATATGGAGCTAACCCCAGGTCAATATTGCATTGCAGTAACTAAAACAAAGTAAATAGAATAAAAAATAAATCAAATAATTTAAAATTAAATTACAAACATATCAAAAGAAGAAGGATAAATAACTTTAAATAATTTATTCATGATAAAAAATTTAATTATAAAAGAATTCCAATTTCATCCATTGAAAGGACTAAATAAATTAGTCTTTAATATTATTACTTATATTTTCAAAATGAAATTATCTATATACTGTCATTTATTAATTATATAAATTTAAAATATCATTATAAATGGAAATTTTAAAGGAAAAGAATTTTTTTCAAAATTTTTTATAAAAATTGAAATTCAAATATTTTAAGAAAACAAGAATTGTTAAAAATGCATTGTGGTTAAATACCACTTGTCATAGGATGAAATTCTAATGTTTTCACCAAAGTTAATGTAATTATTTAATCCTACAAAATGCCTAATATATATATATATATATATATATATATTATAAGATATCGGTATATATATATATATATATATATATATATATATACCGATATCTTATCTGTACATATAATAATAATTTTGGTTAAAAATTATTAAAATAAAATTCTCATAAATAATGCAAAGGATTCAGTTTGAGAGACTGTTATTTATAAAAATCTAAAGAGTTTTTTTTTTTTAGTAAACAAAATGCAGTTTGCTTTAGAAATGTTAAAACTAAAAGTTTAACGAATTTTTGTGTTTAAAAAAAAGTAATTTGCTAAAAACAATTAATTCATAAAGTTTTACGAATTAATTTAAATGTAATTTGGGGGAAAGAATTTGGCTTAGAAAAGGTTAAATCTATAGCTGTTTAAATTAATCTTTTACAAATAATTTAAAGTGTCTTTCATTTAAAATATTAAAGAAATGGGAAAGGAAATCTTAAAACTAAAAGAAAAAAAAGAAATCTCTTGTTTAAATTATTTATTAGAAAAAAATGTATATGTGTGTTAATAGTGAATGGGTGATAAAATAAATATGTGCATGTTCAATGTTAAGAAACAAATGAAAGTTAAAAAAATATTGTATAATCACAAGATTAAAAAACACTAAGCAATGGCTACTGAATTTAAAAAAAATCCACAAAACAACAAATTTGCAATGGCCACTAATTAAATGAACAAACAACAAGAGTAAAAGCTTATCTAAGGAATTTCAACAATAAATATATCTGGCAGATGCCAAAATGACAACAGGTCATCCTAATAAATAGTCCAGTTTTTTCATCAAACAATCAGTTCAGTCAATTAATCAAGCGAGATTACAGTTGAGATCACAATAAGATCAGTGCAGTTCAGTCAATCAATTTGTCAATATATTATGTATCCAGAATCAGAGACCATGCAGTGTTGAGCAGCTTTTAGGAATATACGATCTTGCTCCAATCCTTAGTTTAATGAAAGATCAGTAATTTTCTTGGTAAAAGTGATGCCTGCATAACAATGTGAAACTTCCCAATGTCTAACTGTATCTAAGAATAATACCACAGAAATAATAAGCATTAAACCTCCCCAAGAAAAAACTCAGCTCCAACCAGTTGGAAAGATTTTAAATTGAAGCAACAACTAGCAAGAAATCCTAGGTAATAAATAACATTTTCTTATTTCCATTTCTAAGTAAAGTAACCATTGCAATAATTTGAAGCCTCACAGAGTCAATTAATAATGAACTTTATAGCATGCATAAAGAACTATTGATGTGCATGTTTTGAAATGTTGTGTATGTGAGTATTCTTTGTTATATTATATTTATTTCATGTATTTATTTAAATGCCACATATTATTTAAGGCTTGTGTTCTATTCTATTTTTTATATGAATTCAGAGTGTGTGTGTATTCATTATATGTAATTATCAATGTCTAATTTAATTAAGTTTATATAAAAGTATTTAAAGTTATAATAATAAATATCTAGTTAATAAATTATCTTAAGCTTAATTTTGTCAGTCAATTCTTTATACCACAAATTTAAACAATTTGTTATTGTATTACATTTGATTGAGCTACTCATGAAATATTTCAAGTGCTGGATTATAGGCCTACTGTTTAAACATGTTAGTTCTAGTAATTAGCTGGTGCCTGAGGTTTACATCAAAACAAATAATGTGCTTGGATAGTAGGAGTTTGAATCTAGCAGTCAAGATGGGCCATGATCTGGAAATGTGGATGTGTTATGCATTGCATAGCTTGGTCTGATCATGGGTATTTTGATAGTTCTGCTATCAATAGTATTCTCCCCTCTGCTTTAAGGGTCGTATCATTCAAGCAATAGTTATTATATAAAAAATAAAATCATGATAAATAAGGTTTAAACCCAGTTAAACTGAGTAGTAGGGTACTCTGGTGATATCTTCTGAATGTACCTGGTACAATATATATATATATATAAAATTTTAGTGAGGATTCAATTGGTACCAACATAACTTGGAGGAGAAGATGCTAACTACACATGATAGGAGTAATTATAAGCAACAGAATATTTTGATTGCCTCTACCATGGATGATACAAAAATAACTTAGGACTATATCACTGATGAACATTCTTAATCTCATCATAGAAAGAGATAGGACAATATCATTCAATTAAACATCTTATATTATGTTCATGTGATATATACTTGTGAGATCTAAATTTTATTTCCTTTACTTCCAAAAATTGTTTATGCTTCAAATATTCCATTCAAGAAAATTATTTAGATGAAGAGAAATAGATCATTATGTTAAACTTTTTTTAATAAAATTTACTTTCTCCATTTAAAAAAAGCAACATTGATGAGGGTAATCTTAATTTGAACTTGATATGAAGGTAAGATTTTACTTTCTTCATATTGGCCTTATTTACGAAAACATAATTTTATTTATTACTAATTTAAATAATATAATAAGTCTTTGTGTGTATTATTAAAATCCTTGAATAAAAGACTTTTATTTCACAATATGACCATAAGTAGAGGGGGTTAATTATAAATATTGGATTTTTTTCACAAGGATCTTACAGTTTAAACCAGTATTGATAATATTGATAGTATTGTAATATTAAATTAAGACTTAGTAATAATATAATTTTGAAATTCTATTTTTTTCTGATTACCATTTTATAATTTATTGAAATGTGTTCGTGTTACGATGTATATTACTATTATGGGAATAGGGAAAGGAAGTATTTAATTTAATGTTATAAATAGTAAAAATATACTCAAGCATGGGTTATAATTTTTTTTTCTTACATGAAATTCAGTTATAATGTTATCTTTTAATAAATATGTTAAAGTTTGTTTTAAGTTCTATAAGGTCTTTTATTTGTTTGATTTATTTAGATATTTTATGAAACAAAATATTGGAGAATGTACATATTCATACATATATATCATATCAATTTTACGTCTTAATATTGTAAATAAGTTATTTATAAAATAATTTATTGAACTCAGTACTACTATGGGATATTGATAGAAATCCCTTAAGAGTATTAAATGTAACATCTGCACTGAGTTTGAATTCTGAGCATAACGGAACCATCAATGAAGGTGTAAACCGAATGAGTCAGTCTAAGTTGCATTGGTATTGAATAATTTGTTTTTAAATTATGTTGTTCAATATAAATTCAATCTTAGATGACTATTACATCGTTTCATCCATGTACCCCTATACAAATATCCTATGTCTGACTATAGTTAGATGCATCCACCTTGATCAGCTAAAAAGGACTGTACTGTTACATTACTAATCCCAATAAAATACTTTTATAATTACAAATTTTCAAAGACAATGAACAAAATATCAGTTTGGTAATTCATCCATCTATCCAAAATGAATTTACTTAATCTTTTGTAACAAAACTATAATTATTTTTAATAACACTATATTTCAAAGTAGACAAATATTTCAAATACAGCTGACATAATCTAAATTAACATATTATATTTTCCCTTTTTACGTTAAATAAAGCAAAACAAACAATATAAAATGTTGTTATACCTTTGATGATTCTGTAAATTACAATACACCTTAGTGAAAAGCAGTTTTTACTTTTTCTATAATAATTTTATGGTTAGTTTATTGAGTTAACCAGAAAATAATTAAACATCCTCCAAACTTTCCTTCAACCTCAACAAGTCATTGGCCTGGAAAATCAACACCGGCAAGAAGATATCATCGCCTTTCTCAGCAGACCCCCAAAACTTTTTGGGGTTTCCCATATACAAGTCACCGCAAGCCATGTCGATACAAATACAGAATTCTATCATTGAAGCTGCCACCAACACAGTTAAAAACCTTGCCAAGGTTTATTTATCACTGCAAGGGAAAATTTCTCTCCTCAATATCAAGGTAATGGCAAAGATTAGCTACTATCTACCCATAATTAACATGACAAAGGCTTTCAATACAAAAATCAACCGAATCTGTGCACGGCTGTTGTGGAATGGTAAAACAGCGGCCATAGGAATTGAATGCATGCAGCGACATAGTAAAAATAATGGTATGTCGTTGCATGCTACGTTTTCTATATATTACCAAAAGTGCCACTCTCTGATCCACATCCTACAAAAGAAATTTCCCCAGATTGTAGCGGAACAACCAGTCATTCCATCTGACAGACCTCCACCTTCAAAGATAAGCTGGCTAAATCAGATACTTGACTACCTTTTCGCTCACAATGGCCACTCTTCCCTAGTATTCAGACAAAAAATCTCCATTTGGGATGCTCATGGCCTGCTATTTCCCACACAAAACTCTACCATTCCTTACCTCGGTGGTAACAATCACGTGGTCACCAGGTTTTTCAAGCATCTCAAGCTGGAGTCAAGATTCCTGGACTTTCTCGTAAAAATCAACCTGAATTCACTCCAGACAAACTGGTTCCTGCACTACAGGAGATTCCTCAAGAATATAGATCCTATGTGTCACAACTGCCATAGAACCTGTGAAACCTTTGATCATATGATAAATGATTGCCCAGCATATGACAAAATCAGAACTTTCATTACTTACCACTGCCACATTTCCCTGAACAAAATCTTAAATATTAAATGCTGCTTCCTGTCCAGGGATTATGTCACCACAAGACTCTCAACCTTTCTGACTTATGCCATCTGGTTGGCCAGATGATGCAACAAGTTTACCTTTCCTCATCCCAAGCCTGAAGACACATTCATTTCCAAGCTAAAGGAATTTTGCCATAAGGACAGAATAATCTCTTCCAGATTTTTATTTGACAACACGTGGAGCCTGATTAAGCTGGATTAACAACACCAGTAACCACATCAGAACATTTGGTTGCCTGACTAACATGGATAACTATTATTTTTGATTTACAATTGTATCATTATTACATATGGTTTTTTCAATAAAATTATTTATAAATAAATATTTGACAATAATTAAACTTTAAACATATAAATTTTAAAATACTATTCGATATACTTAAAATAAAACAAAGATTTTTAACTAAAAAATAGCCTAAGTCATATCTCACATTAACATACAGGTTTAAAATTGGCATATAGGAATTACTTTTATTATAATTCTTTTTTCTAACATATCCTATTTTTCTTAAAATAGCAATTATTAAACATCTTTCAAAATTAATTGCAATTTGGTTATCTGTTTCCATTGCTCTCAGGATTATTAAGCCAAATCACGATTATGCACTTGGAAATATTTAAATATTGATTATTAAATTTTGCTTATGTGTGATTCTAAGAAACATTCATAATACTAACAGTCTTATACTCATAGAGATTATAAATCCTAGGTTTTGTATCTATGTAAACATATACAAGCTTATGTGGCTGGAATAACTTTTCACAAGATTTTCAAATATATATCATTGCTATTTTAGATGTGATGTCTAAAAACCAGGTTTTTTATAAAAGCAGTTTTAATAATTCAGATATAAAAATAGCATGGGAATTGTCAAGTGATCAATCTGCATTCATGACTAGAAGACGTATGTTCTTCCTGCAACTTGCAGTATGCACTATGAAAATAAAACATAAAGACTAAATACCCATGTAAACCCTAACAGTTACACTTGACAAGAAATCCTTAGGTTTAAACACCTTAAGTACATCTAAGCAGTAGCCTGAAAATATGACACCTTAATACATTCTATAATAGCCGCTGAAATGTTTCTCAGAATGAAAACACAAAATTATACCACAAAAAATAATAAATACCCAAAATTAGGACTATACAATTCACTCTACCATCACCAGAATGGACTAGCATAACTTACTTGATAATAATATACACACAGAGCAAAGAAAAATTAACACATGTAAATAAGTGTTCATAAAATAATTCATTATCTAAAATATAAAATCGTTACTTTGCTAATAATTAATCCCCAAATAAATGCCTTTCATTCAGAAACATATATTTATTATAACTTTAGAATAGCAATTTGCAAGATATGAAAAATATTTTTTTCAGAACAAAACACTCTTCATTATTTTACTTTTTAAAATTTGAAATAGAATAATATTAAACAAACTGAATAACCATACATTAAAACAAACAATAAAAATTACCAATAAATGTTATAATTGAATACATTTGTCCAGCGATGTTCCATTTGCATATAAAAATAAACCATCATTTACCACACTTTCAATACATTTCCAAATATAGATTATATATATATTATAACGATCGAAATGAAAGTGAAGATCGAATCTAAGTGCAAACTACAATATCTGCTCTACAAGGTGCCATCTAGGCATTTAAACCTAGAAAAAATTATAGAGTAGGCAGATACGCGCTGTTAAGATTCCACTTTATTTAAATATTCAGATCGTTAGCCCAAGTCACTAGCTCAGTGGAGTAGCAGAGATAATAAAATATAAATTGTATATCTTAAATATAAAAGAGTAAAAGCCACTGCCAGAAATTAACACATAAAAATATTTATTTACGCACATATAAACTCATTCTAATTTGAGGAATAAGTTTAACATTTTAGATTTTTATATTAACTTTTAATTTTACATTTAACTAAGTTTCAATGAGTTTAATATTTTATTTAGATAGTTGAGTATGAATAGACTACATAGATCTGCATTTGAAAAGAAAATATTCTTCCCTGATTTAACCTTAGGCAACAAATTTTGCAATCAGACCAGTGCCAATCCATCTGATACATTTATGTATTCAATGTAGCATGAAAATATGACAACACAAAATACTATACTGTCAGGAATGTACATCTGATCAGTAAATAGAATTAGAGAAGACCTTGTCTCTCCACCAACAGGAATGTTACATCTGTTGGCAAGTAGAACAATAAACATAAAACTCCATAGGAATGGACTGCGGTCCTTTGCCGCCTTACAAACCCATCCATAGGCAAACAGAAGGTGTGTGGCATATATATATAATCCTGCCCATAGCGGATCTCATACTACATCTACAATTACACAAATATATCCAATTCATTGAACCAATTCAACTATGAAACGAATAACCTAAGATTACCCTCCCTTAATATAATTTTACAAAACTATATAGCCATTCACGCCCGACTTAAATTTAACATTAACATACGTTTGCACAGATTATTTTTATAAATTTGTTTTTAAAATGTTGAGCATAGATCAGCTGCACAGATTCCATGGTCAAAAACATCCAAATTAAACACAATAGATCAAAATACAAAACCATCGATAACGTCAATTGCAAAAGGGAATACACAAGGCCCCATGGCATTCATCGTAAGATGCCCATATTAATATCGTTGACCTATATATTCTAATCAAATGTGAAAACTTCAACATAATCAACCGCTAACGAATCTATGCAACGTCTATACCCAACCTAAATTTCATCATTTAAAATTTAAACAATGAATAATTTATACAATAAGAAAAAAAAAAATGGAAATGATTTTTATCAATCGGAAAACATATAAAATTAAACATTATTAATTTGATTTTAAACTTAAAAAAGTCAGATAGAAGTTCATAAGCTTGAACGAAAGTTCTTAATTATTTTTAAATTTAGAGTTCATGTCAATATCGCTTACGGTAGAAGAGTCCAGGTTTCTGCTTTTAATTCCCGCGATGCCTCCATTGGAAGATAATGTTCTGGAGATGGTGATAGCTGGTTCAAGGTATCATAGTCTTTTCATTTTTTTATATAGAGAGTGTGGTATGTGCGTCCTACCATATCTCTCAAACACAAAATGCTGGAACTGTCCGAAAAAACTGTATTTCCCTTTTTATATTATCCACACGGATTCAATCAACAAAACGTCACTAATCCATCACTTTCATTAGGGTCCGAGCCAAGGCTTGGTGCTTCCATTGGTCAAGCTAATTTCTCTTTATTTTCTTATCTATCTTTCATCAGATCATTTTAATTATACAAGAGCCCAAGGCTAGCTTGCTTTTCAAACAATTTATAAACAATCATTTCCATTTACAGATTACGAGAATTAATTAATACCTGTTTTTATTCTTAAATCTTGTACTTTTTTTTTATAAAAAAGTACGTTCAAATACTTATTTATTTTTTTTTTTTAAAAAAAAATTTTTAAAGTTTGGCATCTGTGCGAATGTATATACGTTTAACAAACATTACAATTTTAGCATTTAGTTTTTTACTTTTATTTGCGAACTTTTAAGTTTTTATTTTAAATTAATGTAATGACATATTTATATATCGTTACAATATATATATATATATATATATATATATATATATATATATATATATATATATAAAGGACTAGCTCAGATAAATGGTTATGCTTGGCTAATATACATCTAATCAATAATAATGATATTCTATAATACTGTATATTATTTAACTAGCTATAACTAATAAGAAATAATAAAAAAGTTCAGTTTTATAAATTAAATAAATTAAATATTAATAAATCATGAGTCAATGAAGTGAAGTACAAGTAGAAATCTGAATTACATTGAGCCAATATCCCACAGGATACAACCTCAGTGGTTTAAGAATACTATCCCCCCCCCTATTATTTCAAATAATAATAAATACATAGCATTCTTATGACTTTAAAATAATAATCAATTAAATATAATACTGATATATAAATCCTAATCTTTTTATTAGAAATAATATGACTATGTTAATCTTAGGTTCTTTAAACTAATTCAAATCATTTAATATTTATGTAGTCAAGTATGATAAGGCATTTTATATCACCCTCAACTACACCTAACTAATAATAATAATAATAATAATAATAATAATAATAATAATAATAATAATAATAATAATAATAATAATAATAATAATAATCTTCCATGTATAATTATCAATCTTATTTACTTTCAATGTTATAATAATTATCAATAATAATAATAAATAAATAAACAATACTGCATAATCCTTTAACTTTCATGTGGCATCTCAAATAGAATATGTGGTATAATCTCATAATCTGAGAATATGTGGCAACGAATAATATTATAATTCTATGCAATAAATTATATAATTAATTTATGACCATAATGTTAATAATAATGGAAAATGAAATTTCTCAAATAAATTCTATTAAGAAACACTATATTTTTTTAAGTAAATAATTATATTCATATTGTGCAAATATTATGTTTGGTTTATATATCCGGAGATAATATTACCCAAAATTTTATAATATTACACAAAATTTTATAAAACAAGTTTAATATAGGGTATATGAGCACAGACTTTCACACCACCCACCTCTCTCCACTCTATCTAATAACACTGATACACCTAAACACATATATGCTGAAAAGATAAATAATCACCAATAAACGTATTTCATGGTAAACCAGCAATCATCAGTTGGTCCAGACTATCATCTTTACACACATATATAGTATAAGTGCTCAGATATATATTAAGATTGACTATTCTCATAGTTTAATGGACAGGTTTCAATCCACTCCACACTCCAACTTTTCAACCGTCCATCCAATTGAAAATCTGATGATGGAATGCTCAAAGGCCACCCTGAGGCCGAGATTATTGTCACACCCATGTTGACCTAAGGTAAATCTGAACCCCACATGTACAGGACATAATCCATTTAATACATTTGCAAGGATGGGCAGACATCTCTATAATGTAATAACTGAAACATAGGCTTGTTATATACATGTGGCTATATATATGTAATATAGGGTATATGAGCACAGACTTTTACACCACCCACCTCTCTCCACTCTATCTAATAACACTGATACACCTAAACACATATATGCTGAAAAGATAAATAATCACCAATATACGTATTTCATGCTAAACCAGCAATCATCAGTTGGCCTCAGGGTGGCCTTTGAGCATTCCAGCATCAGATTTTCAATTGGATGGACGGTTGAAAAGTTGGAATGTGGAGTAGATTGAAGCCTGTCCATTAAACTATGAGAATAGTCAATGTTAATATATATTTGAGCACTTATACTATATATGTGTGTAAAGATGATAGTCTGGACCAACTGATGATTGCTGGTTTAGCATGAAATACGGATATTAGTGATTATTTATCTTTTCAGCATATATGTGTTTAGGTGTATTAGTGTTATTAGATAGAGTGGAGAGAGGTGGGTGGTGTGAAAGTATGTGCTCATATACCCTATATTACATATATATAGCCACAGGTATATAACAAGCCTGTGTTTCAGTTAAAACAGGTTTAACAAATTTTTATTATAAAACTTTTAACAAATAAACTATGTACACTATTTACAATTATATCTTGGGTAATTTACATTCTTCTTTATTTCAAATAAAAATAAAATAAAATCTAAAAGTACATAAACCTTCACTCCGACTTATAACTTTTCATATTTCTTTACAACAATCATAATAATATTACTAATAATAATCCCAGATACAATTATAGCTTAAAATATATTATCTACAAATTGAATTATATTATAAAATGTTTTCCATAAGCATATACAAGTTACGAAAACATAAACTACAGAAGTAGCACTTATTTCAATACATGTCTATAGATTTTATACTCAATTAATCAAATAACTTTTATTATGATAGTGCTTGCATTATCAAAAAAAAAACATTCTGGTTCGTTAATAAATAAGTGGACTTAAATAAAATAATATGATTAACAGATTTTTTTATATATCTTGCATGACATTTCTTTAATATAAAATTCCTAAGTATGTGTGTTGATGCGAGTTCTTAACATAAAAATCATATTTATAAAGCATAAGTACTTGTTCTATTTTATGTTGTTTCTCTGGATGTATTATCCATTAAAAATATGCATTACATGTATGTTAAAAACATTCAAAAATTATTCAAAAAGCCTCGTGAATAATTTTATTATCACATATATTTTTTTTTAAAAAATAGTGTACTAAAATACGGAAAATATTTATGATTCTTTATCTTTATATTTTTAAGTTTACTTTCAATCTCATTTGTATTTAATCCCAACATAAATGAAAGCAAGAAAAATCTATCCTCTTTCAAAAATAACGATTCTACAATTCCCAAAATTATTTATTATTCTTTTTCAAAAAATTAGTTCTGTACGATGCAATAACTCTAGAAATTATGATAGTGATTCGATATGTAGGTATGAAGAACTAATTAGAGTATTAACTCAATTATATCAACATGGCAACAGTGCATGAAAAGAAAAGTGGAACGACTTCTCTGTCTAATAATCTCTATTATAAAATAATGTCCAAGCTGTTTATTCAGCTCTTTGAAACATTAAAACTCAATACTAAGTAAAACACTGTCCATGGAAATATACAAGTTACAGGGCTTCGTTATCTGTACCTGCATAATTACAAAGATAATAAAATTACTTTCTATTCCACATAAATCCTACATCTAAGCATCCCTTCAGTTTCTTTTCCTACTCCCAAGGTCACTACTACATTAAAATTTCATAACAGATTTATCAATCTAAAATCGTCAAAATTATCAAAAACATTTTTCTAAAGCAATAAATAAGATTCACGTGTAAATTCAACAATCTAGACTACTCAACAAGAAAAGGTTATTTCACCGTCAAAATTCATCAATAGAAATAAAAATGATTTTGTATCGATGTACTAAGTCAATACTTTAAACATCTTTTTTAAAATAATAGGGTTCCTTTACTAAAGAATCATATAAATTATATTCCTCCTTGAATCATATTACATTAGTAATATAAAATAAAAGTATGCATATTTTTTTAAAAATCTAACTCATATACATTTTATGTGTGTTTAATGCATTCACACATACCCATACGTTTATACAACAATGCTTTAAAATACTCCAACCAATCTAAAATAAAATATAATAAATACATCATGTAAAAAAAATAATATTTAATAAATTTTACCCATAGTAACGATAGCTAGTTGTTCACTTTTAGATGTTTTCTGGTCCACATTTCATAAAATATTTCATATTAGCATTTAATCACCAAAACTAACATACTAAAAAGATATTTATAAAAAAAACTTTACAGAAAATTAAATATTCTTTACAATTATTATTAGGCTATGTTAGTAATTATTTTGCATGTGATTTTCCTGCCCACAATAATATAAAAATAATAATATTATTAATACATAAAATAATTAAAACCATATTTACATAAAAATCCAATCCATTATAAAGTATTTTTTATTAAAAAAAAGTTCTTTCTTTCCTGTGATATTTTCCATTATATGTCCTTATGAACGCTTACCCCCCCCCCCATGTTGAGAACAAAAACTTTTTCCCCCGTCGCAGTTACTCACAAATAAAAAAAAAAAAGAAGTAAATGAAAAATGAAAGAAAGTCGACTTAAATCTGGAATCATTTATAAAAATAATCGGTTAATTCTTGCTTGAAAGTTTATAAAATTATAGTCCTTATCTATATATTTTATGATAATGATTATTAAAGGTGATATTAATCTATAAAGTTAAAAAATGACCCTTGTATTGGGTTTCTGATGCATCTATTACAGCTATATTAGTTCAGGTGTACTTATACGGAGGTCAACATTTCATAAAATATTATATAATATTAGCATTTACTCAGAAAAACTACCATACTAAAAAGATATTTAAAAAAAAAAAAACTTTACAGAAAATTAAATATTCTTTACAATAATTATTAGGCTATGTTAGTAAATATTTTGTTTGTAATTTTCCTGCCCACAATAATATAAATATAATAATATTATTAGTATATAAAATAATTAAAACTATATTTATGTAAAAATCCAATCCATTATAAAGTATTTTTTAAAAAAAATAAAGTTCTTTCCTACTTCTGATATTTTCCATTATAAGTACTTATGAACACTTACTCCCCCGATGTTGAAAACAAAAACTTTTTCTTCCCCATCACAGTTACTCACAAAAAAAAAAAAATGATGAAAATGAAAAATGAAAGAAAGTTGACTTTTAAATCTAGATTCATTTATAAAATTAATCATTAATTCTTGCCTGAAAGTTTATAAAATTATAGTCCTTTATCTAAGTCTTTCAGGATAATGATTATTAAAGGTTATTAATCTACAATTTAAAAATAATCCTCCAGAGTTTTCCCATTCTATAGGATCTTGTATTGGGTTTCTGATGCATCTATTACAGCTATATTAGTTCAGGAGTACTTATACAAAAATTGTGCATTTTTGTTCCAAGGAAATTGGCATTTAATCATTCACTAAAAATGGCATAAAGCTATTTCATCAGGATAATTTGGATTAACCAGGTATTTCTCTTCCAGATAATAATTTTCCAAAAATCTTTTTTTTTTCATATTATTAAATTAATGTGGTTTTTTAAATAATGAAGATTTGTCATATAAAATATATTTGCAGTAATATTAATCATTATTTCTTCACTATTTTGAATAAAGTTCAGAATAAACTTTTAAAAAATTATTTCCTTTAAAACTTTTATTGCAATTTTTTTTAAAAACTATATATTTTCAAAATATTCAGAATTATAAGACTTTACCATATAACTTTGCTTTTTTTAGATATGGCTATCTTTTTTCACAATACAATGCATTTACATTTACTTTTTCACAAAATTTTCTGTCTAATTCTCTCCACAATGTGTCTGAAATATTAATATAACCAATATTATATTTCTCTCAATTAATAATTTTAGAAATATATTTTTACTTAATGTATGTACTTCCATCCTTTCTTTCCACAGATATGCAATTATTTTTGGTATGAATTCCATAGTTACTGCAAAAGCTGGTTAAGTTTCAATAGACTACTTAGGAGGCAATCTTTGTTGCTTTAACAGTGCATGATTTAAACTTGATAAGCTTATAATTTTTTAATACTCTCTTCTTTAAAAATAATTCCAATTAATAAATTGTACATACCTTAATATTTTTAAATAATAATTTATTTTGAGTTATTTAAAAACACAGAATTGACTTATTAAAACACAGAATTGAATTGATTATAAGCACAATTTTATCACCTCATAAAATGACAACATTGACTTTTATAGTAAATTGAACTGATGATTTAATTGGCTATTAAATCTTTATCCAATGATCTAATTTACATATTAGTATTATCTTACACAATTAAATTTCAAAATGAAATCATTACTCACCAACCAAATATTAAATATTATATTATTTAATTCTAAACTAATTTCACATTTTTATTTAAACCAACTAAATATTTTAAAATAGCATTTTAAAAATAATATTTTATTAATCTATCCAACATGTAGTTTTAATGTATCTATTTGTAATAATATAATTTTATAAATTAGATATTTTTAAAACCACCAATTAAATAATTGTTATAACATTTATTTTTTTATCCTGTGATAGACAAATATTTTCAATCTTTTAGTACAATTCTAAATTAATTTTGAAACTTTATTAGACAAACTTGGAAGCACACAAGTATGAATATTGACATGTCACATGAATTAAAACTCAGACAATCTGTATCAATTTCTGTCTGGTAAAAAAAAAATGTTTAATAACAAAAATATTATATTAAAGAAATAGTAATATACTAATAGAATTTATAATAATAATTTTGATACTATTAAATTAAATACATTTCTCCATGAGAAAATATTATACTTTAAATAAATAATTTATAATACTAATATTAAATATAATTTTTATTTTACAATACATTAGTTTATTTAATTTTAAGTTATTATTTTTAAAACCTAGCTTTTAACACATATTTAAAAAGACTTTTAATACACTATTTTACTATGGCCAGTTTTCTCAACCATACAAAATTACACCATTTAGTGTTACTTGACTATTCATAATATATTAGTATAGTTTTATACATTTAATAATCTCTTTTTACTTTAACAAAGCATTTTAAAACAATGTCAATATTGCACAGTAATCATACCAATTAAAATATACCCTTAATATATTTTTTTAATTGGCTGAATGAATTCATTTGGACCTAAACAAAAGGGTATAACATATATATATATATATATATAAAGCTTTATATGTATATATATATATATATATATATATATATATATGATCAACAGACAAAGCTTTACCAATAGCTTCTAACAAGCTTTTGTTTATATAAATGCTGAGAAAGATAGAATTCAGTATCTTATTCATTGTCACCACCTCCAGATGAGCTGTTTTCAAGCTAGTTGGCTCATGACAGTGAAGGGTAGGCAGACTAGAAACTAGATCTAAATACTAACTCTAAATTTAGCATTTATCAAAATGTTTCTATCAGTTTGAAAGCATGAAATGTATCAGATATATAATGTCTTCAAATGCAGCTTAACAAACTAGACAGCTATAGTGGTCTGAAATCAGTTCAACATCACCATATAGTAAAAGCCTCTGCAAGATATATATATATATATATATATATCATTGCAAAAACCTTCAATAATACATTTATGTTAAACAAAACAAGTTATAAATTTTATAACTTGCTTTTAGCTTGTATTTTATAATCACTAGATGGAGCTTTTGTTTACATAAATGCTGAGAGAGATAGAATTCAATATCTCTTTCATTGTCTCTACATCCAGTCCAGCTGGCTTCAAGCTTGTTGGCTCATGTCAGTGAAGGATATGGAGACTAGAAACTAGATCTAAATACTAACTCTAAAACCAGCATTTATCAAACATGTTTCTATCAGTGTGAAAGCATGAAATTTATCAGACATGTAATGTCTTCAAATCCAGCTTAACAAACTAGATAGCTATATGAGACTGGAGTCAGTTCAATTTCACCATATAGTAAAATCCTCTGCAATATATATTATTGCAAAAACCCTCAAGGGTACATTTATGATAAACAAATAGTGATTATAAAATGAAAACTAAAAGCAAGATACCCAATTTATAACTTGTTTTGTTTAACATAAATGTACCCTTGAAGTTTTTGTGATGATATATATTGCAGAGGCTTTTACTATATGGTGAAACTGAACTGATTTTAGACCCATATAGCTATCTAGTTTAATCTGGATTTGAAAACATTACGTGTCTGATAAATTTCATGCTTTCAAACTGATAGAAATGTGTTTGACAAATGCTGATTCCAGAGTTAGTATTTAGATCTAGTTTCTAGTCTTCCTACCCTTCACTGACATGAGCCAACTAGCTCAAAACCAACTGGTCAGGAGGTGGAGACAATGAAAGAGATATTGAATTCAATCTTTCTCTGCATTTATGTAACAAAATCTTGCTAGGAACTATTGGTAAAGCTCCATCTAGTGATCATAAAATGCAGACTAAAAGCAGGCTACAAAATTTATAACTTGTTTTGTTTATCATAAATGTATTCTTGAAGATTTTTGCAATTTTATATATTGTAGAGGCTTTTACTATGTGGTGAAACTAAAGTGTTTTCAGACCCATATTGCTATCTAGTTTGTTAAGGTGGATTTGAAGACATTACATGCCTGATAAATTTCATGCTTTCAAACTAATAGAAATGTCTTTGATAAATGCTGATTTTAGAGTTGATATTTATATCTAGTTTCTAGTCTCCCAGATCTTCACTGATGTGAGCCAATAAGCTTGAAACCAGCTGGTCTGGAGGTAAGTGACAATGATAAATATTTTGAATTCTATCTCTTTTGGCGTTTATGAAAACAAAACTTGGTAGGAGCTATTGGTGAAGCTCTATCTAGTGATTATATATATATATATATATATATATACACACACAAGCTATGTAGCTTGGATTGAAAATATTATAGTGTTTTCAATTTCAGTCTCAGTTTTGTAGTTATGTAGAGCTAAAAGATGGCTGCTGGAGGGTTGCATTAGAGTCCAAGATATAACTACAGTGCTCTCAGTTGCAAGGTTCCTTATTGATGAAGGCCACAAGCCAGAAACTAGTCTGAGAATATTAGATGAAATTTTTAGTCACAATCCTTCTGGCACCCGTGCACTGCATGGCAATACATATAGTGAGTTTTCGCCTCTTTTAATAACGGTTAAGAGCAAGCATAAAAAATTGTGATAATGTGATATTGGCTTAAAAACAAATCTGCCTAATATAATAGTGGTAGCTATGGTTATTATAGAACCAAAGACACCAAAATGTATAGGTACTGAACTTAATTCAGACCTATATTACTATATAAGTTGTGCATCTTGTATTGAAAATATTATAGTGTTTTCAATTTGAGTCTCATAGTTTTGTAGTTAAGTAAAGATAAAAGGTAACTGCTGGAGAGGAATATCCCGCAAATAGTAATAATATAATGATATATATATATATATTGAAACAGTAAGATTCGTATTCGAATCTTAAGTTTCACCTTTTTTTGTCGTCTCTCACTGACCGGTCTATCCCGTCCAAATTTAAACTTTTTGATATTGAATTGTGTGTGTAACAATATTAAAAATGTATAAATATATGTAGAATTCAGCATAAACATGCACACATTTCGATCTCAAATTAAACGCAATAGATAGGGATAAAATAATATAATTTAGATTTCTTTTAGTTATATAATTTTGTAAAATTTTAATCATTTATTTTGGATTATAAAGTTCATATTTATTGCTTTGTTTAAATTTCATTTAATAATAATTCTAAAAATATCTGATGTAATATTTAATTAAAATTTAAAATAATCTTATGTTCCCTTTTTGTTTCTGAAATTTAAAAGCACCGGTCAGTGATAGATAATAGATTAATTAAAGAAAAATTCCCCAAAATTAATTAGTAAATGTAAAATGTAAACAATAGAACGGCAGCTTTCTTTAATTAAAAACCAACTAAATGCATTGATTATCCTCAGGGCAGATTAAGTAGAACCTAAAAATATCTCAACAAAAATGTGAAAGATCAAGATAAAAAAAGAGGCCATCTTAGACTTGCTGGAGACATTCACTTAAACTTTAGCTTTGCTCTCGATCACTGAGAGTCTCCAAAAATATAAAATAATTTGTTCCTGCCAAGGTATGATCGAGTAAAGCACCTAGATTATTCTCTATCGGGATATGGCCTGTCGAATGCTGAACTTTCCATTGCCCGTCATAAATTAACCATGAAGATCTGCTGCCTGAAATAAATGAGAAAGCTGCTGCTGTTATGAAATTAAATGAATATCTAAATACAAGAAAGAATTGCCACTCGTGAACTTTTTTCTGCTAAACTAATGGAATCATAAAACTTCTTATAAAACAGGTACCGGTCTGTGTTCAAACTCTAGAGTACTCTAATAATATGCTATAGCTCTTCTTCATAATACTTATCTAAATTGTAAAATGTAAAAACTACCATTTGTATAACTAAATTGAATAATGTGTAAATTTCTCTCTAATCTAGTTTACCTCATTCTATCTTGGGTGCATACTTCTATAATCTACGTTTCTATCTATAGTTATTATTTAATTATTGCATGCTCATAAGTATTTCAATTTTCAAAGTTCAAATCTATGATCGCTTAAAACAATGAATGCGTGTCAAATTTTCATTAATATTTACTTTCTTTAGTAACTTAACTTTCATATAAATTGGCACGCATTCAGTGCATCATTTATTGTAATGCAGGGTCTACTACTTTGCAAATGGCTGGCATATTAGTTGTCATAACTCCCAGTTTATATATATTTTGTATTTATTACATTTAATGAATAATTCTAGAAAATCCCATTTCTTTGAGAGTCGACAGAGTTCTTGAGTAAATGTTGATAATGTAGGACCAAGTTAGAAATCTGTTGAAATCTCATAATAATCATTTATACAGTATACATGTGTTACGTTTTAGAGATGTGATGACCCATTCCGCCATGAAATTTCCGGATTCTTCAGGGTTGAAATTAACCCCAGTCGTCCTACACAAGCGGGCATAATGGGTACTCCCGTAGGATTTGACAATGTCATGCAGCCAGCCGGAAAATCGCGCCACGTACTGCTTGTCCCTGGTTATGCTTATGTGACACCTTACTTCATCGGACCGAGGCAGAGACCAGTCTGATATTCTTATAAACCCATTCGCGGCCTTGCAGTTTCGATATACTGACATTCCATATCACCTTTCTAAAGCGTACCATGTGTTCCTTTACTCAATTCTATTATTCTATATATCACTCCACCTCTGCATTATCTTCATAATTCACTCTCAAATAAATGTTTGCCCTTAGTTATAAATAAATATTTTAATTAAATAAATATATGTCTGCCATTACTCTTATAACCCATACTTTAGACTCTTGCCCTGCAAAGGTGTAAATTCCCCAAGGCATGCATTAGAAATACTTACTCGAGAATTTTAGGTAGCTAGATTACGCTTTCAAATAAATGTATTCCTTTTGTAAACATTTCAGTATCGGAAATACCGGTACCGAAATCCTCAATATAAAATAATGTCTAAATAAATAAATGTATTCTTTAAAAAAATAATCATGTCGCAAATCCCGCTACTGAAGCTGTTAGTCCATAAAATATTATTAATGTTGTTTTATTAAAATGTATTAATAAATAATTTTAAACTATAGGTCTGCAGTTACGTTTCATTTATTCGATACCCCTTCTATATAATATTTCCTCGATTATGTAAATATGAATGTTTAATTAATATTAGTTTGATTATTGGCTAACTCAAGAAAATCATGAGTCTCTTGCATATCCCTGACCATCATGCCTAAGGAAATATTTACTAATGTTGCATCAGATGCGTTGTTTCGTGGATTGTATTGTGGAACCGATAAACTATGTTCGAACTCAGTACCATGGGTGGCTTCGCTACTCGATGGTGCTGCTGTTCTGTATGGTGGTCGAATTCTGCACTATGTTTACGAGTCACACGTTTTCTGACCATTACAATATATATATATATATTAAACCCAACCTTATAATCAGATAAATTAGAAGCATGGAACTTTGAATATCTTCACTAACAATGATAATGTAAAGATACATTTATATATATATATACTGAGATTGGGACTTCTTTAATGTTAAAATTCAATTCTAATACGAGAAATCCAATGTTATAGCACTATCATACAACTGATTATATATGTTACATCAGTATTATAATCAACTATATATATATATATAATAAAAACTAATAATGAATATAACAGTCAGAACGTATATTGTAAGGTATGGCTATTATATCCCTCTAGTAACATTTATTCAACTTTTTTGGCCTAATTGGAATCCAAGATCCCATATAATAACATTATCTATTAAACACTCCATTAATAAAAATTAATCACTATAATTTAGAAACCATTATTTGGTATATGCATTTAAACCCCAAATTAATCATAGGATAAATATATATTTGAATTAAAATATAAAAGCAGACACGACAACTAACCTTTATTAAAATTATCTCGTTCATTGAAAGAAATATGATGGATAGTGTAAACGCAAGCAAGGAATGGAGTTATTTTAAAGGTAAAAAAACAACAAATAAAAGTTTTATTGTTATTAACATATTATCTATATATAATAATCACGAATAATGGCGGAAACAATGGACCTAAATCAAAATCAGGAACTAATACTCAAAGTCACTTAAATTTACCTTTAATCTTAGAATATCCTAGTTTTAATAATACAAAAATATAAAAAACAATGAGCTTCTCCAATTCAGAAAAAAATTTCTAATAGGCTCACATGTAAATTTAAGCAGAGAATTCGAACATGCAATTCTCATAGAAATATCCTTGGCCATTGACGTGAAATAACAATAAAAATAATTAATTGAATATTCAAAAAACTAATAAAAAGCATATCGAATTAAAATTAGACCACTGACGAATTCGAAACTGAAATCTTGAAAATGAAATTCGATGTATTCAAATTTCCATGATTTTATTAATCACTAAAACATAGATCAAACTAATTTTGATTAACGTGATGTAAAAGTAAAAATATCTCTGTTATTTAATGTTTTTCACCTGTATTTATATTTTTTTTTTATTCTATCACATAGAAACTACATAATATTAATAAACTTTGGTGAGCAACTAACTATCCATTTAATTTCAAACATCATGTCAGATAATTGTTAAAAAAAAAATAAAACTTTAAACAAATTGTAAAAATATTTGTCTGAAAGTTTGTAATGATGGTATATTATCGCTTAGCCTGTCTTTGACGCGACCTCTCATAAGCAGTTGACGTCACTCTAACTCAGCCGATTCTTATGCTAAAAAATTCGTTCGATACGTTTTAAAAAGATTTTTAAAAATTCTGTACGATGGTGACCTCTTCCGACTTATTTTACAAGTAAAAAATAAAAAAAAACGCATTTAAACCTAAACAAAGAAAGAACATTATTTGTGATTGCTTCTTAGCAAGCTCTCAGCCGAAAAAGACATTCTCATTGGCTGGAAAGAACAAAGAAACCGCCTGATCAAAGAAAATAAAGAAAAACGCTAAGATTTTCATTTCGAATCCAATTTTAAGTATTATAAAATTATATTTATGGAAACTAAAAATGATTCTCAGACAGAATAATAAAAAAACAAAATTATTTTCGAAAAATATTGAAGATTTTAGTACAAATATTGAAGATGTAGTAAAAAGAAATATTTACTTTTCTATAACGTAAAAGTCGATCTTTTTGTTTATATTATAGCTTTTATGTTGCCGATATTGAATATTTTAGAATAAATAAATAGCAATTTATTTTTGAAAGAACTTTCGTTCTCTTCACAACTTGAAAAAATTAATAATATACTTTTTATAAACGTATCTGAGTTGAATTTAATATTATAGGCGAATATGTTTTAACAATAGGCTTTGTCTTCAGTTTGTGAGTTGGCCAATTACAAGCTTTGATTTTTACCTCATACAACCAATGATTTAATTAGCGGTTAAAAGGTTATAAGATGTGATATGTTGGACTATTTCCATCATTTATGAGTGAATGGTGAATGTATAGAAAATTTTAAACTTTATTTAAACTTTCCAAATACAAAAAACTTGTTAGTAATAACACACAAATACTAGCAAGTTGTTTGTATTTGGAAAGTTTAAATAAAGTTTAAAATTTTCTATACATTCAACATTCACTCATAAATGATGGAAATAGTCCAACATATCACATCTTATGAATTGTAAAAGCATTGTAAAATTTGAAAATTGAAATAATCTTACTTTTGATATAGAGGTGGCTTGTGTTTCCTCTTTTAATATAAATAGATGTTGAAAGAGTATAGAAAGTTGATTTAGATTCACAGGTTAATAACCTATTCATCATGTAACTTTCAACTGTAATTACGTTATAAGTACGCCAGATGTTAGTAGTTTTCTCTTGATAATCAAACTTTTTTTGCGAAAATATATTACCCAGAATTTCGAAATTGTTATAATTTTTCCAAGTTAGTTTTAATTCATCCTCGCTGTCAACTGAACATTTTAAATGCAAAATAGGAAATTCACTTTCATATATGCTTCCATTGTCAACAATTATTTTGTTTTCAATTTCAATAGAAGGATACTCTGATAGAATATATATATATATATATATATATATATATATAACAATTATAACCTTAGGAAATATATACATTTGATAATACAAAAAATAAAACGACAGTCCACTCTTAAACTAATATATCTTGGATTATATATATATAAATTATTATGATTGCAAGATATTTTTCCTATTAAACATATTTATTTTAAATTAACAAAGCAGAGAATTCATTCTCCTTTAAAAGTTTATAACAAACATTTAAATAATAAATAAGTAAATACAATCAATCTCAAATGTAAGTGTGTATATTCATACAAACACATTCTGTTTAAAATCAACTTATGCCGTTTACTACAATGCCAGATAGCCTTTAAACATGATTGTATATATTATATGAATACTCATTTTGTGAATGCTTCCATACATATTTATTGCTTAAATGTAAAAATTTTAAAGAATTAAATTTTTGATTTCTTAATTGAAATGTTAATTTGTTTAACACCAAAATATTTAAACAAAGAGGCAAAAATATGTTATAATATATATTTAAGTTGTTCTCTTCTGACTAAAGGTATTCGTGACAATAACTAAAGACAACAGAGATTAAGAGTGGACTTCTCTTTTAGCATATCTATCATTGAATGTGAAGCAGGTGGCAAGATATTATGTCATTTAATAAAGCAATAATCATTATCTAACATATGATTTTAACAATATATATATATATATATATATATATTGTTATATATATATATATATATATATATATATATATATATATATATATAATAATTCAAACAAATCTATTCAACACAGTATTCAAATTTTAAATAAAAAATATCCATTACTGGAAGTAATTTCCATTGTATCACTGACAATCTTTATCAACCATTAATTAGTACAAATCTACACAAAATAAAAACATATTACCGACCATTCAATTCACTCAAATTTCTTATAATTTTTTTATCTTTATATTAGCTGATTGACTATTCATTAAACGATTTCCATTTCTAGATATTATCATTGTCTCCTTAATTTATCGTTTTTGCATTACAACTTTCAATTTGAATAACTTTCACATCTCTATTATCAAATTTAAAACCATGATTACATACTCTATTATGATCAAAAGTAATTGATGGATTACTTCCAGTAAAGAATATATTTTATTTAAAATTTGAATATTGTGTTGAATAGATTTGTTTGAATTATTAAATGATTTAAAAATAGACATTTTAATGGTTATATATATATATATATATATATATATATATATATATTGTAGCCCTTGGATTCGCCCAAGGCTCCATTTTTTTTTAAGTAACTACGTAAAATAATGTTTAATAAAATTTTTCCTCATGGTTTGTATATTTTTTTTCTTCAATAGACAAACTTTTTAGCCAAGGATAGGTCTCAACCCATATTCATAGGGATTGCATACGTTTTACTTGGAAGGCAATTTATATATTTGTCATTAAAAAATTTCTAGGCAAAAGATTGTTTGATTTAATATTTATTTATGGGGACAATTTAATATTACTGATGATTTATTAGATAGGCAATATTTATATGTCGATTGATGGTTAGAGGTTGAAAAGATGAGAAAGGCAATAGTTAGTTACAGTTTTATACTAACAAGTTAGAACTATACAGTTCATGAAATTAAAAAAAAAGAATAATAATTAAGGAATATTAAATGATCAGCTTAATTAAGAATTGTATAAGTGAAACAGGTGTGTGTGCATGTGTGTTAAATCTAGTTGTGGATTTTAATTATAAAGTTCACAATTAAATAATAGTTATTCCATGTCTCTCATGAAGAAGTACTATAAAGAAAAAATTAATTTGCTTTAATAGTCAAGATTCTGGGTTTGAAATTGGGCTGCTATACATTTTTTTCATTATTATTATAATAGAAAAAGTAAAAGGGGGAGAGAGCTTTCTGTTAATTATTCTGAGAAGAGAGCTTTCTGTCATTTGTTCTTTGATGTGATTTCCACGAGTGTAGAATTACTAAAGTAATTACTGAATTTATATCTATAATGACAAGAATTTAAGTTAAGAATTAATTGGTGATTATCTATTGGAATGCAGATATGAATGTGCATGGTTTTTTTATAGAGAGCAGAACTTTAAAATGACAAGAAAGAAAAAATGATAGACAATTAATCACAAAACACTGACCAGAGACATTCAGAATGGTCAATGTAATGTCATATTGAGAGGGGGGGTTGTGAGAGAAGCTAGTCACTATAAGAGCTCTGTTCTTTTGTGTAACAGAAGCTCTATCTCAATAATTTTAGCTGATTTTATTTCAATATCTATCTTGCAAGTTTTCTCATCATATATTTTAGAAAGAACTTGGCTGAAAAAGTTTAAAAAGAAACATTTTTTAAGAAAAGGAAATCGTTTATTATTATTATTTTGTCTGTCTCTTGAAAAGTGAACTTTGCCAAATTTAATAATATAGAAAAAGGTATGACTCTTGAGTAAATTTTAAGTTAGGTATACATCAAATCCATGGAAGTTAATCAACATCATAATTGTCTCTACTAATTTATCAGAAATCAGCAAAAGATAAAAATTCAAACTACAGAAAAAAAGAAAATCTAAATTTTGATTTCATATATAAAGCATTAAATCTGAACGCTACAATTTCATATAAAGTGTTAAATATGAATATTAAATGAATTGAATAATGCAACAAGAAGTGGACTCATATATTTAAAAAATTAAAACTAGTTCTACTCAACTGTAATCCAGACAAATAAAAATGAGGAAATCTTCACAACAGCTTAAAAACTTTATACCTTTGGGCATAGGAATCAAACTCTATCATAAGGATTCTTTCTACATAAACCGATCAAAAAAAGGAAACAGGAAAAATGGAAACCAGAAATCTAAAGGTCATTCCCAGAAAACTATCTAAGTATATTTTTATTATTATTGCTATTCTTACGATAGAATAAAGCCTGTTAAGCTAATTGCGCAGACGCTGTGAGAATGTTATTAATAAATGATTACCTTCAAACAACCACATGATATTGTATTTGCATAAGGGTAAAAAGGAATCCTCTTACCCTTACGACTCAAATGTTTGTATATGGGCAAATCTAAAGTAGTTGTAACGAAGGCGTGACTACATAATAGTCACCTTAAATCACTATATATAATGTCTGTATGAATGACGCCGATTAAATTTTCTAGAATTTACTAAACGCCACTCTAAACGAAACTAAATCATATACATGAATAAACATTTATTTTATAACGTCTTGCGTGCAATAATAATTATGATAGAATGACAGCCTGTTAAGCTAATTGCGCAGACGCTGTGAGAATATTATTAATAAATGAATACCTTCGAACAACCACATGATATAGTATTTGTATAAGAGTAAAAAGGAATCCTCTTACCCTTACGACTCAAATGTTTATATATGAGCAAATCTAAAGTAGTTGTAACGAAGGCGTGACTACATAATAGTCACTTTAAATCACTATATATAATGTCTGTATGAATGACGCTGATGAAATTTTCTAGAATTTACTAAACGCCACTCTAAACGAAACTAAATCATATACATGAATAAACATTTATTTTATATTATAACATCTTGCGTGCGATAATAATTACGATAGAATGACAGCCTGTTAAGCTAATTGCGCAGATGCTGTGAGAATGTTATTAATAAATGAATACCTTCGAACAACCACATGATATAGTATTTGTATAAGAGTAAAAAGGAATCCTCTTACCCTTACGACTCAAATGTTTATATATGAGCAAATCTAAAGTAGTTGTAACGAAGGCATGACTACATAATAGTCACTTTAAATCACTATATATAATGTCTGTATGAATGACGCCGATGAAATTTTCTAGAATCTCATCGGCGTCATTCATACAGACATTATATATAGTGATTTAAAGTGATTATTATGTAGTCACGCCTTCGTTACAACTACTTTAGATTTGCTCATATATAAACATTTGAGTCGTAAGGGTAAGAGGATTCCTTTTTACTCTTATACAAATACTATATCATGTGGTTGTTCGAAGGTATTCATTTATTAATAACATTCTCACAGCATCTGCGCAATTAGCTTAATAGGCTCTCATTCTATCGTAATTATTATCGCATGCAAGACGTTGTAAAATAAATGTTTATTCATGTATATTGCTATTCTTGTAAAACCTTTAATTTAAAAAAAAGAAAGGAAACTATTTTTTTTATTATTAATCATATTATTGGCTCATGCTCTAGTGTACTATTTTGGAAGAATAATGTAGATATGAAAGTTTTACTTGTACAAATTGATGTAGGACCTGTATATATGTGGGTGGAAGAGTCTCTGCCAAGCTAGTGGAGTCACAGTTTAGCTTGCTCCCTAAGATATTTATACTATATTTATAAAGTATTTAAACACAGTGGAAGAGTTTTCCCACTTAGTTGTTCTCTACACCATGAGGTGATTACTTTGTTGATGACCAGAGGTTGATTGGTAAACCCAAGTCTTTTTATATGACTAGTGATAAAAATCCTAGCATATCTCAACCTCAATGAAAAGGTTTTCTTTTATTCGGGTCACTGCCTGCCTCATGTTAATGTTGATATTCCTTATGGGTGTATGAAATCTAGCTATTACTAAGCATTACTTATAATTGTTGGATCCAGGGTCGCAAACTCAATTTGATGTCAGAATGAATGTGAGTATCGTGTGAGTGATTGGTGTAATTGAACATTGTTTTGTTGATACATTTTAATTTATCAATGAGAGGCAAAAGAAATAATGTCAATAAATATTCAACTTAAGGGTTAAATAAAACCTACAAATAAGAAAGTAATGTGTATCTGAAATTATTTAATACATATATCTGCAGCTAACTGAGAACATGACTGGATAGGTAATATTACTAACATTATTATTATTGTCATAAGAACATGAATATAGTGTGTATGCATGTGTTATGATAATGATTGATTTAGATACTGATTTGTTGACATTTGAAAGTAACTAAAATTAACTTAGTCCCACCTTACATAAAATATCTCTATTATTTAGCATAAGGCAAGGAATATTAGATTAAAATCATTAAATAAAGTTATTAAATTTTATTATTGGAAGCATTATCCTTGGAAACAAATGAGTAACTAGAAGCATTAAACATTGGGTGGAGGAATTTAATGTTCACTATATCTGGAATAAAAATGAGAACAAAAATATAATGTATGTGAAGATAAATATTATTTTTGTCTGTCTGATATTAATATTACTCCATGGTAATTGTGAGTCCCTAATAATTAAAAATGAGTATTTATATTTTAAAACTTCTTAATATTATCTACTGATGTAAGGATATTTACAATTTAGTTTGTTTTTTATATCAAAGTACACTTGTAGAACAGAGGAAAGCCATGTGAGTCATCAAGCGAATGTATATATTATGTATTGAATTGTAGTATGTTAATAAAATATGTTATTTGTTTTAAATAAAAATTTGAGTATGTCTCAATGTTTTGGGGGTTATCATAATCTAGACATCTCAAATCCAATCATACAACAATATATTATGATTAATAGTTGAATCCACAATTTCATAAATAATATCCGATAAAATTTACTTAAAATGATTAATTTTCTAAGCTTATGTAGCACGACAATACTCAAAGTTGCCTAATAATTTAATATAGTTGAAGTACAAATTATGAATAGAGATAGTTATTGAGTGATAGTGGATGCAGTGGGTGGGCAGAAAATCCTTTCCCCATCTGTTGTATTCAAACACCTCTCGAGATGCACTTCTTTATAATTTTACTTTAATTGTGAATATGTTTATAATGTTATTTTCTAAAAGATTTAATAAGTGTAAATTATTTGAGCTTTAATGTAAATAGACATTAAACTACATTAAAGATAGCCCAAGATCACCTTGGAGGTGATCATTAAAGGGGTCTTTATCACCAATAATCTATTGCAGCTTGTTCAATTTCCACACCTAATTGTTCTAAAAAACCTGAGAAGGGATTATAATGGGTGAAATGGGCTAGCACAATGGAAAACTTAATGGTGAAAGAGATAACAGTGTAATAGACCTATGGATGTCAGGATGATGGAGGGGTGTATCAGAAAGGTGGAGATGGATATAGAACTATTTGTAATTGGAGCAAAATTTAATTGTAAATTTATTGATGGTGAATGGGAAGTGTGCTAAGAATAACCAAGAATTTCCAAGAATATTAATATTATTAGTTCTAATACATTCTCAGTGGTCTCTTAATCCATTGATTATTTATGAACCCATTCATTAGATATTATTGCTGAAAGTTATAGAAATGTGATTTACCCTTAATATTTTATTAAAGTAGCAATTTGGTGCCCTGGCAAATTCTTTTTCATCATTATCATCCCAGTAGGCTTTAGAAATAGTGTTAGCTGGGAACGATGAAGCATCCATCAATCCATCCTTAAAATGTTACAATTATCATGCAACTTAGCCACAAGTGTTTGAATGCCAGATAGATTCAATTATAGGTTATAATTAATTCATAATATGGTTGCCCAGGCTGAAATAAAGAAATATTACAAATAATCCGTAACTAGAGTGTGTGACCATTTGAATAAAGTTATAATTAGCTTAAGCTCTCCAATCTATATAAGTTGTAGAGTTGGCATAATTTCATTTAGATTTGGCCCTCCAACATGGTCACTCGATGGACAATGGATGTTGGAGGTTAATTTAAAAGCTGCAGAATTGAAGTTATAGATGCCAGTAACTGATTATACCAAGAATTTATTATAAAATTAGGTATGCTATTGTGTAATTGGTTTTATAAAAAAAGAATCAAATTTTCATGTATATTCAAAACTGATTATTGATGATTATTGGATCTCTAGATATCCAAAACTTTTGAAATGAGATGTCTAGCTAGGGTAGTAATTGTTAAGGTCTAGACCAATTGGATGACCAAATTATAGGTGTTTGAGAGCATCATGATTTTTGGTTGATGAAGGGGGAAAAGGTGTGTGCATAATTTTTTTATCATTAATTTGTATTGTTAAATACAAAATGCCTAGGACTAAAAAGGGACAGGTCAAACAGTAAGTTAAGAAAGAAGAGTCATTAGATGAAGCATCTTTAGTATTACAAACTGTCAAGGAAAGTCAGGAAAATGAAATTATAGTGGCTGAAAAGTTGAGCTCTGAAATGGACTAAAAGGAATCTGAAATGACTAACAGTCAGCGATTTGAAATAATGTTGCAAATGATGACTAGTCTAAGAATAGAATTAATAGACAATCAAGATGGATTCTATGCTAGTCTAAGTGTAATAATAAAAGAAAACTATACTAATCTAAGTGCAATAATAAAAGAAAGCTAGACTAGTCTAGAAAATAAAGTGGATAAAAAGACTAGAAAAATAAAAGAAAACTATACTAATCTAAGTGCAGTAATAAAAGAAAGTGATGCTAGTCTAGAAAGTAAAATGGATGAAGAGACTAAAGAAATAAAACTAAGCCAAGCTGGTCTGCCTGCAGAATTGAAAGATGACCAAGTTAGACCACTATCTAGATGAAGCATGGAGTGTTCTTAAGTCTATAAAAGAGTCAGAAATAAATATTGTAATGAAACCAGATAAGGCTTTGCCAGATTCGAATTATGAAAAACAAAGTAGTAATTATAGTAATCAAAATAGTAGTATGGTCATAGTAGAGTTTCAGAAGATGATAAAATGCAAGATGAAAAGTGTTTTTACTGACACATTTGGAAATAAAGATAGTCTAACATTTATGGATGAAGGTAGTAAAGTGTGGGTCAACAATCAGGTTTCCTGTGAAATAAAGAGGGATCTTATAGAGGTTAATCCATGTCAATTGTTGGATTACAACATGGCATTGGGTTTAAATAAGAGGCTTATGTGTAGAATGAAAAATGTTTTTGGTTTGGTGCTGGTTGAATTGGTTAATAACATTATGACCATGTTGTTCAAACATAAAATCAACTGCAAAATAAAAATGTCGGATTTGTTAGGTATCTGATTTTGTTAGGTATCTGATGCAAAAGGACTCAATGGCAGATAAAGAAAGGAAAAAGAGATAATTTCCTGTCTTACCTAAAAGGTGAGCAGAGTAAAGTGGATATTAGTATTTCCAGTTCACTTTATTTGGTATAGTATAAATTATCCATAAAAAAGATGTAGTTTGAATTCAGAAAATTTTACCTAATGGAGGGGGATATGTAGCCCTTGGATTTGCCCAAGGCTCCATTTTTTAAAATAATGTTTAACAAAAATTTACCTCATAGTTTGTATATTTTTTTCTTCAATAGACAAACTTTTTAGCCAAGACTAGGTTTGAACCCATATTCATAAAGATTGCATATGTTTTACTTGTTAAGCAATCTAAACATTTGTCATTAAATGATTTCTAGGTAAAAAATTGTTTGATTTAAAATTGATTTATGGGGACAATTTAATATTACTGATGATTTACTAAATAGACAATATTTATATACCATTTAATAGTTGGAGTAAAAAAAGAGAGGGGGGTGTATGATTTAAAAACTACTTTAGAGAAGAGAAATAGATAGTCATAGTTTTACACTAATAAGTTAGAACTAAACACTTCATAAAATTAAAATTATAAATTGTAAAAAAAAAAATTAAGGATTAAAACATTAAACAATTGGTTTAATTAAAAAATTGTATATGTACAGCATGTGTGTGTATCAAATCTAGTTGTGGATTTTAATTATAAAGTTCACAATTAAATAATAGTTATCCCATGTCTCTTGTGAAGAAGTACTCTAAAAAAGAAATTAATTTGTTTTAATAGTCTATTCATAGCAGCCAAAATTAAGGTCAAGATTCTGGGTTTGAAATTGGGCTGCTATACATTTTTATTTTTATTATTATAGAAAAAGTAAAAGGGGGAAGAGAGCTTTTTCTTATTTATTCTGAGGTGAGAGCTTTGTCATTTGTTCTTTGATGTGATTTCCCAAGTGTAGAATTACTAAAGTAATTACTAAAGTTATATCTATAATGACAAGAATTTAAGTTCAGAATTAATTGATGATTATCCATTGGAATGCAGAAATGAATGGGGCATGTGTTTTTTGAAAGAGAGCAGAACTTTAAAATGACAAGAAAGAAAAAAATGATAGGCAATTAATGGCAAAACACTGACCAGAGACATTCAAAACCGTCAATGTAGTGTCATATTGGGGGGGGGAGAGGGAAGTGAGAAAAGCTAGATACTATAAGAGCTCTATTCTTTTGTGTAACAGGGGCTCTATCTCAATAATTTCAGCTGATTTTATTTCAATCTCTCTCTTGCAAATTTTCTCGTCATAGGTTTTAGAAAGAACTTGGCTGAAAAAGTTTAAAAAGAAACATTTTTTTTTAAAAAAATCGTTTATTATTATTATTTTCTCTGTCTCTTGAAAAGTGAACTAGGCAAAAATTAATAATATAGAAAAAGATATGATTCTTGAGTAAAGTTTAAGTTAGTTATACATCAAATCCCTGGAAAATAATCAACATCATAATTGTCTATATTAATTTATCAGAAATCAGCAAAAGGTAAAAATTCAAACTACAGAAAATAAGAAAATCTAAATTTTGATTTCGTTTATAAAGCATTAAATCTGAAAGCTATAATTTCATATAAAGCGTTAAGTATGAATATTAAATGAATTGAAAAATGCAACAAGAAGTGGACTCATATATTTAAAAAATTAAAACAAGTTCTACTCAACTGTAATCCACAGAAATGAAAATGAGGAAATCCTCACAGGAGCTTCAAAACTTTATACCTTTGGGCATAGGAATTGAACTCTATCATAAGGACTCTTTCTACATAATGTCATATGTGCACATAAACTTATCAAAGAAAAGAAAAACAGAAAAAATGGAAACCAGAAATCTAAAGGACATTTCCGGAGAACCATTTAAGTATATTTTTATTATTATTGCTATTCTTGTAGAACCTTTAATTTAAAAAAAAAGAAAGGAAAATATTTTTTTTTATTATTTATCATATATATCCATTTAAAATTAATCCATGTATGTGCTTATTAAATGCTTTCATTATTATTATTATTATTTAAGGGTAGATGAAATTAATATCAAGTCATTTGTATGTGCCTATTGAATGCTTTCATTATTATTATTATAATTTTGGGGGTAGATGAAATTAATATCTAGTCATTTTGTATGTGCCTGTTAAATGATTTTATGATTATCATCATTTAGCGGTAGATGAAATTAATGCTAAATCATTCTGTATTTGCCTTGTTTTAAATGCTTTACATTTTTATGATAACAGTGAGAGTTAATGTTGTGGGAAATGTTTTCTGAATCGAATCAGGGATTTTGTTGAGTACTTAGACCTAATGCTATGTTTTGTAAAGGTTGCATGATTGTCAGGCTAAAATATCATCATTATCCTATAAAAGTGCAGAGAAGTTTTGAAATTTTAATGGACATTTGTTATTATTATTATCATAAAGTTAAATAAAGTTAAAGCTAGATACAAGCTAATTAATGCTTGGAAATATTATTGGATCATGTTCTAGTGTACTATTTCACAAAAGTAATATAGATATGAAAGTTTTACTTGTACAAATTGATGCTGGACCTGTATATATGCGGGTGGACTATGAGTACCAACCAAGCTATGGAGTCGCAGTTTAGCTTGCTCCCTAAGATATTTATACTATATTTATAAAATATTTAAACATAGTGGAAGAGTCTTTCCACTTAGTTGTTCTCTACAATGTGAGATGATTTCTTTGTTGATGGCCAGAGGTTGATTGGTAAACCCAAGTCTCTTTATATGACTAGCGATAAAAATCCTAGCATATCTCAACCTTAGTGAAAAGGTTTTCTCTTTTTCGGTCACTGCCTACCTTATGTTAAAGTTGATATTCCTTATGGGTGTATGAAATCTAGCTATTACTAAGCATTACTTATAAATGTTGGATACAGGGTCACAAACTCAATTTGCTGTCAGAATGAGTGTGAGTACTGTGTGTGCAATCGGTGTACTTGAACATTGTTTTGTTGATACATTTTAATTTATCAATAAGAGGCAAAAGTAATAATGTCAATAAATATTCAACTTAAGGCTTAAATAAAACCTATGAATGGGTAAGTAATGCGTATCTGAAATTATTTAATAAATATATTTTCAGCCAGCTGAGAAAATTGCTGGAAAGGTAATATTACTAAAATTATTATTATTGTCATAAGAACATGAATATAGTGTGTATGCATGTGTTATGATAATGATTGAGGTAGATACTGATTTTTGGACATTTGAAAGTAATTAAAATTAGCTTAATCCCACCATATATAAAATATCTTTATTGTTTAGCATAAGGCCAGGAATATTAGATTAAAATCATTAAATAAAATTATTAAATTTTATTATTGGAAGCAATACCCTTGGAAACAAACCAGTAACTAAAAGAATTAAACATTGGGGGAAGGAATTTAATGTTCGCTATATTAACAAAAATATAATGTATGTGAAAATGAATATTATTTTTGTTTGTCTGATATTAATATTACTCCATCGTAATCGTGATTCCCTAATAATTAAAAATGAGTATTTATATTTTAAAAAACCTCGTGATATTATCTACTGATGTAGGGATATGTATTATTTAGTTTGTTTTTTATATCATAGTACGGTTGTAGAACAGGGGAAAGCCAAGTGAGTCATCAAGCGAATGTATATATTATGTATTGAATTGTAGTATATTAATAAAATTTGTTATTTGTTTTAAATAAAAATTTGAGTATGCCTCAATGTTTTGGGGGTTATCATAATCTAGACATCTCAAATCCAATCATACAACAATTTATTATGATTAATAGTTGAATCATCATTTTCATAAATAATATCCGATAAAATTTATTTAAAATAGTTAATTTTCCGAGCTTATGTAGCACGGCAATACTCAAATTTGCCTAATAATTTAATATACTTGAAGTATAAATTATGAATAGAGATGGTTATTGAGTGATAGTGGATTCAGTGGGTGAGCATAAAATCTTTTCCCCATCTGTTGTATTCAAACACCTCTCTAGATGCACTTCTTTATAATTTTATTTTAATTGAGAATATGTTTATAATGTTATTTTCTAAAAGATTTGATAAGCTTAAATTATTCGAGCTTTAATGTAAATAGACATTAAACTACATTAATGATAGCCCAAGATCACTTTGGAGGTGATCATGAGAAGGATGTTTATCACCAATAATCTATAGCAGTTTGTTAGATTTTCACACCTAATGGTTCTAAATAACCTGAGATGAGATTATAATGGGAGAAATGAGCTAGCACAATGGAAAACTTAATGGTGAAAGAGATAACAGTCTAATAGACCTATGGACATCAGGATGATGGAGGGGTGGATCAGAAAGGTGCAGATGGATATAGAACTATTTGTAATTGGAACAAAATTTAATTGTAGCTTTAATGATGGTGAATGGATGGCGTGCTGAGAATAACCAAGAATTTCCAAGAATATTAATATTATTAGTTCTAATACATTCTCAGTGTTCTCTTAAACCATTGATTATTTATGAACCTATTCATTAGATATTATTGCTGAAAATTATTGAAATGAGATTTACCCTTAATATTTTAATAAAGTAGCAATTTGGTGCCCTGGAAAATTCTATCCTATCATCTGAAACGGAAACCTCCAATCCCTTTCCATTTCACCATCAACCTAATGACCTACTTGTCTAAACTAATTTCGAACCTATTTTTAAAGTAAAAATGTAATATATAAGTCGAGTGGGAAAACTTTGCTACAATGGCCGCTTGAATGGCATCATCCATTTACATACGAAAACACGCTATAATTAGACAGGTTTGATACAATTATAGCGGAGAAATGCTCATAATTTATTATAAAATGTTTTATTAATTTTCGGTCAATTCTAAATTATATTTCGCTATTATTTCGTATGTGGATGGATAATTTATACCTTGGAATAACGGCAAAATGATTCATATATATTTAAGTTTAAATAAAAGTAATGTAAATGTTTTCTTTAATTTATTTAACGGTTTTCTGATTTAATGTTTTACATATATAGTTGAAACAAGTATTTTCTTTAAATTTGCTTTTTTTTTTAATAAACAAATATGTTAAAAGTTATTTAGTTTTATAAAATAAGAATTATCTGTTCGCAATTAAAAATGAGAATTTTTGTAAACAAGATATCAATTAGTGACACACCCGGATAAAAAAAGTAAAATCTGTTTTCTGATTGATTTTTGTTTGCAACAAAAGACTTTTTCATTAAATCAGAATACCGTTCCTTCTGCTAAGTAATAACACCTGAAAAGGAATTTAATTAATGAAAATGAATCAAATTATATAGTTTATATATTTTGATACATTTTTTAAGGAAATTAAATATAACACCTCGGAGATTTTATCAGTTGTTGTAGAAATTGAATTATATTATTTTGCTTTAATTAAAAGTCAATTGGTCCCGAGGCTTACGAAATTCCAAAAAGGTGTTAAAGTTTAGTAGAAGGATACAAATAGGCCTTATTTTAAGCGGGAAGAGAGAATCCATCTTGCTTTTGAAGAGAGTTAACATCAGAAGTCAAAATTGTTAATTTTACCATGTCTGGCTAAAGTCAGGCAAGAATTGCTGCAATTCCCGTGATGGAACGCCGAGTTCAATCCATCAAATGCCGAAGCAACAACCACACCAAATAAAAGATGTCATAAGCTGCTAAAAGAACTTGCCTTCATTCCAACACCATTTTAAATCATCTCCCAACTGAATAAGAACATGCCATAAGCCGCCAAAGAACTCACCTTCATTCCAGCTCGAATATCTCCAGTTAAGCTATAGGAGAACTGTTTTAATATTATTTAAAATCGCAGAGCTCTGTGTGAATTTCAACAACAATCATTATTTCTTCAAAATCAGGTTAGCTAACCATATTATTGCAATTTTTTTCTAAATTATTTTCCAAAGAATATTGTAAATTTTCTAAAATGAAATACTTTTGCAAACTTCTTTATTAATTCAATATTGTAAACTCTGTCTAAATCGATTTGAAATCTATAAATGAAATATTTTTGCTAAATTTCTTTGTTAATTAATATTTCGCTATATAATTTAATCACTGCAGATATATTTTGCTTTTCTTTTGCTTATTTTATTTATTATTAGTTATGCCTATGTTTCGAAACGGCGTGCATTTAATTAGTAAAATGTTTTTAAAGATATGAATTTAAAATCCCCGTATTATTATTTATATAGCGCTGTTTCGAAACCCAAATTCATATTTTGTCATTTTGTAAATTAATTAATAAATATAAAATGTGGCTTTTCAACCTTTATTTATTATGTTACTAAAGATTAAACTAGCCTGGAGTGCAATCATAAGTATATTTTTTAGTAAAGTATTCGTAAGTCCCTTATCAAATATACTTTTCCTCCTTTTTAAAAGTTTAGTAGTTATAGATAACTAAAGAGATTGAACGGGATAAAGTAAAGTTTGTATATATTCCCGTCAGTAGCATATACATATTTCTCATGCTACAGAAGAGTTGGCTCTTTTGATCAAGCTGATGAACTGGTGTTCATTTAATATATGATATTTAATTTATAATATCCTTCGGCTTGGCGGATGTGAAACTTATTTAGATTTCCTCGTTGTGCTGTTTTTTTTATACATATATAAGATGGAGCCACGGCGTTGCCAGCACATCTTCTCTTATAGGGTAGTGCAGTAGCGAAGTCTGAGCTACGGGACAGATTAGCACGTAAGTCCCCCGCTTCTTATGAACCAAATAAAGGTTCCCTTTTGCAGCATGACGACTGGTTCTTGGGTAAACCGTTGTTTGTCACAAAAACCCTAAAACTATTCTTCCATCTGCAGAGCCACTTTATTATTATACTTTACTTGTGCCTAGCATATTAGTAAAATCGTTATAGCCAACTCTTTCCTCCATAATATGCAGTCTTCGGCATTGATCCGAAGCAATCTTGAAAACCCGTTCGATCTAAAGCTATCTGGGACGCTTTAAAAGCCCATAGTTAAAATAAATTTATTATAATTAAGATTATTAAGCTTCACTCCAGACTTGGTTTGATTTTACATAAAAGAGCCACTCGAACTGATTATAAAAGGACATAACAAATAAGTTAATGTAGTGATTAGTTGTATAGCAGGATATTTGGCTCCATTAAATCATAGCCACAAACCTATTTACCAACATCAATTATTGTTCAAATAGTCTAGAGAATGTTACTTTATAAATGAAATGCCTGTGTACATTTGCCAACAACAATTGTCAATAAATATATTTTAATTCATCATATATCAGTTTCTGTCTCATTATTAAATCAATCCAATTCACTAATTGCCCATAAGTATTCATTAGTAAAGCCCCTATTATTTAAGTATGTTAGATTTTATCTGTGGAATGTCTAGTATTTAAGTTGTTTATATATATGTTTTAGTCCATGAGTCTTATTGTTTTCTCTGATTTGCTAGTGGGCCGGATGAAGAATTAAATCTCGTGTGCTACCATTGTTATGTTATCCATTGGGTGTTAGATCTGGGGCTTGGAGAGTGGGTTCGAATCCAGGCTGGTCCCTGACCAAAATCTCGGGCTCGACTGGGTTTGAAGTACATTTTGTGAGTTCCAGCTCGTGTTAGATGGATAAGCATGTTTTGACTGGCACACATCATCATCATCATCAACCCAGTAGGCTTTAGAAACAGTGTTAGCTGGGAATGATAAAGCATCCATTGACCTGTCCTTAAAACATTACAATTGGCAAGGCTTTGAATGCCAGATAGATTCAATTATAGGTTATAATTAATGCATAGCTTGGTTGCCCAGGCTGAAATAAAGAAATAATACAATTAATCCATAATGAGAGTGCACAACCATTTGAATAAAGTTATAGTTAGCAAATAAGTTGTAGAGTTGGCATAATTTCACTTAGTTACGTTTGGTCTGCCAACGTGGTCACTCGATAGATAATGGGTGTTGGAGGTTAATTTAAAAGCTGCAGAATTGAGGTTATAGATGCCAGGAACTGATTATACCAAGAATATATTATAAAATGAGTTATGCTAGTGTGTAACAAGTTTTATAAAAGAATAATCAATTTTTTTTGTTTATTCAAAACTTATTATTGATGATGATTGTATCTCTAGATACCCAAAACATGTGAAATAAGATGTCTAGCAAGGATAGTAATTGTTAAGGTCAAAGACCAATTGGGTGACAAAGGTATAGGTGGTTGAGATGGTCATGATTGTTTGTTGATGGAGGGGGAAAATGTGTGTGTCTAATTTTTTTATCATTAATTTTTATTGTTAAATACAAAATGCCTAGGACCAAAAAAGAGACAGGTCAAACAGAAAGTAAGAAAGAAGAGACATTAGACAAAGCATCTTTAGTATTACAAAGTGTCGAAGAAAGTCAGGAAAATAAAGGTATAGTGGCTAAAATGTTAAGCTCTGAAATGGACCAAAAGGAATCCAAAATGACTAACAGTCAGTGATTTGAAATAATGTTCCAAATGATGACTAGTCTAAGAATAGAATTAATAGACAACCAAGGTGGATTCTATGCTTGTCTATGTGCAATAATAAAAGAAAACTATACTAATATAAGTGCAATAATAAAAGAAAGGTACACTAGTTTAGAAAATAAAGTGGATTAATAGACTAGAGAAATAAAAAAAACTATACTAATCTAAGTGCAGTAATAAAAGAAAGTGATGCTGGTCTAGAAAGTAAAATGGATGAACTGACCAAAGAAAAAAAATTAAGCCAAGCTTGTCTGCCTGCTGAATTGAAAGATGAGACCAAGTTAGGCTACAAGAATGATGAAACATGGAGTGTTCTGAGTCTATAAAAGAGCCAGAAATAAATATTGTATTGAAACCAGATAAGGCTTTGCCAGATTATAATTATGAAAAACAAAGTAGTAATTATAGTAATCAAAATAGTAGTAAGGTCATAGTAAAGTTTTAGAAGATGATAAAATGCAAGATGAAAAGTGTTTTACTGATTCATTTGGAAATAAAGATAGTCTGATATTTATAGATGAAAGTAGTAAAGTGTGGGTCAACAATCATATTCCCTGTGAAATAAAGAGGGATCTTATATTGGTTAATCCGTTGCAATTATTTGATTACAAAATAGCATGGGGTTTACATAAGATTATGTGTACAATGAAAAACTTTTTGGAATGGTATTGGTTGAATTGGTTAATAACATTATGACCATGTTGTTCAACCATAAAATCAACTGCAAAATAAAACCACAGGATTTGTTAGGTATCTGATTTTGTTAGGTATGTGATGCAAAAGGACTCAATGGCAGATAAAGAAAGGAAGGAAGAAAGAATTTCTTGTCCCACCAAAAAGGTGAACAAAGTAAAGTGTATATTACTACTTGCCAGTTCACTTCATTTGTTATAGTATAAATTATCCATAAAAAAAGTTGTAGTTTGAATTAAGAAAATTTTACCTAATGGAGAGGGATATGTAGCCCTTGGATTTGCCAAAGGCTCCATTTTTTAATTAACTGTGCAAAATAAAGTTTAACAAAAATTTTCCTCACAGTTTGTATATATTTTTTTTTCAATAGACAGACTTTTTAGCCAAGACTAAATTTGAATCCATATTCATAGGTAGTGTGTATGTTTTACTTGGTAAGCAATCTAAACATTTGTCATTAAAAGATTTCTACGTAAAAAATGGTTTGATTTAATATTGACTTATGGGGACAATTTTATATTACTGATGATTTATTAAATAGACAATATTTATATATCATTTAATAGTTGGAGTGAAAAAAGAGAGGGGGGTGTACGATTTAAAAACTACTTTAGAGAGAGGGAATAGATAGTCATAGTTTTATGCTGGCAAGTTAGAACTAAACAGTTCATGAAATTAAAATTATAAATTGTAAAAAAAAAAATAATAATTAAGGATAAAAACATTAAACAATCGGTTTAATTAAAAAATTGTATATGTGAAGTGTTTGTGTGTGTATTAAATCTAGTTGTGTATTTTAATTATAATGTTCACAATTAAATAATAGTTATTCCATGTCTCTCATGAAGAAGTGTTCTAAAGAAGAAATTAATTTGTTTTAATAGTCTATTCATATCAGCAAAAATTTCGGTCAAGATTCTGGGTTTGAAGTTAGGCTGCTATACATTTTTTTATTATTATAATAGAAAAAGTAAAAGGGAGGGAGAGAGAGCTTTTTGTCATGTGTTCTTTGATGTGATTTCCCCAAGTATAGAATTACTAAAGTAATTACTAAAGTGATATCTATAATGACAAGAAATTAAGTTTAGAATTAATTGGTGATTATCTATTGGAATGGAGATATGAATGGGGCATGTGTTTTTTTTTTTGAAAAAGAGCAGAACTTTAAAATGACAATAAAAAAATGATAGGCAATTAATGGCAAAACACTGACCAGAGACATTCAGAACGGTCAATGTAGTGTCATACTGGGTGGAAAAGAGTGAGAAAAGCTAGACACTATAAGAGCTCTGTTTTTTTGTGTAACAGGGGCTCTATCTCAATAATTTTAGCTGATTTTATTTCAATTTCTCTCTCACAAGGTTTCTCATCATAGATTTTACAGAGAACCTGGCCGAAAATTTAAAAAGATAGATTAAGAAAAAAAAATTGTTTATTATTATTTTGTCTGTCTTTTGAAAGTGAACTTTGCGAAATTTAATAATATAGAAAAAGTAATGACTCTTGAGTAAAGTTTAGGTTATGTATACATCAAATCCCCAGAAATTAATAAACATCATAATTGTCTCTATTAATTTATCAGAAATCAGCAAAAGGTAAAAATTCAAACTACAGAAAATAAGAAAATCTAAATTTTGATTTCATATATAAAGCATTAAATTTGTATGCTATAATTTCATATAAAGTGTTAAATATAAATATTGAAAAATGCAACAAGAAGTGGAGTCATAGATTAAAAAATTAAAACAAGCACTACTCAACTGTAATCCACAGAAATCAAAATGAGGAAATCTTCAAAGCAACTTAAAAACTTTATATGTTTGGCATAGGAATCGAAATCTATCATAAGGACTCTTTCTATATAATGTCATATGTGCACAAAAACTGATCAAAGAAAGGAAAAACAGGAAAAATGGAAAGCAGAAATCTAAAGGACATTCCTGGAGAACTATTTAAGTATATATTTATTATTATTGCTATTCTTGCAGAATCTTTAATTTTTAAAAAAAGTAATTAAACTTTATACATTTGGGCATAGAAATTAAACTCAATATATCATAAGGACTCTTTCTACATAATGTCATATGTGCACAAAAAGTGATCAAAGGAAGAAAACAGAAAAAATGGAAACCAGAAATCTAAAGGACATTCACAGAGAACAATTTAAGTATATTTTTATTATTATTATATTCTTGTAAAATCTTTAATTTAAAAAAAAAAGAAATCTTTAATTTTTAAAAAAAAGGAAAAGATTTGTTTTATTATTTATCATATATATCCATTTAAAATTAATCACTGTATGTGCTTATTAAATGCTTTCATTATTATTATTATTATTATTATTATTATTATTATTATTATTATTATTATTATTATTATTATTATTATTATTATTATTATTATTATTATTATTTTTATTATTATTATTATTATTATTATTATTATTATTATTATTATTATTATTATTATTATTATTATTATTATTATTATTATTATTATTTAAGGGTAGATGAAATTAATATCAAAACATTTTGTATGTACCTATTAAATGCTTTTATTATTATTATTATTTTGGGGGTAGATGAAATTAATATCAAGTCATTTTGTATATGCCTGTTAAATGCTTTTATGATTATTATCATTTTGGGGTAGATGAAATTAATTCTAAATCATTCTGTATGTGCCTTTATATAAATGCTTTACATTTGTTATGATAACAGTGAGAGATATTGTTGTGGGAAATGTTTTTTGAATCAAATCAGGGATTTTGTCGAGTGCTTAGACCTAATGCTATGGTTTAAGAAAGTTGCATGATTGTTGGGCTAAAATATCATCATTATCCTATAAAAGTGCAAAGATGAAGTTTTGAAATTTTAATGCACATTTCTTCTTATTATTATCATAAATTTAAATAAAGTTAAAGCTGAATACAAGCTAGTTAAGGCTTGGGAATATTATTGGCCCATGTTCTAGTGTACTATTTCGCAGGAGTAATGTAGATATTAAAGTTTTACTTATACAAATTGATGTTAGACCTTTATATATATGTAGGTGGACAATGAGTCCCCACCAAGCTAGTGGAGTTGCAGTTTAGCTCACTCCCTAAAATATTTATACTATATTTATAAAGTATTTAAATACAGTGGAAGAGTTTTCCCACTTAGTTGTTCCTTACACCATGAGATGATTTCTTTGTTTATGGCCAGAGGTTGATTGGTAAACCCAAGTCTTTTTGTATAACTAGCGATAAAAATCCTAGCATATCTCAACCTTAGTGAAAAGGTTTTCTTTTATTCAGGTCACTGCCTGCCTCATGTTAATGTTGATATTCGTTATGGGTGTATGAAATCTAGCTATTACTAAGCATTACGTATAAATTTTGGATACTGGGTCACAAACTCAATTTGATTTCAGAATGAGTGTGGGTATTGTGTGTGGGACGGGTGTACTTGAACATTGTTTTGTTGATACATTTTAATTTATCAATAAAATCCAAGAGTAATAATGTCAATAAATATTCAACTTAAGCATTAAATAAAACCTATGAATGGGTAAGCAATGCTTATCTGAAATTATTTAATAAATATATCTGCAGCCAGATGAGAACTTCGCTGGAAAGGTGATATTACTAATATTATTACTATTGTCATAAGAACATGAATGTAGTGTGCATGCATTTGTTATGATAATGATTGAGTTACATACTGATTTGTTGACATTTGAAAGTAACTAACATTAACATAGTCCCACCATACATAAAATATCTCTATTGTTTAGCATAAGGCAAGGAATATTAGATTAAAATCATTAAATAAAATCATTAAATTTTATTATTGGAAGCATTACCTTTGGAGACAAATCAATAACTACAAGCATTAAACTTTGAGCAGAGGAATTTAATGTTCACTATATCTCGAATAAAAATGAAAACAAAAATATAATGTATATGAAGATAAATATTATTTTTGTTTGTCTGATATTAATATTACTCCATGGTAATCATGATTCCCTAATAATTAAAAATGTGTATTTATATTTTGAAACCTCTTGATATTATCTATTGATGTAGGGATATTTATTATTTAGTTTGTTTTTTATATCATAGTATGGTTGTAGAACAGGGAAAAACCATGTGAGTCATCACGTGAATGTATATATTATGTATTGAATTGTAGTATGTTAATAAAATTTGTTAGTTGTTTTAAATAAAAATTTGCATACATCTCACTGTTTTGTGGGTTATTATAATCTAGACGTCTCAAATCCAATCATACAACAATATATTATGATTAATAGTTGAATCATCATTTTTATAAATAATATCTGATAAAATTTATTTAAAATGGTTAATTTTCTGAGCTAATGTAGCACAGCAATACTCAAAGTTGCCTAATAATTTAATTTAGTTGAAGTATAAATTATGAATAGGGATGGTTATTAAGTGATAGTGGATGCAGTGGGTGGGCATAAAATCCTTTCCCTATCCATTGTATTCAAACACCTCTCTAGATGCACTTCTTCATAATTTTACTTTAATTGTGAATATCTTTATAATGTTATTTTCTAAAAGATGTGATAAACTTAAATTATTTGAGCTTTAATGTAAATAGACATTAAACTGCATTAAAGATAACCCAAGATCACCTTGGAGGTGATCATGAGAGGGGTGTTTATCACCAATAATCTATCGCAGCTTGTTCAATTTCCACACTTAATTGTTCTAAAAATCCTGCGAAGAGATTATAATGGGAGAAATGCTAGCATAATGGAAAATTTAATGGTAAAAGAGATAAGTGTAATAGACCTATGGATGTCAGGATGATGGAGGGATGTATCAGAAAGGTGGAGATGGATATAGAATTATTTGTAATTGGAACAAAATTTTAAGTTTAGCTTTAATGATGGTGAATTGAGAGCATGCTGAGAATAACCAAGAATTTCCAAAAATATTAATATTATTAGTTCTAATACATTGTCAGTAGTCTCTTAATTGATTGATTATTTATGAACCCATTCATTAGATATTATTGCAGAAAGCTATTGAAATTACATTTAACCATAATATTTTATTAAAGTTGAAATTTGGAATCCTGGCCAATAAGATTATGGATGTTCTATCCCATCATCATCATCCCAGTATGATTGAGCAATAGTGTTAGCTGGGAGTAAGGAAGCATCAATTGATCCATCCTTAAAACATGACAATTGGCATGCCACTTAGCTGCAAGTCTTGAATGCTGGATAGATTCAATTATAGGTTATAATTAATGCATAGCATGGTTGCCTGAGCTGAAATAAAGAAATATTACAATTAATCCATAATGAGAGTGTGTGACCATTTGAATAAAGTTATAATTAGCTTAAGATCTCCAATTTATATCAGTTGTAGAGTTGGAATAATTTCATTTAGTTAGATTTGCCCAATATGGGGCCTGATTTAAAAACTATTTTAGAGAGGGGGGAATAGATAGTTATAGTTTTACACTAACCAGTTAGAACTAAACAGTTCATGAAATTAAAATTAAAATTGTAAAAAAAAAATAATAATTAAGGGTTAAAATATTAAACAATCAGTTTCATTAAAAAATTGTATATGTGAAACATGCGTGTGTGTATTAAATCTAGTTGTGGATTTTAATTATAAAGTTCACAATTAAATAATAGTTATCCCATGTCTCTTGTGAAGAAGTTCTTTAAAAAAGAAATTAATTTGTTTTAATAGTCTATTCATAGCAGCCAAAATTAAGGTCAAGATTCTGGGTTTGAAATTGGGCTGCTATACATTTTTTTATTATTATTATAATAGAAAAAGTAAAAGGTAGAGAGAGCTTTCTTTTATTTATTCTGAGGTGAGAGCTTTCAGTCATTTGTTCTTTGATGTGATTTTCACGAGTGTAGAATTACTAAAGTAATGAATAAAGTGATTTAATGACTCTGTATGGGACAAGAATTTAAGTTTAGAATTAATTGGTGATTATCTATTGGAATGCAGAAATGAATTGGGACTGCGTACTTATTTTGAGATAGAGCAGAAGTTTAAAATGACAAGAAAAAAAAAACAATAGGCAATTAATCAAACACTGACCAGACATTTAAAATGGTCAATGGAGGAAATGAGAGAAGCTAGACACTATAAATAGCTCTGTTCTTGTGGAGAGGGTAGCTGGAAGCTGGTGTTTGGTAGCTCTATATCAATAATTTTAGCTTATTTTATTTCAATCTTTCTCTCAAAAGTTTTCTCATCATAGGTTTTAGAGAGAACTTGGCTGAAAAAGTTTAAAAATAAACATTTTTTTCAGAAAAGAAATTTGTTTATTATTATTATTTTGTCTGTCTCTTGAAAATTGAACTTTGCCAAATTTAATAATATAGAAAAAGTAATGACTCTCGAGCAAAGTTTAAGTTAGGTATACATCAAATCCCCGGAAATTAATCAACATCATGATTGTCTCTACTAATTTATCAGAAATCAGCAAAAGGTAAAAATTTGAACTACAGAAAATAAGAAAATCTAAATTTTGATTTTGTATATAAAGCATTAAATCTGAATGCTATAATTTCATATAAAGTGTTAAATATTAATATTAAATGAATTGAAAAATGCAACAAGAAGTGGACTTATATATTTTAAAAAATAAAACAAGTTCTACTCAACTGTAATCCACAGAAATCAAAATAAGGAAATCTTCACTGCAGCTTAAAAACTTTATACCTTTGGGCATAGAAATCGAACTCTATCATAATGACTCTTTCTACATAATGCCATATGTGCACATAAACCGATCAAAGAAAGGAAAACAGGAAAAAAGAAAAACCAGAAATCGAAAGGACATTCCTAGAAAATTATTTAAGTATATTTTTATTATTATTGCTATTCTTGTAGAACCTTTAATTTAAAAAAAAAGAAAGGAATTTTTTTATTATTATTTATCATATATATCCATTTAAAATTAATCCATGTATGTGCTTATTAAATGCTTTCATTATTTATTATTATCATTTAGGGGTAGATAAAATTAATATCAAGTCATTTTGTATGTGCCTATTAAATACTTTCATTATTATTATTATTATTATTATTATTATTATTATTATTATTATTATTATTATTATTATTATTATTATTATTATTATTATTATTATTATTATTATTATTATTATTATTATTATTATTATTATTATTATTATTATTATTATTATTATTATTATTATTATTATTATTATTATTATTATTATTATTATTATTATTATTATTATTATTATTATTATTATTTAGTGGTAGATGAAATTAATATCGAGTCATTTGTATGAGTCTGTTGAATGCTTTTATGAGTATTATCATTTAGTGGTAGATGAAATTAATACCAAATTATTCTGTATGTGCCTTGTTTTAAATGCTTTACATTTTTTATAACAGTGACAGATATTGTTGTGGGAAATGTTTTTTGAATCGAATCAGGGATATTGTCGAGTGCTTAGACCTAATGCTATGTTTTATGATGGTTGTATGATTGTTGGGCTAAATTATCATCACTTTCATATAAAAGTGCAGATAAATAGTTTTGAATTTTTAATGTACATTTCTTAATATTATTATCATAAAGCTAAATAAAGTTAAAGCTAGATGCAAGCTAACTAAGGCTTGGAAATATTATTGGCTCATGTTCTAGTGTACTATTTCACAAGAGTAATGTATATATAAAAAGTTTTACTTGTACAAATTGTTGTTAGACCTTTATATATGTGGGTGGACAACAAGTCCCCACCAAGCTAGTGGAGTCACAGTTTAGCTTGCTCCCGAAGATATTTATACTATATTTATAAAGTATTTAAACACACTGGAAGAGCTTTCCACTTAGTTGTTGTCTACACCACGAGACGACTTCTTTGTTGATGGTCAGAGCTTGATTGGTAAACCAAGTCTCTTTATATGACTAGCGATAAAAATCCTAGCATATCTCAACCTTAGTGAAAAGGTTTTCCCTTATTCGGGTCACTGCCTGCCTCACGTTAATATTGATATTCCTTATGGATGGATGAAATCTAGCTATTATTAAGCATTACTTATAAATGTCGGATACAGGGTCGCAAACTCAATTTGATGTCAGAATGAATGCGGTTATTGTGTGTGTGATTGGTGTACTTGAACATTGTTTTGTTGATACATTTTAATTTATTAATAAGAGCCAATAGTAACAATGTCAATAAATATTCAACATAAGGGTTAAATAAAACCTACGAATTGGTAAGCAATATGTATCTGAAAATATTTCATAAATATATTCGCAGCCAGCTAAGAACTTCCCTGGAAAGGTACTATTACTAATATTATTATCATTGTTATAAGAACATGAATATATTGTGTATGCACATGTTATGATAATGATTGAGGTAGATACCGATTCGTTGACATTTGAAAGTAATTAAACTTAACTTAGTCCCACCATACATAAAATATCTCTATTGTTTAGCATAAGGCAAAAAATATTAGATTAAAATCATTAAATAAAAGTATTAAATTTTATTATTGGAAGCAATACTCTTGGAAACAAATCAGTAACTAAAAGCAGTAAACATTGAGGGGAGGAATTTAATGTTCACTATTTCTGGAATACAAATGAGAACAAAAATATAATGTATGTGAAGATAAATATTATTTTTGTCTGTCTAATATTAATATTACTCCATGGTAATCGTGATTCCCTAATAATTAAAAATGAGTATTTATATTTTAAAACCTCTTGATATTATCTATTGATGTGGGGATATTTATTATTTAGTTTGTTTTTTATATCATAGTATGGTTGTAAAACAGAGGAAAGCCATGTGAGTCATCAAGCGAATGTATATATTATGTATTGAATTGTAGTATGTTAATAAAATTTGTTATTTGTTTTAAATAAAAAATTTGGTGCGTCTCAATGTTTTGTGGGTTATTATAATCTAGACAACTCAAATCCAATCATACATCAATATATTATGATTAATAGTTGAATCATCATTTTCATAAATAATATCTAATAAAATTTATTTTAAATGCATTTTTTGCTTTTTTAATTTCTCATGAGCTTTTCCGTTTAATTCCTCCTGTAATGTCCAACATGTTAAATTGACTGATAAACTATTTACCTTCATTAACAATATTAAATTATATTTTTAATTAAAGATTGTACTCCCAACATTTCTTTGGACAGGTAGATACTTATTCATGGTACTTCCATGGTTATGCGATGTTAAGATTAAATTTTGACAGTGCGTAGTTTAACTGAATAAATTTGTAATTTATTTAAATACTCTCTTTTTAAAAATAATTCAATTAGTACACTTTACTATTTTAAAATAAATTATTAGAGAGTTATTATAGCTCTGAATTGACTGATTAAATACTGAATTGACTTATTAACATCCCATTGACTAACAGAAAGCAGACACACACACTAACACTGACACTGAAAAAATAAGTGAGAATCTGTTTTTATACCAAACTCAATGGATCACTGGATTGGCTAATTAGACCTGAGCTGATTACCTGATTTACATATCCAGCAAAAATTACACAATTAAAATTAAAAATAAATATATGACTCATCTTTTAAAATTTTATTTAAAAATATTAATTCTAAATAAATTTTATATTTTATTTAAACTAACTAAACATTTTAAAATAACTTTTAAAATTAAGATTTCATTAATTTATTCAACATTTAGTTTTAATGTATCTATTTTTTTTAAAAACAAATTTATAATAACTAACATTTTATATTGTATCTTGTGGTAGGCAAATAAACATTTTCAATTCTATAATACAGTTTTTGAGCAATTTTGAAATTTTATTAACAAGAAAACTTGTAAGCAAACATGCATGAATATTTACATGTCACATGACTGTATCAATTTATGTCTGGGAATAAAATGAATGTTTGATTACAAAAAATATTATATTATAAAAAGTAATAATATAATAACAGAATTTAAAATAATAATTTGATACTATAAAATTAAATATACATTTCTCCACCACAAATACTTCTTTTTTAAATAAATACTTTTAAATACAATTATTAAATATAATTTTCATTTTAAAATATACGATTTATTTAATTGTAGATTATTACTTTTAAAATTCAACTTTTAATATTTATTTGAGAGACTTATTAATAGACTATTTTATTATGGCCAGCTTTTCCAACCATATACAATTGCAACATTTAACTTTATTTGACTGTTTTTAATATATTTAGCATAATTTTATACATTAAATATTCTCATTTTACTTTAATTAAACTTTTAAAAAGATTGTCATTATAGCATAGTAATCATACCAATATAATACTTTTTTAATTTAAATTTTTTTTAGAAAATTGATACAATAAATTTATTGAGACCTAAAGAAAAGGGCACTATATATATATATATATATATATATCTATATTTTATATATTTCTATATATATATATATATATATATATATATATATATATAAAGAAATATTAAAATATAGATATCATTTTCTTAAATCTAACTATGCTAGCATGAAACAATAAATCTAAGGAGAGTCCCAAAGTGCCCCCGAATATAATAACTTCTAGTATTGACATCAGTAAAACTTGCTTTAAAATCCATTAGCAAAATATCATGAGATAAATTTAATATTTGTAAAACCAATAAATAATTAATAATCAGGTTTATGAAATAAATATGGAATTTGAATTATGAATTAGGTGATAGTTAGATGATGAAAACAAATAATAATTAAATAATGAAAATGAACAAGGTTAAGATAGAGAAGAAGAGAAAGAAATTATTTTAGGATAATGAATGATAATGATAGAATAGGAGCCAATGAAGAATGAATTAATTATGATAATGAATTAAGATAAACTGAGGTTGAAGTAATAAGAGAAAGAAAGATCAAGGTGAAATATGAGGAAAATGTTGAGGATGAGAATGAGAACCTGTACTAAAAACTAATATTGTCTTAAATGGCAGTAAGATAAAATAAAACAAACTATGGATTCTAAGCTTGACGAAACCAGAATATTTTCCATGAAGTTAAAATAAACTATAAGTTTTAAAAATTAGATAAAAAAATGTACATCTTAAAAATTATACAAAACTCAATTAAACTGTGAAGATAAACATAACTCAAACCAATGTACAATAAATAATTTCAGACATAAAACTTACCATAAATTCTAAATTATGACTGTGAATTAGTAATTTACTTTTCTCAGGGTTCAAATAGTTTAAATATTAACATTCTACAAGATATACTTGGGTCAGTGAGAGGGATTTTGCTACTACCCAAATATAACAAACAGAAGACAGCTGATAAAACAAATAGAATTAATAAAAAATATTTAGCAATCCCAATGCCAATGGTAATATGAATTTTGTGCTTTATGAAGTAAAAATAAATTCTTAATAAAGAAAGCACAATAACTGACAACTTTTTTATTAAATAACTATGGCCAATATGATCAAGATCAGTGAATGACATATCTTATGGTTCAAATAAACAGGATTTCCAAAACCAACAGATCATTGAAATATTATTTAAAATAAGATATGGGCACAAATCAACAATGTTCTGATCAATAAGCCTCAAATTCTACATTTACATTAAATTTAAAAGTTTACCTATGATGACTTTAAGACAATAAGTTAATGTGCTAATAGCAATAACAATAACATGGATTATGACTAGAAATAAGACCGCAGAGTACTAAATATATTTTCAAAACAACCATATTTATTTACACTATTTACAACTTTCTAAAACAATAATAAACAACATATATCTTTCAGAAGCAATATATAAAACAAGGTATATTTCATTTCGTTACATGTATATCCATTTTAATTGTATTAACAGTTTTAATGCACTGGTAATTCTAGTAACATAACCTCTATTTGTAGTAAACTATTGAGAGCATTAAAAATTACTAAACTTTATTAATCAGTAATATGATAATGGAAATTATCATATGAAGCAGAAATAATAATTATCATTGTTTAACATGAACAAATTTATTACACAAATATGGGAACTGATAATATATGAAGTATAACCACTTTTTACTATTGGTTTAGTGGTCATTACTGTATGACCATTAAACGAATAGTAAAAAGTGGTTATAATCCATATAAATCAAGAGTGCCAGTGTCACATAAAATGGCAGGTTCAAAGTCTGTTTTATTTACAAATAATAATCTTGCAAATAATCATCGGATAAAGGCAAAAATACTGAAATATATTCGAATGAATTGTTAAATGTTGGTTACAATTATATATATATATATATATATATATATATATATATATATATATATATATATATATATATATAATGTTATTACAGATTTTAATACGTGATATAAGAATAACATTTTTAATAATAATATTGATCCTCCTGCTAATAAAAAAATATGGATATCACTACCATATATTTCGAATGATCAAGTAACTTTTATACGGAAGATTTATAAAGGTATATGTGATATTGCATTTTACACACCACCTACATTAAACAAATTAAAAATAATTATAAAAATAAAACCTCATTTATAAATAAAAATTATATAATTTATAAATGGATATTTAGGTATGGTAGTGAATATATAGGTGAATTGAGATGTACGTTGGAAAAAATAACTAAAGGGCACTTGCTGTTGTTAAAAAGAAGACAGAAATCAAATCAAAATTTCAATGTAGATAATAATGTTTCAGCATCCTTTTTCACGACCATAATAATTCATGTATTTATGGTTTTAACTTCAATTACAACAACGTTAAAATATTGCAAATTGAAAAAAAAAAATAACACAATAAAAATAAAAGAATCTATGGTAATATACAATTACAAATATGACTTAATTAACAGGCAAGCATCAAACGTTAAGATCATGGAATTGTAAGAAGGTTAGCCTTTTAAACTGATAGTTGACAAAGACTATGAGGCTAAGTGAATAAAATTTTTAAAATATATCTCACTACAGTATTTATACATATTCAATTATATAATTACATATATATAAAACCAAAACTGCCTAACACTATACTGGTAATAAATAAAATGCAAAACTATAAAACAATACAAAACTACACAAAGACCAAAATTTTAACAAAATCCTTACACAACCATGAGTTCCCTTAAGATGGTCAATATGTAGAAGATGAATCCATGGTTGTGTAAGCATTTTGGTAAAATTATGATTTCATCTATTATTGTATTGTTATATGGTTTTGCATTATATATATATATATTGTAACCCAGTGTTTTTGGCACTTGGTTTTATTTAGCATTATTTCTGCATAAAATCAATGCTATTCTTTAAGAAAAATAAAAAGATAAAATAACAATAGTAATAATTGGTTAATAAAGTTTGCTAATCACTCACATAGGCATGGTTTGGGTGAAGAACTAATAGATTTCCTAATGCAATATCATATTTTTAAAAGAACATGAATAATTTAATTAAGATATAGTTTATTAGAGCAAATTAATATAATGTAAAACAAATATCATAAACAGTAGTTAATTTTTAGATGGGTAGAGAAGAAAAGAAAAAAAACATAAATGGCAATTAAATAATTTTAAGATGTCTTATCCTAAAAAACAGTACCTTCTGGTAAATTCATTTGTAGAAAATAATTTATGAAGAATTAAAATCACAGATAATTATTGTTCCTTTAAATATATTTATTATTTTCACTATTAAACTGCTTTGTTACACAATCTTAAATAATACTGAAAACTATATGATTGTAATAAGTTTTTCCTTTCTTTTGTTTATGTTATAATCAAATGATTACTGTTTTTCCTAGAAGAGGTCGCTAGAGTCAAAAAAAAGAACGACCAATTTCATACTCAAAAACATTTTTTTTTGGGTATAGTCTGCTAGTCTTAAACGGTTGAACAGTACAAAATTTTGTAAGATTATTTTTTTTAGTTTTTAAACAAGAATTGGCAAGATAATGAAGATTTTATTTATGACTGAAGAATAAATCCTCTGGTAAGGCATTCTACAAATTTTATGCTATTCTCTACGCTTTAAAAACCTTCTACATTTAAAGTTTTGCTTTGTGAAAGTTAAAGTTGTTAACAAAACCAAGAAAAAGAAGCTGTTAACTAAGAATAATAAGCAATTTATTATTTTATCTCAGTTAAAGAAAACAAATAATTTCCAAGTGGGAAATAATTATTTAGTAACTTGTTATCATTTATTAATATTTTCTTGGTATAAGAAAAAACAATTGAAAGAAATATTATGAAGAAAAGGAAGAGGCACTAGAAATATATTTTAGCTCTCTTTCTAGGTATCTCATCTGCATTTAAAAATAATGCTGTTTATACATTAAAATATGTTTTATTCGCCAAGAATTATTTAAAAATAATAATAATAATAATTAATAATCATAATAATATTAAGCTACACATACACCTGTATTTTTTTTGGTATAGAAAAAGAACCACTCTTTTGAAATAAATAAGAAATTATATACGTGTATTCTTACAAAAAAAAAAAAAACACTATTGGAAAATCAAATTCTAAAGTTGTGAATGGAAATTATATACCTTCAGTGATTTAAAAATAAAACCAAATTATATATTGTACTATACACCAAGTGGAATTGTTAAAACTTCATATATAATATAAGTCAACTGCAGTGATTCTCATAATAATCTCTCGGAAAAGTGTGCATTTTCATCCATATGGAAGCTAGCTAATTATACGTATAGTTAATAAATAATGTGTGTGTATCGTCTTTGTTATAATATTCATTTTTCTTTTCATGGATCCAAATTTTAATAGTACAATTCAAGTGAGAATTAATCTTCCATTCTGTTATAATTTTCTTTACATGATTATTAGAAGCGCTAAATAAAAGAAAACTGTTCATTAAAAAAATTGCATTTATTACTTTTAGTGCTTTGTAAAATTTGACTAGATGAAAACTCTTCACCTGGATAATCAGCTCACAGAAAAATTGTTCTGCTAATGAGATAATATGTATTTGTTTATTGAATGTTTTTTTAAGGAAACTAATTTGTAAAATTTTATTTTGTGTTATAATATTAATATGCCAGGATATATCTGTCATGTAATATTTTAAGAATCTTGTACTGACAATGGCATGTCTTACTATAATTATTTTGGGTAAGTTTGTATTTAAGATGAAATCTATGAAGCATATCCGATTTATTAAATGCGGTAACAGATATAAACTTTGCATGTTTGGTACTTAAAAGAAAAATATTTTATATTTATTTAACGGGTAAAATAAATATTTTAATTTATCAGAAGTAACTTTAAAAAGAAATACAGGCTATAACAAAATATTTCTTGTTTAAAGGGTCAACAGAATTTATATTATGTTAATTTAGTAATTTAGTAACAGTTATTCTTTAATAGCACATTCACTTTATTTAGTGGAAGCTGATATGCTACCTAGTGCTTTTGAGTGTTCCTTCATTAGAATTAAAATTATTATACTTTTATGCTGTCATGTTCATTGGTTTCAGATATTGATCGAAGTATACATTGTAACATAGGTTTATTATGATTAGTGTGTTTTCTTATCTTGCCTAAATGTAGAGTTGGTATATGCTTAATATCAGCATATGTAATACTTAAAATGTATTTTATTTTGTGGGATGAAAATGATGTCCCAAAATACTTTATTTTCCCATGAGAAGAATAGTTTTAGATATAATGTTAGGGTATGTTTGATAGCTCATGTGATCGATTCTCATGAATAGAACGATCAAGTGTTTATATATCATTTAGGATGCTTAATTTGTTGAAATCCAAAAGAGTATTATACTTGGTGTGTGATAGTTTTATGCTTGAGTCAGAGGCAAGAAACCACCAAAATACTTTAGTGTAGTAGTTTACTCTGCAGACATTCGTTGTTATTTTGCATTCCTCGTGTGAATATAAAGATAGTTCCACCACAGAAGGTGTTGATTATTGTGCTTTGTTTTTAAAGTTAGGGCAAGGATAAATGTTATGTTGTAGGTGTTAGTTCCTCAAGGTGCACTTTAGTATCAATAGTGTCTTAGTAACTGAGATTAATATCTGTATTGTGCTGCTGAATCTTGCTAGTAGTTGACAAGCAAATCAATGGAGAAAGTAAGTTAAAATTGCATAATTTAAAACGCTTATTTGCTGGAGAAATATTCAAATGCAATGTTTAATGTTAGTTAATAATTAAGAAATATTCATAGTTTAAATTACATTTATAAATAAGGTATTTATCGTAACTTAAATGGACATTAAGTTAAATGTAAGATGATGAGTGCAACTTCTGATAAGTGACCCATAATTAGAATAGGTTGTTCAATTAAAAACCATAACTTAATTAACTTTATTAAGAATAAATTTAATATTTTTCGTATTTCATATTATAATATTAATCAATTAAAAACAAAATAGTTAGTCAATAACTTTAAGTAAAAGCTTTATAGAGAGTTTACCAAACTTATAAATAAGTGTATTGGTAAATGAGATGTACTTTTTAGTTAATCAATCCAATGCAGTAGCATGATTGCAAACAGGTGAAGTTATAATTTTAATCTATACCTAAACAATAGACAAATTGGTGTTGGTTTATGTTTTGTATCAGTGTGAGATTACTTAATAAATTTGTATATATTTTTTGTTCTGTAATAGTAATATATTATAGTCCTGTTAATATTTGTTATAGATTTTTTTTTGTATGCTTAATATAAGTGTTTGCCCAATATTTGCAAAACCTTTTCTTGCGTCCGAAATCATTACAAACTATCAAAAACAATATACCAGATAGACAAATTTACTGCACATCGGAATATTTCATTTCATTTCATTTTAATGAGAATTATTTATGTAATTGCAAACTTCAGACTAAACATTATGTAAGTGTAAAAATGAATTTATTCCCAAGTCATTAACTCTGACTGCACATTATTCCATTCACATTTTAGTTAAATTGTCGAAGTAATGAGTCTTAGTTAGTTTATTGCGTTGTCATGGATGATGGAAGGACACAAAAGGCGCCCTTGTCTTTTATTATTCTGGCTGAGATTCTGAATAAAATGGCTGTATTATTCAAAATTGTATGTCATTATTGAGTATAATTATTACCTCTTTAATTAATATAGTAGTTGCTATGAGATATGAAGACACATTGATTTTAAAGTAAAATAAATGTTTCGTAATGCCAGTCATATATGACAGCACAGTACTGTCGAGCATTTTCCTAAATTAAACAAAGAAACCCTGAGATTATTTTGTCATTTTAATTATTCTTTAATTAAGAAGTGATCAATTATTATTGATATTACAATCGTGGCGTGGCTTAAAAGAGTTTAATTTATAATTGTGCTAAGAAGGTTATTTTCAGATCATATTGGCAAATGATTTACATAATGAATATATATTTTTTTGGTAACAAGAAGATGAGAAGTTATCATCATTGTTTAAAAGTGCAAATACTTATAGCTCAGAGAATGTGTTTTTGGTAAAGAGGGGATATTATTTTAGTCTAAATTTTTAATTAAGGAATGATGACAGGTTTTTTTTTCTATCTTCCCCAAGATATTTATTTTACTAATGATGATTTGTTAATTTTAATTTCTTTTTTTATCTTGATTGCATATCTCTACAGCTGAATCTTCTTATAACTAACCGACCACTGAGCTAGGCTGAGTATGCACATTGGTGAGCGTGCAGATCACCGAGAATACACTTTATTAGTTTAGAAAATGAGACGCCTAATTATAGAGGAGATTGATGTATTTAGCTTAAACTAATTACTAGTTAACTAATATTAGAAGGTTGGAAATAGTATATAGTTCGAGTTAATAAGTTTATATATGTTTTATAGGTTAGAAATGACCGACTATCGATGGCTATATATGTTAGCCACGATGATATTTTATTTGGAAGGTTAGAATATATATATATATACTTTGTGGGATTATCCCTGTATAATTTTGATTATTAATATACTGCAATTAGATAATGTAATGTATAGGATATTATAAAGATGGCTGTAGATACATTGTAACCACTGGTTTATAACAATATTAAAGTTTCTACAATTGAAAAAACAGATACATAAAATTAAAATAAAAGTCAGAAAGTTTTCAGAATGTTTTTTTAAAAAAATATTCCAAATAGGAGCAAATTTAAATATTTCTTCGTGTTCATTGATACAATTTGTTCTTGTTACTATCTCAATTGCTTTTCTGGTCTTATATTGGTATAAGTGTCATATCTGGATAGGATTGTGGTATTAGAGCAATCAATATTGGACCTTAGTCCATAGCATGCAGCTAAAGTGATGGTGAATGTTTTTAAGTGCTAACATGTTCTGCTCTTCTAGTAATAATTTTTTAATAAGTAGTATGCATTGTTTTTTTTTTTATTTTAGCACTCTAGTATATCTCCAATATTGTTTGTAGTTTAAGAAGCACAAATCCTAACAGGTGCTTTCCTGAAGGTTTGTGGTGATGGTGTTCTAATTGTAATTTTATATTGGACTATTTCCATCATCTAATATGCTATTGAATGTCTTTAAAAAAATAAACTTTATTTAAATATTCCAAATACATTCAACTGTTAACAATAGCACATCAAACAGGTTAGCATATGCATAACGTTTTAAGAGGTATTATTGTCCCCTCTATTCTTCAGGTGTTGCTGGCCTAACCAGTGGCAATATTAACATGATATTCGAACCTGGATCATTAGATTTTTGATTATTGAATTTTAAAATAATGATCTAACCAATTGACCATCCTGCCAAGACAACAGTGAGTACAAATTTCATATACTTATCTCTGAGTTTCTTCCTCATTTTCCCATTTTTTTCCCTAAGAGCAAGGTTGATTAGTGGTAGATATTCAATACACATAATACATAATAAAAATTGTCCAATATAAAAATACAATAGTTGTTTGTTTTCTTTACATATATTATTTTGATTATTGTGGCCTTTACAACAATATTTATAATATTCTATTCATTTCCCAATTTATAGCTTGTCTAATCAAACCAAAACAGAGTATATTTATAACCAAAGTCAAACAAAAATGAACCAGCAAAATATATTATTTATATCTGTAACCCAGAAAAATGTTTGTATAAACATATATATATATATATATATATATATATATGTTTATACAAACATTTATATATATATATATATATATATATATATATATATATATATAAAAGTGTAAATTACCTTTTATTGTAACACTAGTTCGATCTAATTTGTTGCCATATACGCAGGCATAATGACCACTATCAAATCCTACTGCATTAATTAATTTTAAATAATGAATATCGTTGTCTGATACTAATGAAGCTCTATTTTCATATCTTTTTAATTTTACTCCTCTGAATTCTGATGTAGAAGAAATTATATTACCAATAACAACTTTATTCATCATTTTGTACCAGAAAACATTGCTTGTATAGCTTGTTGAACAAGGAATTTTCAGATCATTTCCCGTAGTGATAATAATTTTATCATTCTCTTTACCTGTTTAACATGAAGTACATTATATATATTTCCTTATAATGAAATCTTGCATAAATATGAAGTAATATTAACTAACATTACATTGTGTTATCTACAAAAAATTACTATTTTCAAAAATACAATACTTGATGAATTAATATGGAACTGGTTAATATCTTATCCATTTCATGTTTAGTCACCTAATCTTGCACAGTGAACTTGAACAACTGTCATAAGGATATAACATTATAAACATAATCTTAATAAAATAAAAATATATTACAATAAATTATTAAAAGTACTAATAATAAAATTGAAATTTTATAAGGGATTATTAAAAGTAATTCTTTAAAATAATTATAAATAATATAATAGGTTTTGTAATAAACGATTAAATTTTAAAAAATCAAATAATAATACATTTTAAAACAAAATAGCTATTTTTTTAATAAAAGATTAAAATTTAGAATTAGAAAAATGTTAAAGTCGGCAATAATTTTCCTCCTTCGTAGTTAGAAATGTAAATAGAGAGAGAGCTAAGATAAAAATTGTTTTTTCTCTCTCTCTCTTCTTTTTTTATATATAAAAAAGAAACCTGATATAATGAACATAAAATTTGTATCCATAACATAGTTTGAAAAATGTAAACAAGGTATTTTTTTAACAACTATATTGTTGAAATGATGCAAAAGGCTATATATTGCCTAACTGATGTTTGAAAACCATGTTGTTTGAATAACATTACATAGCCATAAATAGGTCTGAAACAAAAAAAAAATACTACGTACTACAATTTGAATTGTAGGAGCTCACCTATTCATTCTATATCACTTGGCAATAAATTACAGTCTACTATTAAATCTGTATTTCCTTGATCCATGCTGAAGAAAAAAGCAACCCACCTTAAGCCACATTTTACTGATTGGTTTTAAAAATATTTTTCGATACTCCAATTACAACAGTCAGCATAAATAACCGAAATACAGACTTATTGTATACCTGCATCAATATATGTAATATATAGAATATATGAGAACAACCTTTACATGACACACCACTCTCCACTCTAACTTATAATACTGAGACAGTTGAACACATATATGTTGAAAAAATAAATAATCACCAGTATACATATTTCATGCTAAACCAACAATCATCAGTTGGTCTAAATTATCATCTCTACACAAATATGCAATATATTAAGATATCCGAACTTTATACTTTAATGGACAGCCTTCAATCCACTCCACACTCTAACTCTTCAGCAGTCCATCCAATTGAAAATCTGATGATGGAACGCTCAAAGGCCACCCTGAGGCCGAGATTCTAATTCTACTCATGTTGACCTAAAGTCAATCTGACTCCTCCTGTACAGGACATAATCCATTTAATACATATACAAGAGATGGTCAGACATCTCCACTATGTAATAACAGAAATACAGGCTTATTATATACCTATATATAATATATAGGGTATATGAGCATAGACTTTCACATGACCCACCAGTCTCCACTCTATCTCATAACACTGAGACACTAGAACCCATATATGTTGATAACTTTATTTAATGTAAATATATCTATCATGTGTGGCTAAGCAATCAAACATCACACCAGTCAAAATAACCTAAAAAACTGAAAAACCAGCTTGTGCAATGCCTCTATATTGCCATGAAGGAAGAAATGAATAGTGGCATATAAATTATTCAAGAGCTATCAATAGTATACCTCATACAACATCACCAATTCTACTGTATTTACTCTCTCTCTCTCTCTCTCTCTATATATATATATATATATATATATATATATAGAGAGAGAGAGACACTGATGATATTGTATATATATATATATATATATATATATATATACAATATCATCAGTGTTCAAGGAGAAGATCATCATCGGAAAAATTAAGAAAGACAACAATAAAGTTTTAGAAGAACAGTACCTGAAAAAAACCATGGTTAGTGACTGTTTCAATCTTTAACTGGTCTTAAAATTAAACTTAGTTTAAACTTAAAATATATTTTGTTACTATAATATTTAATCTTTTTGTGAATGTATGGATAGTAGTGAGTATATGTGGAACATTTTTATTTATTTTTTATTAATAAATTGTTACATTTTTTATTAACCCATTTACTTTGTATTTGTAGCTCAATTCAAATATATGCTTTTTACACACGTGTTAGTTAATATTCACAGCACTAAAAAATCATGCAATCCAATGGGGGACGTGCTGAGATGGACGGTAGTAATAATTGATAATGATCATCCTTAAAACTTTTTCAAGAGTAAACTTTCTTTTTAGCAAGTTCGGCCTCTTTGAGTTTCTTTTTATTAAAACTGAAAAACAATCAATACTTTGGTAGTATTTGTATTTTTTAATTATAAATTATCGTCACACATTGGTTTATATTATTATATATTTTGATTTTTTTAAAAATCTTGTTAACCATTTAACTTATTACTTATTTGAACTAAAGTTTAAGGCACACATCTTGAAGATTTCGTTATATAGGTTCAGTGATAAAAATACCGAATTTTATCGCAACGAATGTTTTAGGTTTGAACATTTATTTATTTGTCCTTCATTTCATTGCTACCAATACTAACTGACGCTATCAAAATTTTATGGCTTGGACAACCCTGATATTCTGTTCAAGTTTACTCTTATACAGATACATGTTTATGCAAACAGTTTTGTAGTTTGAACATTCTCTTTCTTATGCTTAAAACTTATTTATGTATAGTCACATAATGTACTAGATTTTAAAGTATGAATAAATTTAGCATGTTGTGGTGTATAATAAATAAAAAAAATGCAATAATTTTTTGTATTGAGAAAAAAATATATGTGCTAATGATTTTTATGAAAGCAGCAGGGTGTGTCTATATAGGTAAGGCAATATTTAATAAACGGCAGTATATATGGGCAGAGGCACATCACGTTTTTCTGAAGAAGATTATATACAATGGATTAAGACTGGTGAGGGTTTAATTAATGATAGAATATATATATATATTGTACACATTCAAATTGAGCCTTGTGACGTCATTGCAATAATGTGATGGACAAAGTAGATTTTTTTTTAATTTCCATTCGGTAATATTCTTGGTAGTTTTTGAAGGTAATGTGTGCAGCAATTGTGTATAAAAATGCTTTTACAATTTTATTAATGCCCTAAGAAAAGGTGGAAGTCCATATTTAATAGTTTATTATAAGTCTAATTTTAAAAGAAAAAAAAATAATGTTGTTAGAAGTACGAATAATGTGCTAATGTTTCTTGAAATACTGCAGTTATATTGTAAATAAATTTCATGTTTGATAGTTAATCATTAGATGTATAAAGGGAGTTTAAAATATTTTAAACAGGTCATTAAATAATATTAGTCAGACAAAGTTTTGTGCAGGAAAGCAATTTTAATAGGTGTGTGTATATGTGTATGTGCTTTTATGAGACCATATCGGTAAGGATTTAATTTGTTAACAAGAATTAGTTTTATTTACTTCAATCATAAAATTTCTTTTATAGTTTTATAATTATTAGTTATGAGGAATAATTTATATAATATAATAGTAGTTAATATTATTGGATTGATTGGATAATTATGCTGAAGGAAAAAGTTTATTATAAAAGTTTAATGTTACAAAAGTAGAGTTGATATTTTAAAATAACCAACTATCATTTTTTTTGTTATTGTGAAGTTGTTTCAGATATGTGTAATTTCTGGTTTTTTTTTTTTCGTGGCTAGAAAAAAAAACAGACAGAACAAAAACTCCTGAAGAAAAGACTTAAAATAATTGCAAAAAGAAACTGTTAATACATTTAGTTTTAAAAAGAAAATGTGTATATTTTTTTCTTTATTTGTTTTGAAGTTATTATAATGGAATAGAATAGAAATCATTAGTTCAATCTTTGGAAATACAATGTTGATATTTGCTGCATTGGATCATTTTATGAGAAACAAAATACATAAATGGCTCTTAAAGGTTTACAATATTACCAGAATGGGAAGCAGTGGATTCAGGAAAGAACAATGACTAACCCTGCCAGGAAGTTTTACATAAAAAAATGTTTACCTTATAAAATGTTTTGCTCTTTGCTCATAAACTTTTATATAATTTTAAAATAAAATATTCTTTAACTCCTAAGGCAAATTGTGTTAATATTTTATTTGAACCAGGATAAGTGGAAGAGTAATTTCGTAATAATATAACATTAAACATACTTATGATGTCTTTTAATAATGATAGAATATTTAATGAAAAAATATATTACATATTTCAATCACTAACTTATGTGTTTAAAGTATAGTGGCATGAATATAACAGAACTATGAATATTTAAGTTATATCAACGCCAACTTATTAAGACAGCTTATTAGTCTAGTATATTTAAAGAGTAAAATTGCTGAAATCTCTGTAAAATTATACTTTTCTATGTGAAATGTTTTCATCATTCGTCTTAGTGGCATGCAGTAAAGCTATACACTGTCATCCAGATTTATTTCAATAGGAACCATTTTAAAGAAAGTTTTGTTTTTTTAACCATAATTTAAGGTATTTTCTAAACTAGTTGGGAAAAGAGGACTTTAACATAAAATCAAGAAATTAACTTTGTCTAAATAAAGCTAGTTTATCTATTATAATTATCCAATTTGAAAAATCAAGTTTATCTATAAAACCTTTCATTAAGCTGGCATTTCATGATGTATGGTAAAAAAACATTAATTTGAAACTTATTTATTATTATTATTATTATTATTATTATTATTATTATTATTATTATTATTATTATTATTATTATTATTATTATTATTATTATTATTATTATTATTATTATTATTATTATTATTATTATTATTATTATTATTATTATTATTATTATTATTATTATTATTACATTTTAAGAAAATATAAAAGTTTTTTTTTTATTTGTTTATTACGTTAAAATCTATAATTGGTACTTAAATAATTTATAGCATGCATTCAAGGCATACCTTCAGTAAAATTATATTGACATTTTTAATATTCGTTGCCATTTATCTTTTAGGTTATATTGAAGATGAACATCGCTGGAATGGGTATTATAAATATGAGTTGTTTTGGTGCTTTGACTCACTGATGTGCTCTTAGCTTTTTAAAAGTTATAATACTTTAAATCTAAAAGAGAAACCAACCTAAAGTGTTGCTTTGTTGGAAAAAAAAATGTTGCTCATATCTAGCGTATTGTTATTTTAAAATTAAAATAAATACCTGCTTTTGAAGGAAAAATATTTATTTAGGGATGAATTACTGGTACGATCACGTTTTCATTCTGTTTGTATTATATATTAAATAGTAAATTATTTAATCCAACACTTATTTTATATGTGTTGATCTTATTTGCCTCGTGAGTGCATTATTATTATTATTATTATTATTATTATTATTATTATTATTATTATTATTATTATTATTATTATTATTATTATTATTATTATTATTATTATTATTATTATTATTATTATTATTATTATTATTATTATTATTATTATTATTATTATTATTATTATTATTATTATTATTATTATTATTATTATTATTATTATTATTATTATTATTATTGTTGTTGTTGTTGTTGTTGTTGTTGTTGTTGTTGCTGTTGTTGTTGTTGTTATTATTATTATTATTAGTAGTAGTAGTAGTAGTAGTAGTAGTAGTCCTAGTCCTATTCGTTATGTTGTGCACTAAGTGTATTTACTAGTCAAGTTAGGATGTTTAATCCTACTATTAGAGTATAGCTTCATGGCTGTGGTGGGTTTTTAATATTTAGTGTATAAAAACATCTCAGTTACCATGATAAAATGATTGAGATGTTATATTTTCAGCTGATGATTTTGGTGTGCTTATGGTGTAACACCTAAGGTTGTCTAGTTGAATTATAACTTTGAAAGTTTACACGGTTATTGATTCATTATATATTTTAGCCCATAGTGCATAGCATAAGACATAAGAATAATATAGGTCATTTAAGGATGAATGCAGATAAACCATTTGATGTAAGGCCCATGAAATTTTATGTCAAGAGATTTCAAAATGTTTTATAAAGATGCTTGTTACCGACATCGCAACTAGTATAGTAAGTGTCAATCTCATAGCCAATATGGTAATCATTGCCATATTTGAGAATTTGTATAAATGTAGCTTCAACCGCATATGCCTGCATAGGTTTGTATAGAGAAAATCTAGGATATTCTCTCTAAGAGTACAAAGTTATTGAGTCTATGAAGGTTAAATAATGTCACGCATGGGTAAACTTTAGCAATGAATAACTGAATAGCTCCCAAACATAAACGTGATTTTGCTAAATAATTCCGAGTGTAAATGAAGCAGTTAATTCAAATTGTAATTGGGTTTGGACAAATACATAATTATTACCATTATAACCAAATAGAAGTTCGTAGAAAAAATATCACAATAAAAATAATTCTTACTTAATTATTTAAAGCAGGAATATTAATCTAAGATAAGCTTGAAGTTATTCTTTGATTTAAAATGTGTGGGTGTGTTTTACATATAAGAAATAGCATTTACAAGTTTATATTTTAAAGAGTTTACAGTTGCCAATTAATTGTTATTAATAACACAGAATACATATTAAAATATTATTCAGTTAATTATTTAAAGCAATCATCGACTATTGTATAATCTAATAATGTTGGCTTTAGTTGACAAGAATAGTTAAGTAGTAGATTGATAAGTTGCAAAATAATATTTGGCAGTATTTGTTATGCTTTATTAAAATACAGGGAAATGTAAAGATGTAAAGAGAGGAACAGAGATAATACTTGGTGTAGCATTAATGTTTATCCACTTTTCCAATATTAGTATTCATTTATTATTAGCATTTGTAATAATAGCCAAATGAATTTTATTGGTAATTGAAATGCATTACCAAACTAACAATTTACTTATTATTTTGAAAATTAATAATTGTAATTGTAACTTCAGTTTGAATAAAAGTATGTCTTTTATTGTTTTGTATTATAAAGTTAAAATTGATTTCCAAAGTTTGAAATTTGATTATTTGTGTTTAATAAATTGATATTTATCTAATTTAAAGCTATGTTGATATGATATTATTTGTTTCCATGTTCTTAGTTATCATTGACCAACACTAGTGATCATTCATCAGCACTTCTAAATAAATGCACGTTTGTCATAAATTACTTGTAGTGGAATCACTCATAACATGTTTATGAAAATGATAATTGTACTAAAGAACATATGATTATGGGTGTATAAAAGTTTGAACCAATCCGAGATTGATAAGTCAAGTATAAGTGTCATTATCATCATCATATGATATAATTTCTCACTATATTTATAATAATCCAAATTATAGTTTGTTTGGAGTTATTAAGTATAGTGTGGCTTTCTTTAAGTATTATAAACTATATAAGACCTTAAATAAGTATTTTACAGTCAGTTGTCTTATTACACAGCAAAGTGTTATCATTGTTTGATAATAATATTATTTTAAATCTTGTACATTTTGTGGGAACTTGGGATTTCATAAAATTGCTCTTTGGTATCCTCAGTTCTCTGCGTTATCACTTCTGTAGTGAGACATTCCTGAGATTTTCATTACAATAAGAAGGAAGATTTGAATCTTAACTTACATTAATTTACATTTGGAATATAAATTCAGGTTCTAATCAGTTTTACTTATTATTCGTATAAATATTTAACTGGAAGATTATTTTAGTCTTAGGTAAATTGGATATTATTCTTAGTCATGGAGATAGCATTGCAATTCTTGAAGGGTTGAAATTCAATGGTATATATATATATATATATATATATATATATATATATATATATATATATATATATATATATATATATATATATATATATATATATATAATTACAATAATAATAATAATAATAATAATAATAATAGCGGTAACAAACTATTATAAACAATCCTTGAATTACAATTTTTTAATTAACAGACATTATATATATATATATATATATATATATTGTAACCACTACAATCTTCACCTATACCACCTTATACACATATAAATGCCCAGGTGCCAATTCTATACAAGATAGAATAAAACTTATAATTTAGTTTGCATCTCTAATTATGGATAAGACACTTATTATAGTATTAATCTACAGCTTAGCTCAGTTGGGAGTTATAGAGTCTCATGGTCATCTAGAATGCAAATGGGGTGAGAGAAGCATTTATAAACAATAATTATATGATGTTTATTTAGTTTTATAAGTACTTACATAAGTTATCAAAAGAAAGCAATTCATGGATTAAATCAAGAATCCTGATATGTTCAATTCTCCCACCATCCAAGTACATGCCAGACCAATCATGCCACTCATCTAATATGTTTGGGAATCACTGTAACAATAATCAATCTACAGACATTTGATTTAGATTGCACAGCTATACCAATGTTTATTTAAATGATGAAATAATATCAGGACTCTATTATATGAACAATAAGTCAATCCTATTATAAGATGATAATTATGTAATAAGGAACTATTGTGAAACTGACAATTCTTACAATGAAATAAAGGATAGACAATGATAGAGATCGGATGCACTTTTATCGCATATCATTATCTATTTTTGACATGGTAAAATCTATATCTTGGCATTATACATTGTTTGGATCAATTAATTCAGTGTTATCTAGATAGATAAGTATTGCATTCATATTATGTTGAACATATATGTGTGTGGAAATGGACAATCAAACATATATGGCAAAATAATTCAGAGGGAATCTTATTTCAACAAACATTTTTTTTACAAGGCACATTATTTTACAAACACATCGATGATGATTTAACATTAATTTCACATTAACTACAAGCTTGACTAAATAACATTTAAATTACGTAAATCCTATACACTTAATATCGGGGGATCTTCCTCTTATCTGTTGTTTCAATGATATTTATAATTCTATTTATTAAATTATTAGCAATACAAAATAATTATATATTCACATACCAATGTTTATATCATCTATTCTCATTCTGTACTCTCAATGAACTACAAAAACGGTATTAAATAATCAACTAATGCCATTGAAATTATTTCCGTATGCCTATAAGTTTATACTTACTATATGAAATTAAATAATAATTTTATTAAAACTAGTTTTAAATAAAGTAAAATTTTGTAATCCAATATTACATTCATACTGGGGGGGTGAGTTGCCAGTAATAATAATAAATGAAATAATGATAATGTGGGTGATATGATTTGACAAGCTACTTAGAACTACACTTCCAATGATGGTCTCCCTCCATATCTCTAAGTTTATCGTATCTCTGAATGTGTGCGCATTTATAAATTTACAATCATAACGCATTTATTGATTACATTTTCTATCGGTTTACTTGTGGAATGAATAAACTTCACAATACGGATGGTAAAATGAGTTAATCTTTAAATTATTTATCCAACTTCAAGTATATTACAGAAATCACTAAAACATTTATCTGAAATAACTAACATGTATTACATGACAATAATTACATGGAATGAAGAAGGAAAGCTAAATACTAACAAATAAATATTCACATAAGGGTGAGTGGTGCAGAACCCAGCCAACTTATACTCTATAAATGGGACATCTACCACTTCATTTTAAGGAATCACACAAGGAAATTTACAACCCCCCATGTCTCAATAGATAAGTAATTAAAAGGAGTGTCACTCAATCTGAATAGCATGATTATCTTTTCAATCACTTCTTCACTCAAAGGTATTTAACACATTTCATATAGGACAAATCCATAAGCAGATAAACTCAAATTTTCACTCTCTTTAATGCATAGCACCAGCTGAAACCGATAGAAAAACAAATAAGCATAAATCTAACTCTTATAAAATAGCTTATGATAGCAAACACACACGCGAACATATGATCATGTATGAAATATTTTCAAACATACATCGGACAAAAAAAATGTTATATTAGCATTAATTAAATTATAAATGAATCTAATACCTATGAAAAAATTATGAACACCGAATTTCAAATTAATGTAGTAAATATTATTTCCATATATCTATTGATCATTACCAACTAATAAATAATGATAAAGCATTCCATTTGAACCAACAATATGTGCATGAGAATATAACATTTTTACATAATACAATAAAAGAAAATATTACCGGTTTGGTATACTTTATACCAAATCTTCAAGACATTCTAGAGGAGATTAGGCAAACAAATACACAATAATAATAACTCAAATTAATATCAAATGAAACATAAAAGAAAATTTATGTATCTACCATATGCAATGGAAAGAAATACATGTCAAACCTATCATTAAAATAAAAATTTTCCTTTTCTTTTTTTTTTTAGTTCACATTTGAAATTATAAGAGTAGAAATGTACACATAGCTCAGATGATAATGATGAATAAACAAACATTAAACACATATAATCATTACTCCTGCAAGATAAACATGAATTTCGAAAAACAGCAACAATCTCCAATGTTTTAAGGCTTCCTAATGGACATTATAAGCAGCATTTGCACATATTTGAATCAATTTATTTTTTATAAACTCTCCACAGCTCAGCAAGATCATCCAAATAAATGTTTATTATAGACTATTTTCAACTTTGTTCTGTCTAAAATTTCCAACATTTAACAGATTTTAATAATGATCAAGATCAGGGTTATTTGGTCACCCATGCTTATGCACATTTCTGATAAATAATTGTCAATGATCATTAAGTCACACATTCTTTCACTCATTTATGTGATGGTAAGGTAATTTAGTATACATAACTATTCCAATAATGTAAAGTATTAGAATAAATAATTTCTCTTTTTCAACCTTATTTTACACAATAAAATAGAAAACTTATTAAATGAGAGTCAATAAAATATTTCACTAAACAGTCCAGCATAACTTTTCTAATTATTATTAGTATTGTTACTTTACGTACTTTCAGTATCACACTATTCATTATAAGTAAGTTATAGCAAAATTGTATTAGCAATTATTTTATATAATATCCATGCATTTTGAATAAATGTAAATTCAAATTATTAGTTGATAAAAGCTGGGGCTGATATACCTTTAAAAAATTAGCCTTCCATCTTGAAAAATCCTATCCTATGTCATTCACAATTACATGTTTGCATTTACACTTGAGTAGTATGAGAGTTGTTTCTTTAGTAAAGGGAATAGTAGAGAATTTAATAAAAATATTAGATTCAGTTTTATTATATTTTCTTTTTCAGAAAAGCATTTCACCTCTTATTTCACATCTACTTAGCCACACCTTCTTTTATTAGGTATAATGAGGCCAACAATATGCAAGAATTTATTAATTGTAAAAAAAAAAATTAGGAATAAAGTATTGAAAAATATAGATATATTAAATTACAAATACTAACTAATAATAAATGAAATAAATAACTTTTATATTTTCAAATGAAAGATTTTATGCAATAAATAATTAATAAAAAAATTATACTAACTGATGGTGTGTGTGTGTGTGTCCACGTCTGTCTGTCCATTAATCCAGAGGTCTATTAATGATTGAGTTATTAACAATATCTATGGCAAAATAATTAATGTTATTGCAAGATGGAAATTCTGAGTGATAATTAGAAATATAAATGAGGTGTGAAGTGTGGAATGATGTGAATGGTCATGCCCCCACATATACAAGTTAGATCTTAGAATAACAATAAACAATAGATTAGAAAATTAATGAATAAGCACTCATCAGGGCCTTACAGACAAACAGTACTCATTCCCTAGTTTAGCTTTCATACCAACAACTCCTGATATAATTTATTCCCTTTTCCCACTATTAGATATACATACAAAAATTTAATGATTGGTACACTCCAACTAACATCCTAAGAACTTTTCATTATATTTATATAAATGATAACACTTTCAAAAACAAAAAGGATAAAAGCAGAATTAAGCATAAATCCATCAACATAACAAATAATACAACCAATGTAATTATAAACAATTCTCCAGAAAGGTATTCAAACAAAGACAAAGCCTTCAGAAAAAAAGTTATGGCCATTTAACAGTAAAATGATTTAGGATTTATGAAAAATTTTGAATAAATAACAACAGAGATGTCAGGAAATGTGTTGAAAAAAGTTAACGAAATGCAAATAAAAAATGAAGAAAGTCTTACTAAATTTATTAAAGAAATGCAACATATACATGAAGAATGACTTGAGAAAATGAATGAAAATTTTGACACTGGCATGTGAAGAGAAAAACTAAAGAATGTGCAGATGATGTGATAACCATCATCATCAACAATTATCAATCTATGGCAGGAGGTAGGTCTCTTGATGTTTAATCCATCTTCTCCAATCTTTAGCTTTTCTTCTCCACATCACCATGCACACTTTCTTATTTCATCCATCCACTTCACATGTGGTTTATTAATGGGTGATTTTACAATCTCTTGGAATCCAGTTCAAGATTTCAATTATCCATCTATTATCATCTCTTCTAGAAATATGTCCAGCCCAACTTCACTTCAGTCTTTTAATTTTTTCAATGAGGTCAGTAACACCTGTTTGTTATCTTACCCATATATTGTGTTTCGATCTCTTCTTGTTACTTATAATATAAATCTCTCCATACTTCTTTGAATTGTCTGAAGTCTCTGTATTGCTCTCTTATTAAGTGCCCAAGTATCAGAAATATAAGTAAGAACTTATAAAACACATTTATTAAAAATCTTCCTTTTCAAACACATAGACATATTTCATTTTAGTATCAAGTTATTTCCATCAAAACCATCCCAACCATGCTTAATTCTATGATTAATTTTATCCATTATGTTTCCATCTGTATTAATAATCTGACCAATGTATTTGTAGCTGTTAACTTTTTTCTAACTCATCATAATCAATCTTTATTTTTAGATTTTGGGAAAATTCTTTGAATATTACTTTGGTCTTTTTAACATGTATCTTTAGTCCTACTTTGCTACTTTCACATGGTAACTCCTGCAGGTCTAAAGTATTATTTGCAAAAACAACTACATCATTTACCAAATGTAAATGATTTAAATAATCTCCATTTACTTTCACTCCTTCAGTTTCCCAATTTATTCCACAAAATACTTCTTACAGCATTGCTGTAAAAAGTTTTGGAGATATGGAGTCACTCTGTCTTACATCCTTCTCAATGTGACTTTCCTAGTATCATTATGTAATCTAATTGTTGCCATTGCATTTTTATAAATATTTTTCAATATATGACAATAACCTGGACCTATACCTTGATGATCCAATGCTTTAATCACTGAACACATGTTTATAGAATCAAATGCCTATTTATAATCTCCAAATCCTAAGCATAATGGTAACTCTTATTCATTTGACCTTTCTATAACTTCTCTCAATACCTGAATATGATTTACTGTACTAAAACCACTTTTAAATCCAGTGTGTTCTCTTGTTTGGTAGAAATCCACTGTTCTCTGTAGATGAGTTGTATTTATCTTGGTAAAAATTTTTATAAAACTGATAAAAGGCTGATAGGTCTGTAATTTCTAATATTTTCTTTATCACCTTTTTAAAATATTAATACTGTGTTCTTCCAATCATCTGGTATATCTTTATCATTTAGATGTTTTGTATATAACTTTGCTAAAAAAATTATTTCTTCACCTGCTCTTTTATCCTTTCTTCATAAATTTAATTGCATGTCTCACTTCTTTTAAAATGCTGGGAAGTTAGGAAGATATAATAGATATAGGAGGTACTTGCTCTTTATTACTATATTATTGTTTTATAGAAGTCTTCTACCCGTTTCACGATGTCATCTCTCCTTTTAGTAATAATTCCATCTTTTTTTTTCTTACAGATATAAATTTTCTAACAATACCAAAATGTTGTTTTACACTCTTGAGACTTTTATTCTCTTTTACTGCTTTTCTTGCTTGTTCACAGTTATACTTTGTTATATCATTTTGAACTCTTTTCCGCACTGTTTTACAAAATTTGAGGTATGCAATCCTTTTTAATGCATCATTTTTGCATATTTTCATATTCCTTGTTTTATTCATAAATTATTTAGTCTTAGTAGAAATGTATTGCTCAATTGCTGCTTTTTTGCTATGAGTTACATCTGTTGCAGTTTTTAAAAGTGTATCAGTTATTTTATTATTAATTTCATTACAATCTGAATCATGTTAAAAATCTACTAATACTTGGACCAATTTGTAAGTTCTAATCTAAATTTATTAGAATTTTTTTGAAGATTAGGAATATCAACTGTAAATATTGTTTTTCTTAATAATTTTTGTCTCTCTAGTTTTGCATTAAAACGTATCTTACATCTTACTAATCGATGATCACTTCTTGTGTTAAATTTATTAAGAACATAATTTTCAAATATGTAGTTTCTGTTGGTCAAAATATAATCCAATTCTGATGTATCTTCATGTGGATGCTTCCATCTCCATTTTCCTTTAACATTTTTCTCAAAACAAATAATTCATAATATAATGTTTTTCTATTTCTAGAAATACCACAAGTCTATATCCTCTCATTTCTATTACCATAACCAAAATTACCTATGGCACTTTCATCTTTCATTTATTTACCAATTCTAGAATTAAAGTCTCCCATTTATTTTAAAATGTTGTTTACACTGATCAAAAGTCTTGTGTGTTATTTTGTCTATTTTATCTTTGTCTCTTGTCACTGTATGATGAGTAATTTAATGTAGAGTTATTTTATGTGTTGAGTAAATATTCTGGATCTTGACACAGGGTGTGAGCTAATCATGGGATATTTCAAGTGCTGGATTGTGTTTACCTATTGTCTAAGCATGCTAATTATAATTATGATTATCTGGCACCTGAGGTTTTACCTTGAAATAAATAAAAATGCTTTGGATGGCAGGGGATTGAATCTGGCAGTTGAGGTGATTCCATGGTCCAGAAATATGATTGGGTTATGCTTTGTATAGTTTGATCTGACTGTGGGTATCATTGATGGTTTATGCTATCAATGGTATCCCCCCCTCTGATTTAATGGCTGCTCCATTTATGTAACATTAAAAATATAAAAATAAAAAAAAATATTTTAAATACGATTGAAAACCAATTAAACAACTTCTATTAAATGACCTGGTTATATATATATATATTATAACAATCCAGAGAAGCTGGAGCTTAACATAATCTGCACTACAGGGCACCATCTAGGCATTTGAACCTACAAAAATTTATAAAGTAGGCAAATACGTAAGTCAAAAAAATATTTTTTTTTATTTTAATATCTGGTTGTTAGCCCATTGTCACTAGCTCAATGGAACAGCAGAGATTTATATTTACAATAAATTCTTATCTAAGAATATTTTAAAAAAAGAATAAAATAAGCCACTGCCAGTAATTAACATACAAACATTTATTTATGCACATATATATAAAATTTAACATTTTTATTTTAGTATGTTTATTTTAGATTTTTAATTTGATTTTAGAATTTAAATTTACATTTTAATTTTTATAATATTATAAGTTTCCATTTTAATTAAGTTTGCACAGATGGATTTATGAAAGTTTGTTTTATAATGTTGAGTATAGATCAGTTACATAGATTACACGGTTAAAAACATTTCAAAATAAACATAACCGATCAAAATACAAAATCATTGATAAAGTCAATTGCAGAGGAAAATTTATAAGAACCCAATAGCATTCACCATAAGATGCCGCAAGACACCAATAACTTAAAAGACATCCGACATAAATACATCTTAGATACTCACCATAAGGTATCAGTATTTACTAAATGTCTATATATATGTAATATAGGGTATATGAGCACAGAATTTCACACCACCCACCTCTCTCCACTCTATCCAATAACACTGATACACCTAAACACATATATGCTGAAAAGATAAATAATCACCAATATACGTATTTCATGCTAAACCAGCAATCATCAGTTGGTCCAGACTATCATCTTTACACACATATATAGCATAAGTGCTCAGATATATATAAAGATAGACTATCCTCATAGTTTAATGGACAGGCTTCAATCCACTCCACACTCCAACTCTTCAACTGTTCATCCAATTGAAAATCTGATGATGGAATGCTCAAAGGCCACCCTGAGGCCGAGATTATTGTCACACCCATGTTGACCTAAGGTCAATCTGAACCCCACATGTACAGGACATAATCCATTTAATACATATGTAAGGATGGGCAGACATCTCTATAATGTAATAACTGAAACACAGGCTTGTTATATACCTGTGGCTATATATTGAAATGGAAATCTCCAATCCCTTTCCATTTCACCATCAACCTAATGACCTACTCGTCTAAACTAATTTCGAACCTATTTTTAATGTAAAAATGTAATATATAAGTCGAGCGGGAAAACTTTGCTACAATGGCCGCTTGAATGGCATCATCCATTTACATACGAAAACACGCTATAATTAGACAGGTTTGATACAATTATAGCGGAGAAATGCTCATAATTTATTATAAAATGTTTTATTAATTTTCAGTCAATTCTTAATTATATTCGCTATTTTATTCGTATGTGGATGGATAAGTTAAACATTGGAATGATATATATATATATATATTTAAGTTTAAATAAAGATACTGTAAAACATTTTCTTTAAATTATATTTAACGGTTTTCTGATTTAATGTTTTACATATATAATTGAAACTAAAGTATTTTCTTTAAATTTGCTTTTTTTTTTAATAAACAAATAATATGTAAGAACAAATATGTTAAAAGTTATTTATTTCAGTAAAATAAAAATCATCCATTTGTAATTAAAAATGAGAATTTTGTGTAAACAAGAGATCAATTAGTGACTGCACCTCGGGTAAAAAGTAAAATCTGTTTTCTGATTGATTTTTGTTTGCAACAAAAGACTTTTTCATTAAATCAGAATACCGTTCCTTCTGCTAAGTAATAACACCTGAAAAGGAATTTAATTAATGAAAATGAATCAAGTTATATAGTTTATATATTTTGATACATTTTTTTAAGGAAATTAAATATAACACCTCGGAGATTTTATCAGTTGTTGTAGAAATTGAATTATATTATTTTGCTTTAATTAAAAGTCAATTGGTCCCGAGGCTTACGAAATTCCAGAAAGGTGTTAAAGTTTAGTAGAAGGATATAAATAGGCCTTATTTTAAGCGGGAAGGAGAATCCATCTTACTTTTGAAGAGAGTCAACAGGAGAAGTTTTATTATTGTTCAACCTTAACATGTCTGGCTAAAGTCAGGCAAAATTTTGCTGCTTTCCCGTGATGGAACGCCGAGTTCAATCCATCAAATGCCGAAGCAATAACCACACCAAATAAAAGATGTCATAAGCCGCTAAAAGAACTTGCCTTTGTTCCAACACCATTTTAAATCATCTCGCAACTGAATAAGAACATGCCATAAGCCGCCAAAGAACTCACCTTCGTTCCAGCTCGAATCTATCCAGTCCAGCTATAGAACGATTATAATATTATTTAAAATAGCAGAGCTCTGTGTGCCTTTCAAAAACATTCATTATTTCTTCAAAAACAGGTTAGCTAACCATATTATTGTAATTTCTTTCTAAATTATTTTCCAAATAATATTGTAAATTCTCTAAAATGAAATACTTTTGCAAACTTCTTTATTAATTCAATATTGTAAACTCTGTCTAAATCGATTTGAAATCTATAAATGAAATATTTTTGTTAAATTTCTTTGTTAATTAATATTTCGCTGTATAATTTAATCACTGCAGTTATATTTTGCTTTTCTTTTGCTTATTTTATTTATTATTAGTTATGCCTATGTTTCGAAATGGCGTGCATTTAATTAGTAAAATGTTTTTAAAGATATGAATTTAAAATCTCCGTATTATTATTTATATAGCGCTGTTTCAAAACCCAAATTCATATTTTGTCATTTTGTAAATTAATTAATAAATATAAAATGTGGCTTTTCAACCTTTATTTTGTTACTAAAGATTAAACTAGTCTAGAGTGCAATCATAAGTATATTTTTTTTAGTTAAGTATTCGTAAGTTCCCTATTAAATATACTTTTCCTCCCTTTTAAAAGTTTAGTAGTTATTGATAACTAAAGAGATTGAACGGGATAAAGTAAAGTTTGTAGATATCTATATTGCCGTCAGTAGCATATCGTATTTCTCATGCTACAGAAGAGTTGGCTCTTTTGATCAAGCTGATGATCTAGTGTTCATTTAATATATGATCTTTAATTTATAATATCCTTCAGCTTGGCGGATGTGAAATTTATTAATATTTTCTCGTTGTGCTGTTTTTATATATATATAAGATGAAGCCACGGCATTGCCAGCACATCTTCTCTTATGGGTAGTGCAGTAGCGAAGTCTAAGCTACGGGCCAGATTAGCACGTAAGTCCCCCACCTCTGAACCAAATAAAGGTTCCCTTTTGCAGCATGACGACCGGTTGTTGGGTAAACCGTTGTTTGTCACAAAAACCCTAAAACTATTTTTCCATCCGCAGAGCCACTTTATTATTATACTTTACTTGTGCCTAGTATACTAGTAAAATCGTTATAGCCAACTCTCCCTCCCTAATATGCAGTCTTCAGCGTTGATCCAAAGCATTCTTGAAAACCCGTTCGATCTAAAGCTATCTGGGACGCTTTAAAAGCCCATAGTTAAAATAAATTTATTATAATTAAGATGTATTAAGTTTCACTCCAGACTTGGTTTGATTTTACGTAAAAGAGCCACTCGAATTGATTATAAAAGGACATAACAAATAAGTTAATGTAGTGATTTGTATAGCAGCATATTTGGCTCCATTGAATCATAGCCACAAACCTATTTTGCCAACAACAATTGTCAATAAATATATTTTAATTCATCATATATCAGTTTCTGTCTTATTATTAAATCAATCCAATTCACTAATTGCCCATAAGTATTCATTAGTAAAGCCCCTATTATTTAAATATGTTAGATTTTATCTGTGGGATGTCTAGTATTTATGTTGTTTATATATATGTTTAAGTCCATGAGTCTTATTGTTTTCTCCGATTTGCTAGTGGGCCGGATGAAGAATTAAATCTCATGTGCTACCATTGTTATGTTATCCATTGGGTGTTAGATCTGGTTCTTGGAGGGTGGGTTCGAATCCAGGCTGGTCCCTGACCTAAATCTCAGGCTTGACTGGGTTTGAAGTACATTTTGTGAGTTCCAGCTTGTGTTAGATGGATAAGCATGTTTTGACTGGCACAATATATATATATATATATATGTAATATAGGGTATATGAGCACAGAATTTCACACCACCCACCTCTCTCCACTCTATCCAATAACACTGATACACCTAAACACATATATGCTGAAAAGATAAATAATCACCAATAAACCAGCAATCATCAGTTGGTCCAGACTATCATCTTTACACACATATATAGCATAAGTGCTCAGATATATATTAAGATAGACTATCCTATATTACATATATATATATATATATATAGCCACAGGTATATAACAAGCCTGTGTTTCAGTTATTACATTATAGAGATGTCTGCCCATCCTTACATATGTATTAAATGGATTATGTCCTGTACATGTGGGGTTCAGATTGACCTTAGGTCAACATGGGTGTGACAATAATCTCGGCCTCAGGGTGGCCTTTGAGCATTCCATTATCAGATTTTCAATTGGATGGACGGTTGAAGAGTTGGAGTGTGGAGTGGATTGAAGCCTGTCCATTAAACTATGAGGATAGTCTATCTTAATATATATCCGAGCACTTATGCTATATATGTGTGTAAAGATGATAGTCTGGACCAACTGATGATTGCTGGTTTAGCATGAAATACGTATATTGGTGATTATTTATCTTTTCAGCATATATGTGTTTAGGTGTATCAGGGTTATTGTATAGAATGGAGAGAGGTGGGTGGTGTGAAATTCTGTGCTCATATACCCTATATTACATATATATATAGCCACAGGTATATAACAAGCCTGTGTTTCAGTTATTAAATGTCTATATATTTTGTCAAATATGAAAACCAAAAACATAATTAACCGGTAACGAACGCATGCAAGTGTCTATACTAACCTAAATTTAATGCATTTTTATTTAGAGTGTCGAGTATGAATAGACTACATAGATTTGCATTTGAAAAGAAAATATTCTTTCCCTTATTTAACTTTAGGCCAAAAGTTCACAGTCAAACCGGTGCAAATCCATCCGATACATTTATGTATTCAATGTATCATGAAAATACGACAACACAAAATACTATACTTTCAGGAATGTACATCTGAACAGTAAGTAGAGTTAGAGAAGACATTGTCTCTCCAACAACAGGAATGCTACATCTGTTGGCGAGTAGAACAATAAACAAAAAACTCTATAGGAATAGACTGTGGTCCTTTGCTGACTTACAAACCCATCCATAGGCAAACAGAGGTGTGTGGCATATATATGGATCTCATACTACATCTACTAATTACACAAATATATCCAATCCATTGAGCTAATTCAACTACGAAATGAATAACCTAAGATTACCCTCCCTTAAATTATATATATATATATAACTTTACAAATCTATATATCCATTCACACCCGACTTAAATTTAATGTTTATATAACTAGTTTAACAAAAAACAGAAATCATAATAAAACTTAAAAAACAAATAAATAAATAAATGGAAATGATTTTACAAAAGAAATACATTAAATAAAATTATAACTAATTAATAAATAACATTGGTCAGATAGAATTCTATTTCTTATAGATTAAATACCGAGAAAGTTTATATTTTAAAGTTCTTAGTGTTTCAAAATGTTTTTAAAGTTCTTATGATTTTGAAAATGTTCCTCTTTATCCATTGCATGCCGTTTGGAATCCATGTTAAATCCCCCAATGATCCTGTTGTCTTCAGTATAAGAAAAGCGATGTTTAATTTCTTTTTTATAACAACTGAAGGGATTGAAGAGTGCATCTTTTCAATTCCTTCTCCTTCAACTCTGCACTAACACATATAGTCACATCTCTCTATAATTTTCTTTACTCACTAACCAATTTTATTTCCATCTTTTTCTTTTATATGTAACTTTCGGATTCAATTGACATTACATCATCGATGTGATGGTCCTTTCACTGAGGTCCGATTCCATTGTTTTTCTCTCCTATCTGACCACTGCTTATACATTTAAATGCCCAAGGCTAGTTTACATTTAAGTAATTAAAACAATCATTTCCATTTTTCAATAACACCAATTAATTTGTTTTCAAACTTAAAGATATATTTTTATCTCCAAATCTTTTTAAGTTTTTGTTTTTAACATACCTTTTCTATTTTTAATAAAGTTTTATTTTAATATTTTTTTTTTATCTGTGTGATTTTATATATACGAGTTTAGTATAGAATTTTAATTTTCAATTTTTAATTCTTAAAAAGGAAGTTTTATTTGCGAACTTTTATTCTTTTCATGTTTACTAATAAAAAACAATGTAACTTATGTATGTGCCCATTACATATCAGTAAACTTGCTTAAAAAAAATGAACAAAAAAAAAATTTACTTAGAGTTAGTAATTACAGTACATGATTAATGAAAACATTTACAAAAACATTCAGTTAGTAATTTTTACAAAGATTATATAAAAAAAAAATGTTGACTATCGTTTTCCAAAGGACCATCCACGTTTACACCTCCTCCCCACAAGAGTTCTATTTTTTTATACATTTTATTTTTACATACGGCATGACAAGCAAGTTATTTAAATTATTTATTTAAGAAGATTGCACTGAGGTAAATATGTTTGAAAAATTAATGGGTTTAAACGTGTATATTTGCAGCACAATTATAAATACCACCAACTTATTTATGACTGACTGAAATGCTTACATAGGATTACATTGAAGTAAATTCCCAACAGTACTTGTCGTAAGGTACCACATTTACAATCATAAACTTACGTGGCTGTGCGCACCGATACACGTTAAAGCATAATATATATTAACAAAAAAACATATTAATTGCAACCTTTTGACTTTCCTTTTTAACAAACTACAATTTAACATCATTAATACTTTCTCGTATTTAATATATGTGCCATTTCTTTCTGGCAGCGCTTTTATAAGATTTAAAGTATACGACTTTATGTAAACAGATAAAAATATCTCACTTTGACAAAAGAAATTTACTCATGGTTTTTTAAACATCAGCCCCAGTTGGGAGACCAATTATAATGATCCAGAGAAAGCTACTTAACGTCATCTGCACTACAGAGCGCCATCTAGGCATTTGAACCTAGAAAAATTTATAAAGTAGGCAGATACATAAGTCAAAAATTTTTTTTTTCCTTTATATATTTTAATACCCAGTCATTAGCCCAATGTCACTAGCTTAGTGGAACAGCAGAGATTTATATTTCATAAATTCTTATCTAAGAATAATTTTTAAAAAAGAATAAAATAAGCCACTGCCAGTAATTAACATACAAACATTTATTTACGCACATATATATAAAATTTAACATTATTATTTTAGCATGTTTACTTTAACATTTAACATTATTTTTAACTTTTATTGTAGATTTTAATTTAATTTTAGAATTTAAATTTACATTTTAATTTTTATAATATTATAAGTTTACATTTTAATTAAGTTCGCACAGATGGATTTATAAAAGTTTGTTTTATAAATGTTGAGTATAGATTGGTTACATAGATTACATGGTCAAAAACATTCCAAAGTAAACATAAACGATCCAAATATAACATCATTGATGGAAATGCAGAGGGAAATTTATAAGAAACCCAATGGCATTCATCATAAGATGCTGCAAGACACCAATAACTTAAAAGACATCCAATATAAATACATCTTAGATACTCACCATAAGGTATCAGTATTTACCGAATGTCTAGTATATTTTGATCAAATATGAAAACCAAAAACATAATTAACCGGTAACAAACCCATGCAAGCATCTATACCCAACTTAAATTTAATGCATCTTTATTTAGAGTGTCGAGTATTAATAGACTACATAGATTTGCATTTGAAAGAAAATATTCTATCATTATTTAACCTTAGGCCAAAAGTTTGCAGTCAAACTAATGTCAATTCATCTGATATATCGATGCACTTAATACAAAATACGGCAGCACAAAAGGTTAAGAGAAGAAATTGCCTCTCATCAGATAGGAATACTACATCTATCTGACAAGAAGAGCAATAAAAAAAAACTCCATAGGTAGGAACTGCGGTCTCCATATTATAATTCATCCCATAGGCAAAACGAATGTGTGCGGTGTATAAAGCGATTCTGTCCATAGCGAACCTCATACTATATCTACTAATTACACCAATATATCCAATCCATTGACCTAATTCAACTATGAAACAAATAACCCAAGATTACCCTCCCCTAATATAACTTTACAAATCTATATAGCCATTCACACCCGACTTAAATTTAATGTTTATATAACTAGTTTAACGAAAAACAGAAATCATAATAAAACTTAAAGAACAAATAAATGAATAAATGGAAATTATTTTACAAAAGAAATACATTAAATAAAATTATAACTAATTAATAAATAATGTTGGTCAGATAGGATTCTATTTCTTATAGATTAAATACTGAGAAAGTTTATATTTTAAAGTTCTTAGTGTTTCAAAATGTTTTTAAAGTTCTTACAGTTTTTAAAACATTCCTCTTTATCCATTGCATGCCATTTGGAATCCATGTTAAACCCCCCAATGATCCTGTTGTTCTCAGTATAAGAAAAGTGATGTTTCATTTCTTTTTTTTATAACAACTGAAGGGATGGAAGAGTGTGTTTTTTCAATCTCTTCTCCTTCAACTCTGCACTAACACATATAGTCATATCTCTCTATAATTTTCTTTACTCACTAACCAATTTTATTTCCACCTTTTTTCTTTATATGTAACTTTCGGATTCAATTGACATTACGTCATCGATGTGATGGTCCTTTTGCTGAAGTCCGATTTCATTGTTTTTCTCTCCTATCTGACCACTGTTTATACATTTAAATGCCCAAGGCTAGTTTACATTTAAATAATTAAAACAATCATTTCCATTTTTCAATAACACCAATTAATTTGTTTTCAAACTTAAAGATATATTTTTATCTCCAAATCTTTTTAAGTTTTTTGTTTTTAAAATACCTTTTCTATTTTTAATAAAGTTTTATTTTAATAATTTTTTTTATCTGTGCGATTTTATATATATATGAGTTTAGTATAGAATTTTAATTTTCAATTTTTAATTCTTAAAAGGAAAGTTTTATTTGCAAACTTTTATTCTTTTCATGTTTACTAATAAAAAACAATGTAATGTACGTATGCCCATTACAATATATATATTGTAACTATAAATTTTGGCTCCATGATAGTAAGTTTTATTCAATGATCCAGTGTGTAAAATTTTAAATTTTATCAAAAATAATTTATTAATATATTAAAAATCAGTGTGTAGAAATCAGTTGCAGAGTGAAATGCTTGTGGATTATAATTTTCCAACTAAGCAAAAGATCTCTAAGAAATATCTTGAAAGTGATGATGATCTTGACTGTTTGTGAGACACTGGAAAATTTGATGGAATGGATATGAATCCCATAAACATTTTATCACAAGTTCCAGTGGCAACTATTCCACTATAATATTTTATAGTATTAAACCAATTTGAAAGTAAGAAAATAGTAAACACTTTATTATTAGTTGTAAACAGTAATTAAAAATACACAACCAAAATCAATTTATAATTCTTCTAAATTTTCTTTATAAACAATCTTTAAATAAATTATATTTTAATTTAAATTGAAATATAACAGTCTAGATGGTTTTCACTAGAAGGATAAAACTATTAATTTATTCACATTTTACAGTAATTGAATCATTTAGGACCAATCAGGCATTATAACACAAAGAATAAATACTATAACAAGTTGGTAGGGGTAATCTACTACTAAGAAATGTAAATTGGAACAAGACTGTAACTCTCCACTTATGAAATAAAATATAAGGAATAAGATGAAAAATAATAACTTTGAAAATTAATTTGGACAAAATCTCATGACTGTATGGATATAAACAAAATGGAGTACAAACTTAATAACCCTGTGATATTTCAGTACTATTTTTCATCGATCGTATAATTCTTAATTTTACCTACTGCTGTTTGGATAAATATTTGCCTAAACCTGTACTATTTGGAATAGAAAACAAGACCAGAAAATGTAAGCAATTATTTTTGTTTTCTTTATCTTAATCAATTGTCAGAATTAATAATAACACCAAAATTGTTTAGAATGAAGAGAAAAGGATTAAAGTATTTTGATTTCTGTGCTGCCCTTAACCATTAAGCAGAGAAATGTTTTTTGTTTGGAAATTGTTATCTCAGAGAAAATAAGTCGAAATTATTTTGAAGGAAGGTTTCAGGAGAAATATTAAATAAACTAAAAAGTTATTTTAAATCATACAAGTAATCAATTTTAAAACAAAAAAATGCATGGATTATTTCTTATTTTCATTGGGGAAAGAACTCGTCTGCTCTGATATTTCCCTGCGAAGTTGTCACATATATTTTATTAATAATTGCTTACTATTGAATCAATTCTGCTTAGCATTCTTAAATATGAATTAATTTGCTGATAATAGTCAATAAAGAAATATTGATTTTTTTTATCTTGATTATGCAACATATAAATTAGTAATATTTTAAATGTTTAAAATTGCCCAGATCATTTCAAAATTATGACAGATATTACCATGGACAGAAAAACAAAGTAAACAAAATCCATAAATGATTTTAAAAAGTTTGTTTTAAAGATGGTAATAAACTTATTTTAATTGTGCTGCATTTGGAAAAGTATGAGTTACATATTAATTAAAAAGGCCTAGAATATCGTATTTGTAATTGAATAACTTCTCAGTATAACTAAAAACATCTTAATTGCTGATAGGAAAGAAGTGAAGAGTTATTTATTTATTTTATCTTCATTGAATAACTTGCCAAGTAATAATAGTTTAAACTGTTTTAAAATCACCCAGATCATTTAAGAGTATGACAGATCTTCATGCAGATGGAAAAGCAAAAATAAACAAATGAATAAATACTAATTAAACCTATTTTAAGTGTCTTATTTTTGAAAATGTTTTAATATTGCTTCATTATGCTTACATTAGTACATAAACTGATAAAGGATTTTTATTGCCTTTGGAGAACTGTTTGAATTGTGGTCTGAAGATGCTAATATTGTACAGGATAATCAACATATATATTACATAGGAATGTTTGCTTATCATATCTGTTTTCATGTTTTGCTTATAAGAACAGATCATACTTTGATAAAATCCAATGGGAGAAAATGTAATGTTTGTTTATTTTTGTTATTGCTATATATTAATATTATAATATGTTTTTTTCATCTATGATTCAGGGATTATTTTGTTATATATATATATATATATTTATCAGGGTATGAAATATACTTAGTAAGGATGTAGATGTGTATAAAGATACATACATCATATTTTTGTTATTTTCCCAATGAAGGGAAAGCATAATGTTAAATATCATTTATTTGGTAAGAAAGAGAAATTTTTATTTCTTGCACTGCTAAAACAGATGTTAATATTATATTGAGGAGGGGAATAAACAGATCCAAACTTGTCAAAATTATACACATAATGATACAATTGTTCTATTATATAAAATAATTTAATAAGCATTTTTATTGCTTAATTTTGCCTATGAACAAAAATGTCCACTGTAAATAGAAAATGTAGTTTATTCCTCCTTGTTTATGTGTACATGGCTTGCTATAACCAAAAGTATAATTGCTATTTTAAAATAAGTAATGATCATTTGACATATATTTTGGTGGTTTGTTTATAAAACATTAATAGTTTCTGCATTGTGAAATGAATATTTATATTTCCACTTTTATTATTCATGTTGTTTTATCTTGCTATTGTATTGATTGGTTTTGTGACAGTTTTTAGCTGGTGAGTAGGTGCCACATGTAATGGCAATCAATATAATAAGATTAATATTAATATTGTGCATGGGCTGATGGAGCATTCTCCATTGTTGACTAAATGAGAGGATGATATTGTTGAGGCTGATTAATAGTTAGTGCTTAGAGCATAGTTAATCCTAAAAGTGGATGATCCACATGGTCTGAATTCTATTTTCTAGTGAAGAGACACTGCCCTCACTTTTATACCTATGAAGGTATTGGAATTGGCCATATTATTATACAACTTTCATGTTGTTTTGTACAGCCTCCCTTTATTGTTAGATTCCTCATGAAGTTATATAGTTAGTTCTCCACTGTTTATGGTGAAGGTTCATATTTCATAATCAATAGCAAGGATAAGATAAAGTCAGATTAAGGAACACGAATATATTTATAGTGTTTGTCTAATTGGACTAGTGTCTTTCTGTTGTTCTGTAATCTTCATCAGTTTATAAACAGACCAATCAAACCTTACTAGTGTTTGTAGAACTCCTATATAAAAGAACAAGGTATGTATATGGACAATGTGGATTGGTCTTCAACAAGTAGTTATTCACCAATGGATCGGTAAGATTAGTTAATTAATAAATAGTTAAGTTGTGGACATAGTGAATGTTTTGGTATCATATGTGCATTTAACTTATGATGTCTGTTCTACATCAATACAATGAATTTTTTTTATAGTAAATGATAATAAATTATTAATTGTACTGAATATGATAATTGCCCTTATCATATTCTAATAAATCAAACAGCTACAGTTTGATATAATAAATTATAACTTAGAGTTGTTTTACATTTAAAAAGCCATGTGTTTCCAAAAGACATCAATACATTTTGTACAATTTAAATGCTAAATTAGCTCAAATAAGGTTTAAATATCTTATTCTATAAGATAGAATAATAAAGAAACATATTCAAAATGTTTGTCATATTAGTTTGTCATTACTTACCATGTAATTAATTTCCATCCCTGATTTTAATTAATGGATTTATCTTGTTTCATGTAATGTGTCTGAAAGAGACTTGTACATAATGTAAATAAATCTTGTTGTGTTAAAAATTTATTTAGTTGTCAGTATTCTTATTGCTAATCAACACACCCACACATTATTATTGCTACTGCTATCGACATTTCCTATGATTATAGGGAAATCACCATCAATCAATATTGTAAACGTCACTATATGTAAGTATATCAGAATAATTTTGTTAAACCCTATAATTTATGAGTATATCTAGGGCATCATTACTTAATAATTAAACATACTAAACTAAAGAATATTATTTTAAATGATATACTAAAAGATTAAACACCTAATATTGGTTTGATCAGTTCATTTGAATCCACGGATCTATCATTCACTGGTCTTGATCACCTTGTTTCTAATTAATGGAGAAAAAAAGTTGGAAAGCTATTGCGTTTAGCTATTGAAAAATCATTCCTGCTTATTGAAGCTTAAAGTTTATCATAGTTAGGGAATTTATAGAATTTATTTGAAATTACTGAACATTGTTTAATAATTCAATTCGGTATTAAGAGCTATTTTGTGTGTTATGCTTGAGTCGTGGTAAAATCTTTCTCACTGATTCAAGTATATCTTGTATAATACTCTTTAAGCTATGTGAACCCTGAGAAGGATAAGTTATATTAATTTGTGATAAGATTTGAATTTATGGTAAATGTATATCCAGTTAATTATTGTAGTTAGAGTGGAATTGTTACATTCACCATGTTATGAAAGATCAACCAAACTTTAAAGTATCAATTGCTTCTTTTGTCTGAAATGTATAGTTGGTTTGGACTTTATGGTGAATATTCTGGTTTTAGTAAGCTTAGAATCCATATTTTATTTAATGATCTTATTATCATTTAATTCAATATCAAATTTAGAGTTCTGGACATCATCTTTCATCATCATTATTTTTATCATCTGTCATTTCAATCTTTTTTATTCTTCTTTTATCCTAAGTCATTATCCTAAGTAACTCATCATTCATTAGCTCTTATTCCATTATCATCTTAATCATCCATTAACTCTTATACATCTCCATTCTTTTCTTTTTATTTTCAGACTCATTTTATTTTATTATTTAATTATTAATTATGTTCATCATCCATTTAGTCATTTACATCCTAATTTACTTATTGCCTAATTTATACTTTTAATTTCATATTCATTCCATCGATCTAATTATTATTTATTTATTCGTTTAAAAAATATTAAGTTTATTTTATAACCTTTTGTTTGCTTGCTTGTCTATGGATTTTGAGGTTAATTTGACCAGAAATTATGAATCACCTTGTAGTCTTCTTTAAATTTATAGTTTCATGCGAGATTAGTTAATAAAAAAACTCATCTCTTTAGTTTATCATTTATTTTTAGAGGTATATTCTAGATTAGTTGTAGCTATGAAGGTTACAGAGAAAGGTGTGATTTCCACACGTGTAAATTGGACTAGTTAGATTAGTGGAAGACTATAGGAAAGATTGTAGCGCGTGTAAAACGTGCGGTGAGACTCATTTATGATTACAGCAATCTAGGAGAAGGCTACAATATATATATATATATATATATATATTGTAAGGCATGGATGGTTCAATTCTCATAGTTAATTATGATAAAAAGGGGATGAAACAAAGAAGAAATGTTTTATGCATTATTTGTAAGGTTCTGAATTTTTTTATTCTCAAAAGATAAACACTTTTTTATTAGTTGATAATGTATTTAATTATATAGTTGAACAGTTTATGCATGTTAAATCCTTTAACATATATAATTTAAAGGAATTTGAATTTAGTCTTTCAATCTTTTTACAGCTATCCACTTCATTTTATGCAACTGATACATATGACCCCATCCATGTAAAAAAGATGAATGATCTCTAATATATGTATTTGATGATAAAACAGCCCTCATCAGTTGTTCCAATTGATGAGTGCTGGTTCAACTCAATATATATATATTATATATTGTAATGGTTGGTTCGGGTGACGTGACCAGAGAAGGTCACATCTAACTACGGTCTGACCTAAAGGTCTTCATGCACGAGATGCTGGAGATGACACAATGAAGTACATGACTCATGATTACATCTATCTTCAATAGACTCGCCTAAACCTTATCTATCAAATCTACATGTAACTTAAATCAGTTCATCGAACATCTCACCATTCTTTTTCGGAACCATTATCTCAGATATTCGAACTCAGGAAGAATTCATGTTTGACTCTCTTAACAGGGATATACCTATGCAGAATGACAATCAATTACTAAATTAGCTTATCCTATCTATTAGTAAGCAATAACCTTTATTTAACATTTTTCTCTCATGCTCATCAAACAGTAATGTGTGTGTGCATGTGTAAAGTATTGGTTATATTATTGAATGTAAATGCTGGATCAACAAAGCTAGAGAGACTTTGTAAATTATACAAAACTTCATAATATTTATTTACAAAAATAATATATATTAAAAAACATAAAACAAATTATCAATCAATATAAAAAATTACAAAAAAAAATATTTACAAGTGCAAATAAATTATTTGGATATACTCCCCTGTAGTTATAACTTTTATATCTATGATGAGTATCTATCATTTTGTTAATTAAAGAATTGAAAATGATTTACCCTTCTTTCCCATGATAGACACTCAAAATATAGTCATTTATATATTCAAAAGTAATGAAAAAATGTATTAGATAAAAGTGAGATTGCTAACTAAATTAGAAATTTAAGTACAACTTCAGATGTTGTATGTAGTTCTAGGTGTGGAAGTTGTTTGATCTAAAACAATCATCTTGCATATTTATATATCGTGGAAGAAATATAATAATAAAACAACACATGATATGATAGCAAAGCAAGAAAATAGAAAAGAATATTAATTAAAAAGTGTTAATCATTTATTCATTATAAAGATCTTAGGAATACTATTAGTAAAACATATAATATATACTAAAAATAGTCATGTCATGTTGTGGCATTGAGTATTTTAGTGACTTTAAAAGAGAAAAACTCTTACCATTTGAGTATTCTGTTTGAGCACTCAATTTCTTATTCGTAGATAAAAAATCAAGTATTTGGGCAGAAAAATTACCTAAGTCCCCCCCCTACTCTATTGACACTTTTTTATGTTGGTCTGTTCCAAATTGTTGAATTAAACCATTAGTACTTCCAAAATATAAGACGGAGATGATAAAATAAAAATGCAAAAAAAATAATAAGGCAAATCTGTACAAAAGAGAAAAACAAACATATTATTTACAATATTTCATGAATCATTATTTTCCATTGTTTAAATGCAGCATGTGCCTATTGTTGCATTATAAAAATATTTTTATTATCGATTCATTTTAAAATAATAATAATAATAATAGGTGATCTTTTTAGAAACAATAATAATAATAATATTCTCATCTTATATTTGGTCATTTAATACAATACTTGATTTTTTTATTGCTATGACTGTTTTTTCTTCGTTTAAGGCATTGTCTATATTTATTATAATCAACGCAATACAATTGTCAACATATATATAAATTTGTATAATTTTTTATTCATGTTTACATTTTTTTATTAAACACTAGAATTTTATTACTAATATATATATATTGTGATGATCACACATGTATATATTTCATATATATCGCATAATATTAAATATAAGTTTTCTGTATGTAAAATAATACTTAGAAAATGTAGAAGAAATGTAGGAAAGAAAGGAAAACTATTTTAAGATTGTGTCTATTCAAATCAAAAATTGTGTAGTTGAGGAATGTGATTAAAATCAGAATTAATTCTAGTAATTAAATAAAAGTGAAGAGAGGGAAGCGAACGAGATTCGTATCTTTCACTTCCAAAGTTAACATTTTGAAATTTAAGAAATAGAGTTAAGAGAATATTAAAACTGGATCATCTAAGTTGATGATCAGGTCTTAAAGGGAAAACAAATAAAAAAGGGGTTAAATGATTTTAGAGTTAACAGTTATAAAATTCGGTTGAAGTTATAAATAAAATAAATAGATTTATTAAAAAGAAAAAAATTGTCTCTTCAAACTACATATTTGAACGTATGAAATATATGTATAGTGATGTAAAGGAAAGAAAGATAGTGTGTAAATAAAAAAATTATTTTATTAAAAGAGAAATAGGAAAGTAACCAAAAATGAATATTATGGAAGTAAATAATAAAAATAATAATAATATTAGAAGTCATGATATTTTAAACTTTGTAAAATAAATAAAAAAACAAAGTAAGATAAATGTAAATTGTGTAAAAACGAAACTTATAGAAGAATTCCATCATAGATCTAGAGAAGATAAAATAAAAGGTGTGAACAGACATTTTCAATTAGAGACATTCCAATAAACAATAGCTGGTGGATCGACAAATAAGGTGTATCTAGATTATAAGGAATTCAAAAACTGACTTTTGGATTTCGAGGTTATCAGATCTTGTCTGTAGAGCTAAATGTGAGGAGAGATTTTTTTTCCGAGAAAATACTAGCAGGCATATGCGTGTGAATATGTGTGGCTAGGTGCCCTAAATGGGCATTTTTTGATCTTTGCCTGTCCAAATTCCAGCTCACTCATGAGAGAACATCTGCTATCATGCCAATTAAATAGATCGCCATGATGAACTGTGCTATAAATCTAAAGAAGGGAATGCTGCTACAAACCTATAATAAGAAAAGAAATTAAACATAATACAAAGGATCTCGATGAATAAATTAACCGATTGAAATGCATAGGAAAAAATCAAACGTCTCTGCAAAAGAAGTCGGGAATTTCCACAGGACAGTTAATAAGGTATCGAATGTCAAGTAACCGAGGTAAAGAACATTTTTATAAAACATGGAAGTTTTCTTGATTTTTTCATATCAAAAAATAAACATATTAGTTTTAAAAAAATTGTGCAATAACTAAATAAAGAAATAAGAACTAGTACCAAATAAATGCATTTATTAGAGAAATTAGAAAATATTTATGCTGGGAATTTGCTCATTAGCCAGTTTGTCATGTAATCAGATTATTGTAAGATTTATTTTGTAATACTTTGATCTTAAATTTATTATGCCATTTATCTAATAATTTTCCAATAAACAATAAGAGAAGATAAGAAAATGATTCTGGGAATGGAGACATTAAGAAGAAGTTGAGAAGAAAGGGAGACATTTTTGGAGAGAGTCTGCTGAGCTGAGATCCAGTTAGTTTGAGAGCTGTGGTTTTTTTTAAATATGAACCAAATGTACTATAATTGTGAAACTTTGAGAATGTGGGGGTAAGGGCCACAAATGGATGCCAGTTGATCCATGCCCACCATGGGTGTAATGTCATCTCACCCATGAAGTAACAGCAGAGATAGCGCCTGCCTGATGGTTGACCTTCCCTGTCATTGAAGCCACAAAGAATATGACAGAAGTAAGCCACATGAAGGAATCAGAGCAGGATCCCAAGAACTACCATCTCTCCAAAAGAAGTGGAATAATCCACATGATGGTTAATTAATTATTCGTCAATGTCCAGAAAAACCTAGGTAATTAAACTTTAAATATATATCATGTGTATACACACTTATTTTAATATGGCCAAAAGAAATTAAAATGCAGTTGTAACTGTAAATGTTCATGAAACAAATAATTAGTAGGTTTTTTAACCAATAATACGTGGAGAAAAGGACTCTAATAGATAGATTGAGGGGTATTCTAGAGAGATATAGCATGGGGATCTCAGAGGTGCCCAGGATCATTCAAGGTTATGAACATAGAATAAGACTCATAAAGGACCAGCCATATTGGGCTTCCTCATACCCTATACTATAACAGTACAAGCAAGAAGTTGAACAGCATATTGATAAAATGCTTGAATGGGGGGGCTCATCTCAAGTGTTCCTCCCCATTTAATAATCCTTTTGTGACTGTGAAAAAGGAGATGGATCTATCTGATTATGTTTGGATGCACAGCATCTAAATAAAATAGCAGTTCCAGACATTAATGCCCCACCACCGATAAGTGAGTTACAGCATCTAAATAAAATAACAGTTCCAGACATTAATGCCCCACCACTGATAAGTGAGTTACTCACAAGATTTAAAGACAAAAGAGTATTTTATACAATCAACTTGATGGCCAGTTACTGGCAGATCAAGCTGCATCCCAAAGACTGGAAAGATTATGCATTTAGATATGAGGGACACTCATACAACTTCAATAAGATTCTGTTTCGACTAAGAAATAGTGGAGCAGGGCTTGTCTGATGTTTGGATCAGGTATTAGATGAGAAGATAAAGAACTTTGTTGTGTATTTTAGTGCAATGTATTAAACAGTACTTATTAATGAATAACTCTTTACATCTCATCTTTCTTTCTTTGCCATACCAATTAGAATGATATAACCATAGGGCTTATCAAATAACAAGTTAGATGTTAATTCTAGTAAAAGGTACATGTGTCAATTTGGGTATAGTAACACTAAATCTCATAAATATTTTATAAATATTTCAAACACCGGATTGTTTTTTTAGTTAACTCATTCTTATGAATGGAGTATGCAGCAGCCAAGGAGTGGCTGATCAAGAAAAATAACCCTGGAATAGTGCATTTGTAGTCTTTTTAGTGTTCGATCAGGAACATAGACCTAAAATAGTTAGTTTATGTTTGCTTCTTGCTTGATGTGGCAGTTGTGTCATGTAATAAATAAAAAGGCACAAATGGCTAAACTGTTACAATATATATATATATATATATATATATATATATATATATATATATATATATATATATATATATATATATAATTCAAATAATAAATTTAACCATTTACAAACTATTATAAACAATTCTTAAATCCGCAGAAGTACTTTCAGTTAATTTCTTAAATCTGCCTCAACTACTATTAAATTTAAAAAAAGTGTAAACAAACATAATCAATTCAAATACTATGAATCTCATATTTTAATGTTAGCAGTTTGTTTATTTATTAAATGCATTTTATTTTTATTTATAAAAATCGCCTCTTTAATTTTTCTTTTAATTATGGTATTTTTTTTCATGAAGAACTTTCACATTTTTCAAATCAAATTTAAATTTATATTTATATATTTTTTCATGATTAAAAAAAACTAAAGAAGACATTAGATCACCATTATTTTTACTTTTTACATGCTTATATAAAAAATTATGCTCCATCAATCTATTCTCAATACTGCACCTAGATTCACCTATATATAATAGCATACAATCACAAAAAATTTGATATATGACATTACTTTTCCTTGACAGGTATGACATCCTTAGAATTATTGATTAATTTATTAATATTGTTTGGAACGTAGAATGAAACATTAAGCACATTCTTATATATATATATCCTTAAAAAATTTCACCTGTGAATTTGAAAAAAATGGACTAGATATCCATTGTTTACTATTAATCTTCATTTTCTTTAAATCATTATAATTTTTTTTTAAATTGACATAATGTATTGTTTATTTGTTCCATTTTATAACCATTATTAAGCAATTCCTTGGCAAATATCTCAATATTTTTCAGTTCATAACTTTGGTAACTACATAATTTTTCATTCCAAAACAAAAAAGATCCCAACTTGTCATCTTATGTATCATTGGTACTTTTGATTTACAATTTATATATCATCTTTTTTGCAGTGGCTTAATTATTAATTTATAATTTAATATACTGTTATCTCTTGTAATTTAATGGCAGTTGAGGCAGGTTTAAGAAATTAACAGAAAGTACTTCTGTGGATTTAAGGATTGTTTATAATAGTTTGTAAACTCTTAAATTTATTATTTCAATTATAATTACAATTTTATTTTAATTAATGGACATTATATATATATTGTAACAATCCAGAGATAGATAGACTTACGTAATCTGCACTACAGGGCGCCATCTAGGCATTTGAACCTAGAAAAATTTATAAAGTAGGCAGATACATAAGTCAAAAAAAATTATTTTTTTTATATTTTGCATCCGGCCGTTAGCCCATGTCATTAGCTCAGTGTAATAGCACAGATTTAATAATATCACATAAGAGTATATATAAAAAAGAATAAAATAAGCCACTGCCAGTAATTAACATACAAACATTTATTAACGCACATATATAAGATTTAAAATTATTTTAGCATCAGTTTACCTTTTAAAATTTAACTTACATTTTTAACTTTGATTTTAATTTACATTTTAATTTTTACAACTTTACATTTTAATTTTTTTTTATAAGTTTGCACAGAGGAGTTTATAAAAGTTTGTTTTAAAATGTTGAGTACAGATCAGTTACATAGATTACAATAGTTAAAAACATTTCAAAAACAACATAAACGATCAAAATATAAAATCATTGATACTGACAATTGCAGAGGGAAATTTATAAGTAACCCAATAGTATTCACCATAAGATACTTGCATTGTCACCAATAACTTAAAAGACATCTGAATAAATACATTTTAGATACTCACCGTAAGGTATCATTATTTATCGAATGTCTATATATTTTGATCAAATATGAAAACCCAAAACATACCTAACCGATAACCAATCCATGCAAATGTCTATAAACAACTTAAATTTAATGCATTTTTGTTTAGTGTCGAGTATGAATAGACTACATAGATTTGCATTTGAAAATAAACATTCTATCCCTATTTAACCTTAGGCTAAAATTCGCAGTCAAACTGGCATTAATTCATCAGATATATCGATGTATTCAATGTAATACGGAATACGGCAGCACCAAAAAGATTAAGAAAAGACATTCACTCTCATCAGATAGGAATATTACATCTATCTGATGAGAAGAACAATAAAAAAAACTCCATAGAAAGGAACTGCGTTCTCCATCTTATAATTCCTTCCATAGGCAAACGGTTGAGTGCGGCATATATATAAACGATTCTGCCAGTAGCAAATCTCCGACTACATCTACTAACTACATCAATATATCCAATCCATTGACCCAATTTAACAATGACACAAATAACCTAAGATTACCCTTCCCTAATATAGCTTTACAAATCTATATAGCCATTTATGCCCGACTTAAATTTAACATTGATTTATTTTAATTTATCGGAAAACAGAAATCATAAATAAACTTAAAGAACAAAAAAATAAATAAATAAATGGAAATGATTTTACACAAAAAAAATACATCATAACATTATTAAAATTAATATTAAAATTGGTCAGATAGGATTCTATTGCAATTATTTTAAATACTAGAAAAGTTTAAAATTTAAAGTTCTTAGTGTTTTCAAATTAATATTGTTCATTATATTTTATAAAGTTCTTATGGTTTTAAAATGTCTGTAGTTTTATCCATTGCTTGCCATAAATGTGAATTCCCACACCATCCTAAAGATATTTGTTGAGTTAGCCATTGTTTTTTATTTATCCGGAGGTTTTTTAGTTTAGTTGGTCCTCAATGTAGAAAACAGGAGTTCATTTCTCTTTCTTTCTTAGCAGAACTGAAGGGATTGAAGAGTGCATCTTTTTCAATTCCTTCTTTTTCAACTCCGCACCAATGCATATAGTCACATCGTAAATACTAATCAATAACTAACTATTTTTCAAACTTGTCCTTTTATATTAATTTGAAGGATTGAATTTACATTACGTCATCGATGCAATGGTCCTTTCGCTGAGGTCCGATTCCATAGGGATTTCTTTTTATTTGCTAAAAGTTTTTATTGTTTTCCTATCTGACTGATGTTTTTTACATTTAAATGCCCAAGACTGGTTGACATTTAACTAATTAAAACAATCATTTCCATTTCTGATTAATTAATGTGTTTTCCAAGATTAAAGATATATTTTTATCTCTAAATCTTTTTAGGTTTTTGTTTTTAAAATACGTTTCTATTTTTAATAAAGTTTTATTTTAATAATTTTTTTTTCTGTGTGATTTATATATATGAGTTTAAGATGATATTTAATTTCAATTTTTAATTCTTAAAGAAAATTTTTAAATGCGAACATGTTTAATAATAAAAAAACAATGTAACATCATCTGTGCTTCTTACAATATATATATATATATATATATGTAAAGATTTTATTGTAAATGACCTATCATTTTCAGTATTTGATATACAATTAGTACACTGTCATAACTATTCAAACATTTATATTTTTAAGTGTGTTCCAGCATAAACTTGGTATTTATTTTATATTTACATTCTAACTAAAAGACAATCCAATATTTCAGATGGCTAAGGGTTGTTGTGGGTGTGATCTTAAGCTACCCTCACAATTCCCCTTTGCTACATAAAATTAAAATTTTACTTATAGATCAAAATTTTAACTCCTAATGAGTGTAAAGTATGTTCATTTTGAGCATATTATTTTCTTTGTTATCTGTGAAAAATCAGAACACTTACTTTCTTAAATTACCTTTTCAATCCCTCAATTTTAAATACCAATCCTGCCAGTCCCTCTCTCAATAATTACATACCCCAAGTGAGAATCTAGCTTAAGGTAATATATATATATATATATATATATATATATATATATATATTGTTAAATTTATGGTAAAAACCTGACCATTTTTGTATCTCTATTCCAGATGATACACAACTTTGTTCACTAATCTTTCTCCTGCTCTTCTCTAGAGACTTATTGGATTTTGAGGATTACTTGAACCAAACTATCCATCCCCATGTGTGGATTGACTCAAAAAATGAGGTCAGTTCTAAGGTATCAAAGCATATTTACTAAGATATATCTAAATAAATACTACACACTAACTGTTACTACCCTAAGAACATTTTCTTTTTGATGTTCTCTCACCCTTTTTAAACCTCTTTATCATTTCTGCTCCTAACTATATTTACATTATTTAATGATGAAATTACTAATCTGACACTATTATATTGATTGGCTGAGATATGGTTTCAATATCCTGGCATTGTATGTGCCTCTAACTTATTCTTTAATATTTAACCATAAAAGTATTAGGGTCTGACTGTTGTACTATGAAATATGATCTCTATATTGATTGTAAAATTTCTGATTCTTGTTTTTTGGGTGGTTTGTTTTGGTGGTGAGTCTTTATAAGTACTCTGTCTTTTATCTGAAATTTATGTAGATTTTCCCTCTCATACTTGCTTCTCAGTTTTGCTTTAATAAGTAGCTATTTCAGCATTTATTTCATGCTGTACAGTTGTGGGTAAATATATATACTTTCACAAATGGTATTGGTGACTCATAGCATTATTGTGTTGAAATTATTTAACCTTTATGTCTTAGTACATACGTGTATACATCCTTCTTCACTCTAACTGGTTTTCAATATTGTCTTAAACATTCATGTCACTGTTGATTATTTTACATATATACATTAATTTAATTTTCCTTTTGGAAAACCATATTAGGATTCAATGCTTTCTCTGGATGTGATTATTATGACCATAAATATTTTTACATTTTGACTGCCTATTGTGACAACCTTCTTCTGTGGTAAGGCTTTGAGAATATAGTAATCCCCTTTGGATTCCACTACTATATTCATGGACTTTGTATTTAGAGCAAACTTTAAGTTCTGAACATTGAATGTTTACATTAACTTGCATCTCTGGGTTAAAAAACCTTTATGTTTCTACACTATTCATGGACAAGTTTAATATATGGGAACCAGCATCATCCTGACATGTTTTTGGAATCACTACTCCAAATTTAAAATTGGTAAAATGGTTTTCTATCTCATCTTTGGAGACCTGAATGGTACAACCAATAAAAATTCATGGTCAAGTGAAGTTTCAGCAATAAAAGAGTGTTTAGTGCTTCAATTGGATTCAGAAATGACTTCAGGTATGTCTTGCCATATAATTTCTTCATAAATCCCATGGGGTGTTTTTTGCCTTCTTGCTGTTTACATGGTTTTACTACCCACTGAGATTACTGTTCACTTTCTGGCTCATATCTTGCTTCCTATCACTCTTCAATTCTTCCTTGTCTTCTCTAAAAATATCCATTATACCATCCATTATAGTGATCAATCTTGTCTCCACATTAGCAAAATCAGTCTTGGTTGCCATATTACTCATCAACAGGCAAGTTACATTAAGAAAATTTATGAAGGAATATGTGATATTGCATTTTATGCACCACCTACATTAAATAAATTAATAAACAATTCAAAAGATAAAACTTTATTGATAAATAAAAATTGTATCATTTACAAATGGACATGTAGGTGTGGCAGTGTATATATAGGTGAACTGAGATGTACATTGGAAAAAAAACAAAAGAACACTTATTATTATTTAAAAGGATTCAAAACACAAAACAAAATTTTAAAAATAATGATACTTTATCAGCTTCTGTCTTTTATGACTATAATAAATCATGTATATATGGTTTTGATTTTAATTATAACAATGTAGAAATATTGGAAACTGAAAGAAATAATAATAAAAGGAAAATTAATGAGGTGATGTTAATATATAAATATAAGCAATATTTAATTAATAGGCAAGCAGCAAATGTTAAGATTACAGAATTATGGGAAAGTTGACATCATTGAATTATGGGAAAGCTGACATTTTTAAAAGTGATAGTTGACAAAGCTACAAATTAGTTGAAAGTGCTTCTAAGTGATGGTTATACATATATTTTTTATAAACTTTTTAGTACTGTATTTTCAAATATTTATTTATAAATTTACATATATATATATATATATATATATTTATATATGTAAGTAATATTATATATATATATATATATATATAATATTACTTACATATAAAATAATATTACTATGTATATATATATATATATATATATATATGTATTGAAGATCATTTATCTTTTTTTTCATATATGTGATCATGTGCATCGGTTGTATAAGATTGGGTGAATGGCTGTAGGCAGCTTGAATGTTTGAATTCAAATCCCTTCTAAATATATTAAATTCAGTATAGACAATATACTTTTATTTAAATATTACATATATATGTACATGTATATAAAACGTTTGTTCTTTTTATTTTTATCATTATTAATTTTTGACACTTTTAAGGTTATTTTTTTATTTATGGTTATTGAGAGGGAAGTAGTAATAATAAATAAAGAGATTATAGATAAAGGACTTATCTTATGTTAACAACACAAGTTAAAAGGATGACTTAAAAGTATGCATGTACATTTATTTATCTGTAAAATAAAGAAAAAAGGATTTGTGATCTACATATATGTTGTTTTATATTTTTATTGTTAAATTTTAAATTGGTTGTATTTTGACTTATATGTATTATTCTTTTTGTTTTTTATTAATGTCAACTATATAAGTTAAGATGTTTGAAAATAAATTTGAAAAGATTATTGTCAATATCTATATGAATTTAATAATTATCAATAAGTGTTGAACAAAATATTCTTCAAGAAACTGTCAATCTTAAAATGTTATGGAGATCGTTGATGCAATAAAAAGTAAATGCATGCTGGGATCATGAAATATCATTATTACTTTTTGTTAGTGTATATATATATATATATATATATATATATATATATATATATATATATATATATATATATATATAGTATATATATATATATATATATATATATATATACCTGAAAGAAAAAAATTCAATTTAAACTGGACATGAATATCACAATGTGTGAGTAAATAAGCCAACTATCTAGGGTTTTTCTCTCTCTTTGCTTATATATGCCAGTTTACATCAAATGAAAAGTCATTAGTATACATGCATATGTTGAGGAAAATCATATTAAACAAGAAGATTTCCTTACCCAGAGAAATGAACTAACATTAAGGTTTAAGAAGCATTTCCAAAAACATTGTTTAATTTTATTAGTTCATCCTCTCATGGTTTGCAGAAATAATATTTTGAAACTGAATTCTTCTAAATTCATATGTTCCTTGACAAAAGGTTTTCTTAACTATCTTTACAAAGTTCAAGTGTCAAGATCAATAATGAGACTTATAAAATAACTATATATCTAAATAATAAATATATAAGAGAAGACTGGTTAATTATAATTAAGATTTTAAAATTAGTGTATTCAGATTTGTCACTTGGTTTTTGTTATATATATATTTTTTTATTTCATTAGTATATCTTCATGAAAAGTCTGAAGTACATTAACAGGTATTGACTTTTCTATATATTGTAAGGTGATGTCCAATCCTTATTAAAAAAAAAATAACAATTTGGAGACATATACACATATATATACCACAAACATAACCATACATTCATGAAGGAATGAACACATTTTTTTTTTTATTAAATGTAAAATAAAATATATACATATACACATATATATACATGAATGTAGATTTTAAATCATGACGTGACAAAATAAAAAAAAGAATATTTTACATTAAATTCTAGTAACCACGTTTCTTTTGTTTAAAAGAGGAAAAAAAGAGTAAACCTTTGTTGATTTTGGGAACGTGAAAAAAAAAAATATCTAAGCAACAGATTTTTTTTTTTTTTTTGTTTTAAGTTGTTGTTGGTTTTGCTTGTTCAACTGAAATGCACGAAAGTAAAGTTGTAAAGAATATTTTAATTAATATATTAGTTATTAGGATTTCCATTCTTTATTAATATTAAACTATTTAATATTTGGAATTTTATTATTGATAATTGTAAAATGTTTTAAAAAGAAAAAAAAAACTATTTAATCGATGAACTTTCGTTCGTTCAAATAAATGCTAAGAGCATCATAGTTATTTAACATTGTTAAAAAAATATAATTGCAATCAAATGTTTCTGGGATAAAATAAAATCAACTAATGATGAAATAGAACTTTATTAACATTACTTTAAAAGTAAAATCTTTATCATACGTTTCATACATATATAAATAAAACTGCATAGAGATAGCGTTCGTCTTATTATATAACGTAAGCTTTAAAAAAAGGATTCATATTTAATAATTCATATTGTGTAAATAAAATCTAAAAATGCACTTTTGCTAATTGAGTGTCAGGGGATTTTTCTATCCTCTTGGTGTCGTTGATGTGTGATGGAGGATCGTATTTATTGGTATATATATATATATTGTTTAAATCAACGTGGAAAAATCTTGTTATGAATGGAAATGCATGGTTTTAAAATCAAACGCCGAGGAATTCAATTTCGTCATGGGAATTGTAATGCTTAAAACGTCAACATGATTTAATATACATGAAGGAAAGAAAGACATTATCTGCTAAGAATCCCGAAGCTGCTCTTAAAAATTTAATGTGCTATTGTTTTAAGGAATTCCAAAATTTCATTATATTTTATGTTTCAAAATTTTTTTTTTTTTTTTTTTAATGTATACTGAGAGTTGGGTTGTGAATTTTTCTCACTCTTTTATCCAAGTGTAGCAAACATTTTTTTAAAAAAAAAAAAAAAACAAAAGAACCCATTTGTTTAGATTTTTATAGGGTGAGAGAGATGCACAACTCAAACTATACATCAATATATTATAAATGTTTTGTAAATAAAATATTATCATAATGGAAGGTTTAAAACTGGACAATGACTGAAACAAAAAGGTAAGATTTTAAATATTTACATTTATTAAATAATTAATACGATAAAATCAAACTAATTAATAATTAAATATATATAATATTTTCTTAACTATACAAAACACAAATTAGCAATTCATGGACATAACTTTGAGGTATATTTAAAGGACGTAAACAGAATGATAATCATACATTAATAATATAATTTTATATTCAAAATAATTAATACGTTATTGTAAATTATGCACTAAATTTTATAATTCTTATTTCAGCCCATATTTTAATATTTGAATTACAGCTAGTCATATTGTTGAAAGGATAAATTAATGTTTTATAATAATCATGTATATATTCGGTTGATTTATAAATATTATAACTATAAGCATGATCTGTTAATAAATATTTATTGTTTGAAGTTAAAACCTTTGTTTCTCTGGTCTCTAGATTGTCAAGCATCATTCATACTTCACTCACCAGTATAGCTATTATACCTGCATACAGATTTTAATTTATTATTAGCAATAGCCATTAAGGATCTATAAAGAGGTCACATTATTGCCATCCTATTTAATTCCATCCTTGAGCAGAGTTAAAGGCTAATATATACACTGAGTTAGAACTCCGAGTAGTAATAGGACCTATAAGTAGAGAAGGCTCTGGGTGTACTATCCTAAAAGGTTATACGGTCCATTACAATATATTTATAACTATTTCGGTTGATTTATAATGCATACACATATACTTATCATATATATCATGTAGCATATATTTATCATATATAAATGTGTTAGATGAACTTTTTATTGATATTTCTATCAAAATGAAGATTGCTATAAATGTTAAAAATGTTTGATTTTATTATTACTACTAGTGAGGTATATATTTTCACTCACATATTATTTAGGATCATTCATTAATCATGAGATACATTTGAAAGGTGAATTTGCTATTATATTGTTTCATTTATTTTTATAAACGAAAATATAAGCCTAACACTAGAGATCCAGATAATCATTTTAAGGGTTTATTACAAAAAAGTACTTACTAAAGCAACTGTAATGTTATGCATAAAATCCTCACTAGACATTATACAGTTACATGTCATACAGATACATATATTAGAGCCTTGCCATATTTAAGATCTATCACTAAATAAAAGGGATTATTCTAAAAGGCAACTTGTACTTAAAGAGTTAGTTTAACCATTCCATTATTTTTCAAGCGACTGACTCCCACCTGAAAAATCTAGAAATTTAACATTGTTTTGCTCTCTATTGAGAAATGTTGCTAACATTTTTGTACTACTTTAAGAGTCACATATATTTTTTTTTATTTTAATTTTAAAAAAAATCAAAAGACATGTTGGATAATTAAATAAGTGAGAAATTCAAAGTTTCTTAAACTTCACAGTGATGTCCATTATATATTAAGTGATCTTGAACTTTGCAAGATTATTACTTCAAGAAAATGTTACAATAGTCTAAAAACTTGATTGTTTGGAAGGTTTATAATCATTTTTGTATTATAATTGTGTAATAAATATTACAAATCAAAATATATATTATTACATATTTAATTTTTACAGAAATGTTTTATTTTTAAATATAAAAGAATATATTCTTCTGTGTAATATTTTCATAAAGATTATGGTCAGGTGAAATATAACTGTCTAGAAATATCATGAATAAATACTCTGTTATAACATTTAGCAATATTGTAAAAACTAAAAAAAAGTTTATACTTTTAAAACATAAATTGATAGATTTACTACATATTAATAATAATTCATTCGTATTTTTAAATAAACATCAACCAAAGAACATGTCTTTCATTTTTCAAATTGAATCTACTTCACCTAAAATTTGATGATGTGACAGACTTTGTTTTGATTAAAAGCTAATTTTAAAAATAATTCCTAAATCAAATTTGATTTTTTAAATTTTATTTAATTTCTAAACAAAAATATCTATCAAATTAGGGCAAATTTATTATATTCCAATAAATAATAATGGTTTAATATTAAATTGAAAGTCAAAATCTTAAATCTAATGAGAAAAAAATCTGTCAGAAATCAGGAGTATTAAGTCTTCAAAATGAATAAAGCTCTGATCTCAAAATACTTGATGATGATGATGATGATTATTATTATTATTATTATTATTATTATTATTATTATTATTATTATTATTTAGTCATATGGCATAGATAATATTCATATTGGATATAATGCAGTTTCAACAAGTATGTCAATAGCAAAATTATTCAAAATAAACTTTATTAACCAATTATAAAACCTATATGATGAAACATATAATCTGGTTTTTTTATTTTATTTTATTATTGCCACTGTCAAATATATCATAATTAAAAGATGAACCAATTTTTTTATTTAAAGTTTGACTTCATGTATTTTTTAAATTTAAAATTATATCACTTATCTAGAAATGTGGGTCATATTGAGATACTTGATTTTCACAGATTTTAAGTGTATGTCATATATGTTTTTGCATTTATTTATCTACATTACATTTCCTCAAGATATTATTACCAAATTTTTCAACATTATTTTATCTGAGTATATTGAAATGCTATTTGGATTACTTGAATAAAATCTAATGTACATCTATATTATTTAACATTAGTGAATTAAGATATTAAATAAGTTATTTATATCTAGTTGGTTTTTAAATAGTCTGGGTTGAATAAATATTTTCATAATAAAGTTAATATTTTAACTAATTAATTGTTTATGATACTAACGTCCAGTTTTATTTTTGGGAATAAAAGATAAATCCCGAATAAGTAATATTTCAAACACACTGTTGTGCCTATTAAAAATATGGAAATTGTTTCTACCATTTCACTCTCCTACAATTAGCTTAGTTCAAATCATTCTTTTTTTCATTTATCATACAATATCTCCGAGTATTCTTTATAGGAATTCGATGAACTAAATTTGTGATTTTTTTTAAAGAGAGCGTATCTTTAACAACAATATTTCCTAAAATACAAAATAAAATTTAACTGATATTATTTTTAGTAACGTAATGCATTATGTAGAGATGGCTGAAAATAGATACTAACTTTTAACCCCAATTACATATTATAATTTTTTTAATAGTAATGTTTAAGTCCAATTAATACAATTGATATTTTTCGATTTAGCTTTAAAATCACATTGTTTAACTTCACCTATTTATAAAATGATGGCAAAGTTATTATAGCTACTGATCAATAAATAAACACAGAAATATATATATATATATGTGTGTGTGTGTGTGTGTCTTCTGGTTTTTAATGAATTGATTAATAAATACCTTCATCATACATGTCAGCAATAATTGTAAATTTTAGCCCCATCGCAGCTTGTGTTTTTCCTTGAAAGCATTGAGTAGTTAGGCCTATAGTTTGATTTGATTTACTTCCCTTTGTTGCTATTATTGTTTTGTTAATAAATTCTTCATTATCTTGTTCAAAAACATTTGTGTCAGCTAATTGAATATTTGTAGGTTCGATTGGCTTCCATTCAACAAAAAACTTCGCCACACAAGATACAGTAAAGAAGCTTTCCCATTGTATCATATAAGTAATGGGATCTGTGATGATGATGTTATCAATTTCTATATAATTTTTAGATTCAGCTTCTACAGAGAAAAAAATTATCTATTGATCAAACAATAAAAACAAACATTACAAAATTTTGAAAACGAAAATTAAATGTTAAGTATTTAAATAAATATTTTAGTAAGCAATTTGTTTAACTTTGAAAAAGCCTTTAAAAGATTCTGAGTATCATCATCATTGGTAGATGAATAAATTTTATCATCATTGTAATATGAATGTGTCATCATTATTAGTAGATGAATGTGCTATCATCATTGAAAATTATTGAATTCTTTAGATGATTTAATGCAAAAAAAAATATTTTGATATCAGATACATAAATTTTATACTACCACTTGTTTTTTTCACCTACTTAATGATTTAGACAAGGAATTATTAGCAGATTTATTGAGGTCTTAAATAATTTATATTTTCCACATCTTTTTTTTTTTTGTTAAATCCTTTTTACATCCATTCGTTTTTTTTTGCTTTTTATCTTTAGATTTTCTGTTTTCTACCACAAATGGGCGTAGACATCATTTTCAAACTACTTTTTCTAAAACTCTATAACTATCCTATATATGTTTATGATAATAATCACTTTGTCTTCTCTTTTTCCTGATATTTACTGATAATTCAATATATATATCACTTTAATTTTATTATCTCTAAAACCGTACTTAATACATTTATTTTTTGTATTTTTTAAATATTTTTTTCAATCGTTTTTTTTTTATTATTATTAATTTAGTCCGAGATTTTTTTAATTTTATCAAACATATTTTTTTCTTATTTGCTGTTATTTTTACTAGCATTTTTAATTATAAGAATTCATTTAATACAATGCTATATGCCAAATAACATTTTTTTTTCAGAATTCTCTTTTTCAATTTCAACTTTTAAATTACTATTTATTTAAAAATGTAATATTTTATTTTTTCATTTATTCTATGTTCTATATTTTATCAAAGTTCATTACAAAATTTTATCAATTTCATTCAGTTGTGTTTTATTTCATGATCACTATACTACATTAATAAAAATTTTTCAATACAAAAAAAAAAACGTTTATTTTTCAATAATAACTGAATTCTTATCAATGTTTTAAATTTTACTACCTCAAACTAAAAAAAAAAAGATTGACAACTACTTACATTTTATCTCTAACTATATATTTTTTATTTTAAAAAATTAATATTGTTAACTATATATATATATATATATATATATAAGTATATATATATTTTAGAATGATATATATATATATATATTTATATATATATATATCATTCTAAAATATCCTTAACTTTTAAAAATAATTACTAAAATACCTGAGTTTTCTGGAATTTTGAATGATGTGGCAAAAATTAAACTCTTTTAATTTTTAAATATAATTCAACAATGTTTTAAATACTTTGGCTAATTTGCATCGGTAATGTAAAATAAAAAAATATGCTATGTACAAAATAAATGCATAAAATATATTTTGAATTTGTTTTTAGTTAAAGCGATTGAACCTTCCTATAGAATTGACATATTGTTTTGAACGGCAATAGCGTTTTTTCTTTCATTTTGTTTTGTGGATATTACAATCTAATCTTAAATTCTATCTAAAACATAACCCATGATAATCTTAATAGACAATATATATTGAAAATTTTATTTTTTTAATATTAAAATTGCCAATTTTCTTTCATTTATATTCTTTGATTTCTTGGATATCAGTTCTGCTTTTATCTACCGTAAACTAAAATTTATATTTTATAATAAATAAAACATATATTGATTAACAAAACTCATGATAAAAACTCATGCAGAAAGAGAAAATGCTGTCTTATTGCTAGCATCCCTTCAGGTCGCAGTATTTATATGAATTCCTTCTTTATTGTTTACAAATACGTTAAATTTTAAAAAAGAAACATAACAAAAAATGTAACATGTTAGCTTATGTTCATCTTGCTATATAAGTGTGTGAATTGAATATATATATATATATATATATATATATCAATTCACACACTTATATATATAAATATGTATATATATATATATATATATATATATATATATATATTAGAATTTATATACATATATTGTAAACATTATTGGACTTTGTGAAGTTAGAAGAAAAGGTGAAGAGACAATTGATTTAAATTATAAAGGCACAAATATTGAAAATACAAGTGGAGTAGGATTGATTATAAATAAAAAGTGGAAGAACAATATTGTTGAGATTGATGGTGTATCGGACAGAGTGGCAAGATTAGTTATACAACTTAATAGTAGATACCAAATGCTGATAATTCAGGTTTATGTCCCAACAAGTTCTCATAGTGATGAAGTAGTAGAAGATTTTTATATGAATGTACAAAAAACTTTTGATCAGAGTAAACAACATTTTAAAATTGTTATGGGAGACTTTAATGCTAGAATTGGTAAACAAATGAAAGATGAAAGTGCTGTAGGTAATTTTGGTTATGGTAATAGAAATGAGAGAGGACATATACTTGTGGAGTTTGCAGAAAAAGAAAAACTTTATATTATGAATTCTTTTTTTGAGAAAAATGTTAAAAGGAAATGGACATGGAAGCATCCAAATGAAGGTACAGCAGAATTGGATTATATTTTGACTAACAGGAAATACATATTTCAAGATTGTAATGTTCTTAATAAATTTAACACACGAAGTGATCATCGATTAGTAAGGTGTAAGATACGTGTTAATGTAAAACTAGAGAGACAAAAATTATTAAGAAAAACAATATTTACAGTTGATATTCCTAATCTTCAGAAACATTCTAATGAATTTAAATTAGAACTTAAAAATCGGTTTCAAGTATTAGTAGATTTTGAACAGGATTCATATTTGAATGAAATTAATATGAAAATTACTGATACACTTTTAAAAACTGCAACAAAGATAGCTGGTAGAAAAAAGCAACAATTTACCAATAAAATTTCTACTGAGTTAGAGAATTTATGAAGAAAAGAAGGAATATGAAGATATACAAAAATGATACATTAAAAAGAATTGAATATCTCGAATTTTGTAAAATGGTGCGGAAAAGAATCGAAAATGATATAAGAAAGTATAACTGTGAACTAGCAAGGAAAGCTGTAGAAGAAAATAAAAGTCTTAAGAATATAAAACAACATTTTGGTATTGGTAGGAAATTTATATCTGCAATAAGAAAAAAAGATGGAATTATTACTAAAAAGAGAGATGATATCATGAAATTGGTAGAAGATTTTTATCAAGAATTATATAGAAATAAAGAACAAGTACCTCCTAGATCTATTACATCTTCCGAAGTGCCCAGAATTTTAAATGAAGAAGTGAGTCATGCAATTAAATGTATGGAGAAAGGAAAGGCTCCAGGTAATGATGGAATTGTAATTGATATATTAAAAGAAGCAGGTGAAAAAATAGAATTTTTTTTAGCAAAGTTATATACCAAATGTCTAAATGATAAAGATGTACCGGATGATTGGAAGAATGCAGTAATAATATTAATATTTAAAAAAGGTGATAAAGAAGATATTAGAAATTACAGATTTATCAGCTTTTTATCAGTTTTATATAAAATTTTTACCAAGATAATTACAACTTGTCTACAGAGAACATTGGCTTTCCACCAACTAAGAGAACAAGCTGGATTTAAAAGTGTTTTTTGTATAATAGATCATATCCAGGTGTTGAGATAAGTTATAGAAAGGACAAATGAATATGAGTTGTCATTATGTTTTGGATTTGTAGATTATGAAAAGGCATTTGATTCTATAAACATTTCTTCAATGATTAAAGCATTGGATCAACAAGGTATAGATCCAGGATATTGTCATATTTTAAACAATATTTATAAAAATGCAACAGCAACAATTAGATTACATAATGAGACTGGGAAAGGCAACATTGAGAAAGGTGTAAGACAAGGTGACTCCATATCTTCAAAACTTTTTACAGCAGTGCTGCAAGAAGTATTTTGTGGATTAAAATGGGAAACTAAAGGAGTGAAATTAAATGGAGATTATTTAAGTCATTTAGATTTCGCAGATGATGTAGTTGTTTTTGCAAATAATGCTTCAGAGCTTCAGGAAATGTTACAGGAGTTAGCAGATGAAAGTAGAAAAGTAGGACTAAAGATAAATGTTAAAAAGACTAAAGTAATGTTTAATCGATTTGCTCAAAATATGAAAATAAAGATTGATTATGATGAATTAGAAGAAGTTAACAGTTACAAATACCTTGGTCAGATTATTAATATAGGTGGAAACATAATGGAGGAAATTAATCATAGAATTAAACTTGGTTGGAGTGCTTTTGGTAGAAATAACTTGATACTAAAAGGAAATATGCCTATGTGTTTGAAAAGGAAGGTTTTTAACAAATGTGTTTTACCAGTTCTTACTTATGGATCTGAGATTTGGACACTTAATACAAGAGCAATACAGAGACTTCAGATCACTCAAAGAATTATGGAGAGATGTATGTTAGGAGTAACAAGAAGAGATCGAAAATGCAATGTATGGGTAAGAGAACAACAGGTGTTACTGACCTCATTGAAAAAATTAAAAGATTGGAGTTGGGATGGACATATTGCTAGAAGAGATGATAATAGATGGACAATTGAAATTTTAAACTAGATTCCAAGAGATTGTAAAAGACCCAGAAAGAGACTACATGTGAGATGGATGGATGAAATAAGAAAGTGTGTAGGGGTGATGTGGAGAAGAGAAGCTAAAGATCGGAGAAGATGGATTAAACTTGGAGAGACCTTCATCCTGCAGGGGATTGATAATGGTTGATAATGATGATGATGATGATGATTGTAACCATTCGGGTTCTCCACCAGAAGAGGTGAAATGCATCTCACTATGGTCAATCATTGGGTCCTTTAGTAGGATGCTGTGAATGATGCGATGAAGTACCTAACCAATGATTTATCTACCTCCAGTGGGCTATCTCTAAGTCTGCACATTAAATTCAGACGCAATTTTGACTAGTTCATCCATACCTCACTCCTCATTCAGATTCCATTATGCCTCAGTATTCAAATTCAGGAAGAATGTTGCTTTCGGCTCTCTTCAGAGGTGAATTTATCTTATATAACAACTATCATACCTCTATATAGGTTGTCATTGATTTAAAAGTACATCCAACCTTATTGTGTGGTACATATAATAATAACAAATGTGTACACATGTATATAGTCAAAAATAAATTGATGGATAGGTGGATGAATGATTTGATAAACTAGATAACAATTTCAATCAAACTGATGTTTATTTGATAACAGATAAAATACAAACATTATATATATGTGTGTGTGTGTGTGTCAACTATGTACCTCTAACATATTAATGATTAAATGTGTTATTACTCCAACCCTTCCAATGATAGCCTAACAAAATACAACAGATCTGGTGCAGTCAGACATTTGAAATTTTTTTGGCTTATCGCTGGAAAAATTAAGTTAAACATTTAAAATAAATACGTGAATGCGTATTTGTTTTTTTTTTTTGTTTTTTTTTGAAAAAATTTACATTCCCGTAATAAACGGTGATTTTTTAAAAACTGCATAAAACTGTCAATAAAAATTAACTGCAAATGTAAAGGTGTGTCGGTTTGAAGCTACAACCAATCACGAGAGATTCACTTGCAAGACAGTGACAAAAGCTTGCCCTAGTGGTTTAAAAGCTTTGTTAAGTTACTTACAGTAATGTAGCTGCAAAATAAAAATAATTATGTGTGCTAACTCGAAAAAATAAAGATAAAAATTAATTTTAAACAACTACAAACAGTAGTACAAAATTAATTACGAGTCGTTACTCAAAAAATAAATACAAAAATCGATTTTAAACAACCGCAACAGTAGTACAAAATAAGTATGAATGGTGACTCACATAAATAAATAAAGATGGCTAATGCAATCAGCTCTATAGAAGCATTTGACTTGACTCACCCTGACAGCTCGTCAAATTATAAAGTGCACTTGATATTCTACCTAACAAGATAAAAAACCCTGAGGTAACATTAGCTTCAGTAATGACCATAATAAGTCTGCTAATGTATGACATACTCAAATCTCAATCTAAGACAGAAACCCCAGCTGTTTTAGATTTTGACAAAGCATTGACAATTCTCACATAATATTTTTCCTTTAAACCCTTGACAATAATGCAGAGATACCATTTTAATCTCAACATACAAGAACAGGGTGAAACATCTAGAGAATTTGCAACATAAATCTGTACATTAGCTTTGAAGTGTGATTTCAAAGACTTCATGAATGATGTACTTCATGATCGTTTTGTTTGTGGCATAAACACTCACAATTTCAGCTGAAACTGTTGATGATTATGGACCTAGAGTTTGAGAGAGCAGTAGCACAGATAGGATTATCATAGTCAATAGCTAGTCAAGGTACCTCGTTAAAAAGTCTTACTAAGTATGAAGTGCAAAAAATTGATCATAACATTGAGTCATCCAAATATGAAGTCAGCTCAGAGAACTCAGAATTAAATAGCCCACCACTTTGTTATTGATGCAATGAGTAAATGCACAGGCATACAGAATGTCTGTACCACATGGCAACATGCATGTTTTGCAAGTGAGTCAGATATATAAAGGTGGCATATCTGAAATTAAAAAGAGAAACAGCCAAGTCAAAAATAAAAACACCTATTCCTAAAAACAGTAGGCACTTATAAAACCATAAGCAAGTTGCCTGTATAAACCATATCAGAGATGACAAGTCTGGATTTACACACACTGTCGTAATTAATGATACATGAGTTAAGATGAAACTTGACACAGTGTCAGCAGTGTCTATAGTTTCAAAAAATATCTGGGTGGTCATTAATAAAAAAAATAAATATTTGCACCCCAGCAGTAGGTCAATATCAGACTACCAAAGGAATGAAATCAAACTGCTGAGTCAAACAATGAGAAAAATTACTATGCCTAACAAAACTAGACACCTACCACTGGTAGTGGGATTAGGTAACCATAATGATTTAATAGACCATGACTGGTTCAGTCACTTAGGATTCAAAGTGACAAAAGTGAACCAGATCACAACATTATCAAAGATAAATTCTGATTTCTCAAAAGTCTTTAACAAAGAGATAAGTCTGTACTTGGGGCAATCAATCCATTTACCACTAAATAGAGAGATAAACCTGTCAGTTAAAGGCATAGATCACTTCCACTAGCTTTGTGTATCAAAGTAGAGGCAGAGCTCTAAAAGTGCTAGGCAGCTGGTATAATTAAGCCCATTTAGTATTCTAAATAGAACACCCCTATAGTACTGATTATCAAAGAGAATGGCAATATACAGATATGTGGAGATTATTGTTGTACAAGAACAAAGCACTCAATTCAGATAATTATCCACCACCATGAGTCAAGTAAATTCTAGTCACATTGTCAGGTGGTAGGGTTTTTTTTTTCAAAATTGACCTAAAGCATGCATACGTGCAACAACTTGTGGATTACCAGGCTGCAAGAGCATTATAAATAATAACCCATAAGGGGTTATTCAAAATAAACCAATTACCTTTTGGTATTTTGGTTGCTCTGGCAATATTCCAGAGAGTCATGGATCAACTGACTGCAGGAATACTGGCTGCACTTTGATAATGTCTTACTAGTAACCTAAAGTCCTGAACAACTCTGAAGTGTGACCAAAGAACTACTAGATAAATTCAAAGCCTCTGACATTAAAATAAACTGGTAGAAATGCATATATGAAGCCAGAGAGCTTCAATTTCTGGGATATAAAATAAATGCCAGTGGCATTTACCCAACTTAAAAGAAGATGATGGCAATAAACAAATCCAAAACACCATAAATAAAGAAGGAACTTCAATCATTTTAGGACTTCTAAACTATTATGAAGGCTTCTTACACCATAAAACAGAGGCTGCTGAACACTATGCAGGTGACTAGACAAGAAAGCAGCCTGGAAGTGAGATAGTAAGCATGGCAAAGCATTTAAGATGCTAAATAATCTAATATGAGATACTACAATACTGGCACACTTTAACCCAGAAAGAATGCTAGTGCAGACTTGTGATGCATCAACAGTAGGAACAGGGGCAGTGTTGTGCATAAGAACAAGGCTGGAACACACATCTCTATTGCTTTTGTATCAAAATGCCTCTAGGGTTGAGAAAAACTATGCTCAAATAGATAGAGAGGCCCTGTCTTTGATCAATGACATCAATAAGTTCCATGACTACATATATCATAGACCATTTATTCTTCAGATAGATCATAAATCCTTTGTGAGGATTTTTGCATCTGATAAGGGAATACCACACCATGCATGACCATGAATGTTGGTGTGGCTCAATTTCCTATCAGGCTGTGACTTTACTCTTTAATATGTTATGGAAAGCATATCCCTTAGATAAATGAATACTGCATGCAGAAGTGGCAGACAGTCCAACATCATCTTGTCAATCAATTAACATGATTGATCTAGACTCAACATTACCACTGAGCAGCAAATCAATGGCAGGGTTGGGTAACAATGACCCAGAATTCCAAAAGCTATAAAAATGAGTTCAACAGGGTTGGTCCAATAAAAAACCAGTTGAGTTAAACTAAGCCTACTGCATGCATAAGTTAAATTTCTCACTAGAACATGACTGTTTTATCTGTGGAACCAGAGTTGTGATTCCTCCAGCCAGTCATTGCCAAGTGTTCAGTTTGTTGCACTATGGGCACCCAAGGATAGTCTGGATGAAGATTCTGGCAAGATCATATGTGTGGTGGCCTACTTTAAATTCTACATCAAAGCCAATGTCTACCACTGCTGGCAGTGCAAGACAAATCAGAATATGCCAGCAAAAGACAAAACAATCCAGTTGTCCAAACCTGAAGCACTGTAGCCTAGACTCCATCTGAAACATGCTGGTCCATGGAAAGGAAAACTAATGCTGATAGTGGTTTATTCATTCTCCAAGTGGCTGTAATCTGTGAAGGTACCATTACTTCACTCCACAGTCATGATAGAAGCTCTGAAAAGACTATTTGCCACATATGCTCTTTCCAAAACACTAGTGACTGACAATGGCAAAGCTTTTTTCAGCTAGCACATTAAAAGCTTTCTGCACTAATAACAACATTGAACTCACAAGCAGATCTTCATTCCATCCTGAAAATAATGGTCAGGCAGAGAGATTGGTGCAAGAAGCTAAAAAGCTGGAATACCAGAATTGCCAGGACTCTGCTAGTGCAGCACTCCACTCTGAGCACAGTAACAGAAAAGACTCCTGCAGAACTGTTATTCAACAGACCCTTAAAACTATGCTATTGACCCTGAAGCCTGATGCCAAACTTGAACAAGAAGATAAATACAACTTAAAACTCCAAACAGGAACACAAGTACTATGCTGCATGTATTGCAGATCCACAAAATGGATACATGCAGTGATGTTTCAAATAAAGAGTCTCAACACTGTCATTGTGCAAACAATGTCATTGTGCAAACAAAAGATGGTCATTGTCATCATTGCCATCATAACAGCTATGACTCAATCACACATCAGAAGCTAACAAGAGCAGTGGTCAACCGGGAATGAGTACACCAAGCAGCGAAGATGAAAAGCAAAATCCAGATAGCAGCAAACAACCAGAAACAAGTTCATCAAGTGAAAAAAGATGAAGACAGGAACAGCAATCAATCAGAGAAACCAACAAAGTGGGCATTATGTCATCCAGTGCATCTAAACTATGTCCTTCAGGGCTAATTTTATCCATGGGGAGGGATGTCATATCTCACTTTGCCTTGTCAAGCAGAAAAGTAATGTCACATATCAAATTTTTTGTGATTGTATGCTATCATATATAAATGAATTGAGGTGCAGTATTGAGAAGAGATTGAGGGAGCATGAATTGTTATATAAGTGTGGAAAAAGTAAAAAAATAATGCTGATTTAATGTCTCCTTCAGTTTTCTTTGATCATGAAAAAAAATGTAAATATAAATTTAAATTTGATTTTGAAAATGTGAAAATTCTTCTTAAAGAGAGAAACCATAATAAAAAAAATTAAAGAGGCAATTTTTATAAATAGGAATAAAATGCAGTTAATAAATTAGCAAGCTGCTAACATTAAAATATGAGATTCATGGAATTTGAATCGATGACGTTTGCTTCCACTTGTTTTTTTTAATTTAATGGCAGTTGAGGCAGGTTCAAGAAATTAACTGAAAGTACTTCTGCAGATTTAAGGATTGTGTATAATAGTTTGTAAACTGTTAAATTTATTATTTCATTTAGAATATTCTAACAAAATCAATTAATATATATTTATTAGGGGATTGAGATGTTTAATAGGCATCCACGTTGTAGCCAAATCTCACTAATAGAAAATTATCTTAAGTACAAATTACAAATTTCCTATATGTAAGTTTACGAAAGATGAATTTCTTAGTATCAATTAAATATGCAATGTACAGATTAATATTTCATATGTATAAATTAAATATAATAATTTCTCAAGTACAATGTATAATTTCCTTCGTGCGACCGTGTTACAAGCCAATTGTAACTAAATAAAAATCAATTCTAACAAATGAAAATGTATTCCTTATTTTGTCAACTTTATAAAAACTCATTAAATTAACATGAAACACATTTTGCAATCTCTCGATTGGTCATCCACACTGGATTTTAAATAGAATTAAAATGATTGGGAGAGTTTACAAATATCACATATATTAGTGGATAGTTTAACTAATTATAACTTTATTTTAACCAATGAGAATTTCTATTCAAATGGTCGCACATCCATGTTATGAATTGATTATACTACATTTAAATCTATATGGTATTTAAACACTTACAGCTAAATTTCCTGCCAATTGTAACATTTTAAGGATGAATCGATGGATGCTTCATCATTCCCAGCTGACACTATTTCTAAAGCCTACTGGGATAATGATGATGATACAGGACATCTATAATTTTCATTTCCAGGGCACCAAATTGCAACTTTAATAAAGTATAAAGGTTAAATCTCACTTCAATAATTTTCAGTAATATTTAATGAATGGGTTACTAAATAATCAATCGATTCAGAGAATACTGAGAATGCATTAAAATCGACAATATTAATATCTTTGGAAATTCTTGGTTATTCTCAGCACACTCCCCATTCACTATGGTTAAAACTACAATTAAATTTTATTCTAATTATAAAGTTCCATATTCACTTCCACCTTCCTGATCCACCCCTCCATCAACTTCACATCCATATGTCTACTACAATATTATTTATTTGACAATTAAAATTTACATTTTGCTAGCTCATTTCTCTCATTATAATCTCTTCTCAGGGTTTTTAGAATAATTAGGTGTGGAAATCGAATAAGCTGCGATAGATTATTGGTGATAAACACTCCTCTCATGATCGCCACCAAGGTGATCTTGGTTGTCTTTAATGCAGTTTAACATTTATTTACATCAAAGCTCAGAATAACTTAAGCTTATTAAATCTTTTAGAAATACATTATAAACCTATTCACAATTATAACCAAATTATAAAGAAGTGTGTCTAGAGAGGGGTTTGAATACAACGGATGGAGAAAGGATTTTATGCCCACCCTCTGCACTCACTATCACTCAATACTATCTCTATTCACGGTTTATTCTTTGACGATATTAAATTATTTGGTAATTCTAAGTATCTGAAATTAACCATTTAACCAATTTTATCGGATATTATTTACATACATGATAATTAAAATATTAATAATAATATATTGATGTATGATTGGATTGGAAATATCTAGATAATAATAACCCACAAAAACATTGAGACATACGCAATTTTTATTTAAAACAAATAAATTTTATTTGACAAACTACAATTCAATACAAAAACATATACATTATATTTATGCTTTCATTTTATCTTAAATCTAGTAAATACCAATTTCTTCTCATGTTCAATGCTTTCTCTTTTATTACTGATTTGTTTTAGAGCTAATTTCCCCCCTAATTAAATTTAATAATTTTATTTAACGAACCTAAAATTAATATTCCCTCGCAAATTTCTTAATCTTATCCTATCATCCTGATTAAATATTCTTTTGCCTTAATCTTTACAACAGAGATATCTTAAGAATAGTGAGAATAAGTCATTGCAAATAAATTGGCATCTATATTAATCATCATCATAGTGCACACACTCTACACTCATGTTCTTATGACATAATAATATTTTAAGAATATTACCTTTCCAGTGAAGTTCTCAGCTGGTTATGTCAATATTTATTAAATAAATTTATATATGCATTGCTTACGCTTATGCTTAAACATTCGTAAGTTTTATTTAACTCTTAATTTCACATTTATCAACTTTATTATTTTTGGCTCGAATGATAAATCAAGTCTACAAAACAATATTTAAGTACCCCAATCGCATATACATTAACGGCATTTATTCTGACATTAAATTGAGTTTGCGACCTTGCATCGACACTTATAATAATGCTTATCATGGCTATTTCTCATACACTCATAAGGAATATCAAACATTAATATGAGGCAGGCAGTGACCCAAATAAGAGAGAACCTTTTCACTAAGATTGAGATATGCTAGGATTTTTATCACTAGTCATACAAAAACATAGGTATACCAATTACCTCTGGCCAGCAAAATAAAAAACCTTCTTATGGTGGAGAAAATACTCAAGTGGAAAATCTTTTCCACTAGGTTCAAATACTTTATGAATATAACATAAATCTTAGTGAGCTAGACTTCACTGGCGTTGTGGAGACTTTGTTTATCCACATACATACAGGTCAAAACATCAAATTATACAAGTAAAACTTTTACATTTTTAATATTCTTGCGAATTGATGCACCAGAATATGAGCCCATAAATTTTCCAAGCATAAATCAGCTTGTGTCTGGCCTTAAATCTATGATAACAATAATAATAAATAATAAGAAATGCGTATAAAATTCTCAAAACTATTTCCTTGCACTTTTATAAGAAAAGAATGATGTTGTAGCTCAATAGACATGCAATTTTATTTATAAGTCTAAGGATTTGACAATAACTTCTGATACAAATAATAATATCTCTAACTGTTTTCTTTTTTTTAATTATTTGTAAAGTATTTTAAATAAGGCACACCAGAACAACATGATATCAATTTCACCTACCCCCAAAATGACAATAATAGCAAAGGCATTTAAATAAACATATATAAAATCATCTGATTACAATATCACCTACCCACAAAATGACAAAAAAGCATTTAAATAAACATATACAAAATCATCTAATATCAATATCACCTACTCCCAAAATAACACTATTATAATTACAGCATGAATTAATTTTAAAATGGATATAATACTCGAACATAAAGAAAGAAATTCTCTTATATATATATATATATATATATATATATATAAGAGAATTTCTTTCTTTATATATATATATATATATATATATATATTAAATGTCCTACATACATTATAGTGAATAATAAAAAAAATATTCTTATATAAAGTTCTTTAACAAGTTTCCTCCAAGTTCCTGATTTCCACTTTTCATTTTTCTGTTCCTCCTTAATCGGTTTATAAGAGCGCATAAGTCTTTCTAGCAAAACATTCTTTTGATAGGGTTTGATTCCTCTGCCATCATATATATGATTTGTATAAAATGAGTTCCTCTATTTTAAGTTTATGCAGATTAAAGTTAAATAGCATTCATTTAAATTTTTCATAATATAAGTCCATTTCTGATTGTCTTTTTTCATCTTTGAACCAGTTAACTTCTGGAGATTAAAAATTGTGTGTGCCCACTTAAAATTTATTCAATACACATTGTCTTTTCTTAATACAATGTTAAATTTAGCAAAGTTATTCTTAAGAGACAAAAAGTAACAATAAATAATTTTTAAATTTTATAGCACAGTTTTTCTCTAATTTAATGAAAGAAAAACTTGCAAAAAAAAAGTTTCAAATATAAAAGCTCCTCGCTTCTGCTTACACAGAGATTTTATAGAGAAATGTCATCTGGTCATCTGGTCATTCTCTTTTCTTAATTAATTGACTTGTTCCCTTTTCTCTGGTTAATCTTTAATATTTTGCTCTTTTAGAAAAAACCATGCCAATTAATTTTTGACATTTCACAGACTATCATAGTTAATTGCACAATTAAATTCCTTGGTGAAATCTGTATCATTTAATGACTCTGATAATTGACTGAGTAATATAACACTGTGAAATCTACATTAAAAGTAAATAACAGAAGTTATCTTCCCCCTTTTACTTTTCTATTAAATAATGAAACAAAATATATTTTGCAGCCCAGTTTCAAACTCAGACTTTGAATTAAATTTGGCTGCTAATATTAAACTTATTAAAATGATTTAATTTCTTATTTAAAGATTGCTTTACAACATGACAATGAATAATTATTAATTGTGAATTTTACAATTAAGATCCACAATTAGATTATATATACACACACATCCCACGTATATAATTTTTAATTAACCTTTAATAATTTAATCCTTAATTATAATCCCCAATTATTATAACTATATTATTTTTTTATTTACTCTCATGAACTATTTATTTCTAACTTAGTATAAAATAATGACCATTCATCATCACTATCCAATGTATTTTTAATAGTCACACATCTACTTCTCAACAAATGTATAAATCTTGCTTTTTTAAATATATTTTTAAGATTAACTTAACCCATCAAAATGACAATCTTTTGGTTAGAAATACCATAATAATAAATTTTCAGACCACTTACTAAGTCAAACATCCACAATCCTTATAAATATGGGTTTGAACTTGGTCTTAGCTAAAAATTTTCTTATTAAAGGAAAAAAAAAATTATGAGGAAAATTTTGATTGAACCTTCTCTTTCATAGTTAACTTAAAAAAATGGAGTCTTGGACAAATCCATATATATATATATATATATATATATATATATATACATATATATATATATATATATATATATATATATGGATTTGTCCATATATATATATATATATATATATATATATATATATGAAAACCAGTCCTCTGGTTGAAATATAATAATATTTATTGGATTTATAAGTCTTTTTTTGTTTATATATATATATATTCTATAAATAATTGTTTTAAAAAAATATAAATATAATTAGTATAGTTGTATTTAAGATTTAATGATATATTACAAATTATTCAAAATGTACTTTACCAATTATTGACAAAGTAGTTGCATTAGCAAAGCCTCCATCTTTAACGCAGTATAGTTTGCCTGTAAATCTAATATCAAGATTATGTAATACAAAAATACCAGTTGTGTCAGATAGTCTGTAATCCATTTTTTCTTCAACAATTTTATGGATTTCTTGTTTAGTTTTGGAAGTTTCAAACAACTTAATAATACTGTCCAATACCATACTTATCAGAAACCATTGGACTTTGTCAGCATAAAGAGCATTTTTGCATTCCATTTCGATTGTATCATTTGCATTGATTTTTCTTGGCATTAAATTAGGAAATTCTATAAATTAACATGTATATATATATATATATATATATATATATATATATATATATATATGTGTGTGTGTGTGTGCGTGTTATGGTGTGTGTTTAAATACATGACAGAATCAAAAGCTAAAAATCAAATAATATCAATCAAGAATTTTAGTTTTATGTCAAGGCGATCCCCTTTTTTAATAAAATTGGATACCCACCCTTTACCTATGATCTCATACATTTAAAAAAAACACTAAAGATTGCAACTTGACTAAAAAAAAATGAGATTATTTATTCAAAAAAGTTTAAATAAACCTCATTAACCAGGCAATTAAAACATTATCTGAAAAAGTGGACTACCAACAAATAGTCAATTATAATTAACAAATTGCACTGAAGCTAGATATCACTTAAATAATAAAGCTAATAATATTCAAGCTTAGATTGGTTTATAAATTTAAATACATGAAAACACCCCACTTAAACAATGTGAAACATTATCAGTCAAAAATCTCAATCTGATGTTTAGGCACTCTCCAATTGAATTTGTATTGTTTAGATGCCGATCTTTTTGTGTATTTCCATTTTTAAGAGCATTTTGAAAGTTAAATTGTTTATTATTAATGAGATTTATAAAAATTAATTTTTTGAACAAATAAAACTAACATAATTACAAATATATATTACTGATTACATATTTTGTACCCTCATCTTTAGTTCGATACATAATATAGAAAGTAAAACTAGCTCAAATAAATAATAATGATCCGGCTAAAATATTTATAATCTTAATATAGTAAATAAATAAGATATCCTATAATAATTCTACCATTCGACTAGCTCTCAATAATTAATACATAATATATATATGGTTCGATTTATGAAAATTAAGTTAATAAAATACTAATAATATCATGAGACAATTTAGTGAAGGCAAAGCAGTAAAAAATTATGAAGAGCCCATATCCCACAGGATACAATCTCAATAGCATAAGAACACTACCCCCCCCCCTGTTATTTCAAATATTAATAAATTCATAGTATTTTTAAGGCTTTAAAAATAATAAATAATTTAGTATAATATTACTAAGCTAAATTCTAATTTATTTTACTAAAAATATAATTATAACTATCTCAGGTTCTTGAAAATAAATCTAATCAATTTTAAATTATCTCCTATAGTCAAGTATGACAAAGGATTTTGTATCATTCCTAACTACACTTAAACAATAATAATAACAATAATAAATAATAATATTCCTACTCCTAATTAGGTAATTATTAATCCTATCTACTATATAATACCATGATAACTAATAATGATGATAATAACAATAATATGAATAATATAATTATTTTATTTCTTGTGTGGCATCTTAATATGGTATAATCTGAAAATATGTGACAACAAACAATATTATATTTTATGCAGTAAATTGTGTGATCAATTATGACTATAATAATATCATTGCAAAAGAAAAATTATTCAAACATCATATTCTGGATAATTATTATTTCTTAAAAATGAATATTTTTTATACTGTGCAAATGTATCATTTATTTTGGATTTTGTTAATCATGTATTTGTGATGGTGAATAAATCAATCAAAATAGCACACAGATTTATAAAAACAAGTTCAACAAATTTATTATACTTTTCATTAAACAAAACTAATTACAATATGTACAAGTTTCACTAAATAAAATCTAACAAAATGCAAATTTATCTAAAATCAAAAGTAAATAAGCCTTCACTCTGGCTTATGCATTATTTGTTATACTCAATATAAAATAAAAAGTTAATTTAGACCTACACTTCATAGTTTAATTAAATTATTTGCTAATTAAGTAATTAGACATATAGCTTTAATAAGTGTACACCAAAAATATAAATACTTAAAATAATGTTCATTGTGAAAATATGTTTTAAGGTTCATTCAATAAATAAAAATTGAATTTAACAAAAATAGTGTTAATGTTATACTAGATACTTTTTGCTTGGCACTATTCTCAAAAATCCTTATATGTATTTCATGTTTTTTCCACACAAAAAAAAAAAAACAACATAATAAACTAATATTCATAAAATACAAGCATTCATCACACTTTGTGTTATTCATTTTGATGTTTCATATTTTTTAAATATGCATTGATTTGTGAAAATCAGAATATCAAAATTATTTCTTTAAAAAATATCATGAATAGTTGTCATTTCTTTTATCATCAAAATTGTTTAACAAAAAATATGAAAAAGTATTTATGATTTTTTTATTACATTGCTATCAGCATTTACATTCAATTTCATTTGTATTTCATCTTAATCCAGACAAAAAAAACTCTTATTTCCTTTTGAAAAACAACAATACATCAATCCAAAATTATTCATTATTTTCTTTTCATAAAATACTATGCTACACGATGTAATAACTGATGAAATTAAGATAATGATATAATGCATAGGACATGGAGGAATGACTAGAGTAAAGACTCAATAGTATAAAATGTATTTAATCATCCACAAAAGAACAGTGTGAAAGAATAGGTATGACTTTCCTGTCCAATACCTTCAAAAATAATATCCAGGCTATTTATTCAGCTCCTACAGATCATTATAAAATACGAAAATATCAACACTGCCCACGGAAAATACATACAAGACACAGGGCTATGTTAACAATACTTGCATAAAACTATGAAGATAAAAATATAGGTTATTTCTCTATATTCTTAGCATATTTTACATATAAGGCATCCAAGGATTTCTTTATGATACTTCCCTGTCACTACTTATTAAAACTCCAAAATAGATCTAACAATCTACATCGCAAAATAACTAGCGTTACTCCTAATAACAAACAAAGTTCACATATGACATTATCAATCCAGTAATATTATAAGAAAAAAGGTTTTATTCACTTAAAACTCAGCAACAAAAATACAAATGACTTTGTTTTTAAAATATTAAAATCAATATTCAAATATTTCAAAAGTATGGTTCATTCAGTAAAGAATCGTATATAAAAATCTTATGAACATTAATAAATTATATTAAACTTCATAATATAAAATAAAATGTGTGCATATCTTTTTTAAATCATAGTTTATATCTCAGAATAATAATAAAATATATATGTGTGTAATTAATGCACACACTCATGTTCATATATTCATATGATAAAAGCAATACTTCAAAAATACTCCAAGCAACTCTAGAAAAAAAAGTAAATAAAATATACATCATAATAATAATTAAATGCTTTTAATTTATCTAATAATTTTACTATTTGTAAAATCACTATTCCTGATGGCTTCAGTCTAAATTCATCATAAGAAAAACTTATTATTCAAAAAATATCAGTCATTCAATATACCAATTATACTTTTAAAAATGTTTGCAAAAACTTTAAAATATTAAAAGATTTTTTTCAAAAATATTAACGTTGTTAGAATAAATAAAAATATTTAAAATGTAATCTTTTCTACCCTAACAATGAATTTTAATATTAAAGTTACTAAACTTTAAGTAATATTTTAAACTAAATTTATGTAAATCCAATTCTTGTCTGTGCCAATAAAGTTCAACAAAAGTCTTTCATTACAATTCAACACTTCTAAATGTGAATCTCCTGTTTGCTATGTGATGAACATTGTCTGAAAGTTTTTTAATACAGAGCTCTTTTTTCTCCCACGGTGCATAAACTCACAAATAAAAAATAATAATGTGGACTTTTAAATGCATAAAAATTTGAAATTTTATTATTAATACTGTTCCTGAAAGTCTATAAATACAGTCTATTGTCTGTTGCTTTCTCAGGACAATAATTATTAATGTGATATCACTTTAAAAAATATTCCTATAAGTAAGTTCCAGTGTTTTCCATTCACATAAAATTCATCCGCTTACAGATGCATCATTATTGGCCATTCAAATTCAATACATACGCTAGCAGAAAATATGCATTTTTTTCATTCTATTCAAAATATTATTATCTCATAATGCAGATATGTAGTTATCAATAAATTCATGTTTAAATATTCCAGAAGTTATTTATTTAGTCCTGATATTATTTATTTTTATTATCCATTAATTTTTTTGACATATAATTAAGAGAACACATTTTCTTATTTTCAAATATTCATGTATTTTTGACAATAACTTGCCAAAGTAATTATATATGTAATAACTTTTAATTTTACTTTTCATCATTCTTTCAAAAGAGTTAAATAATCTTAAAAATAAATATTTCTTTAAAACTTTACTGCATTTTTTTTTTAAAAATATGCAGTTAATAGTATAAACATAGAACGATATATTTTTTCTTATAAAAACTTTATCTTTAGTGCTTTCATGAATCTAAAAAAACACTAAGTTTTAGTATTTTCATGTAACTTTTATTATCCAAATAACTTTAATAATCCTTAAAATATTGTGCACAAACATGTTAGTTCTTCGAGTAACATTTCCAAATAATATCCTCCTTAAACTCCAATGCATTCTATGTAAATAATTACAAAAAAATTTAAATAACACAAGAAAAATTATACTTTCCTCTGTCAACTGTTTTTTTTTGTCATTAACCCTCTTATGCACATTATTTCTGGTATATACTCCATAATTTACTATAAATTTGACTTAAGTTTTAAAATAAATAAAAATAGCAGGAAATTAATTGGTTTAGGAAAACATTCTTATTTTAATTTTAATACATTTTTTAATCTTTTACACTTTTTTTAAAAAATAATAACATTTTAAAAAATGAGACTAATTGACTTATAATAATAATATACTGGATACTATTTAAAATAATAAAAATTAAAAAGTAGTAATAATAAGTAGTAGACTAAGTGTTAGAAAAATGAGAGCATCCATTTATATACCAGCACTAACAATCTGATTGGTTACCTGACCCTTAACTTATGATTTAATTTGCATAAATGTCAATTTCATGTTCTTTAAAATTTAGAAATAAAACTATCAATCATTATTATATTACTAATATTGCAATAATATTTAATTCCAAACTAATTTTATAACTATACTTAAACAAATTAAATACTTTAAAACAACATATTTTAAATAATATTTTATCAACTTATTAATGCTTAAATTAAATGTATCTATTTTTCTAGTTTATTTTTATTAATTACAATTATTTTAAAGACAATTAATTAAATAATATCCTATATTTTATTTTATGATATTCATACGTTTTCAATTTTTTTTAAAACAATACTGAAAGTAATTTTGAAACCTTCTTTTAAAAACCTTGCAAGCGCACAATAAAATTACATGCATTGTCAGTTTCATTACTAAAAATCCCAGACAAATGTTGCAATATTTTATATTCACTGTCTGAAAATAGGACTAATAAAATATTTAACTACAAAATATTACATTATAAAAAATAATAAAATATAATAATAGAATTTGGGATAATAAGTTTGACATTATTTAATCAACAAAGAAAATTAAATACACTTGTATCCCACAAAATACTAAAATTATTAACCAATAATTATAATATAATTTTAAATTTACTTTTATTAAAATACATTTAACACCTTATTTAATTTTTAATCATTATTTAAAAATTAGTTCTCAACATCTTGTTTACTAAGACTTTTAATACATCATTTTTATTATTATCATTATGGTCAGTTCTTCCAACTATACAAAATTATAATATTTAACTTTTACTTTGTAATTTTAGCATTTTATCATAGCTTTTAAATATTTATTAACTTTTAATTTCATATTAACAAAGCTTTAAAAATCATACTAACATTGCTATATCACACTATTTAAAGTTCTTTAAGTTTAAATTTTTTTTAAGAAATTGACTTTCAAAACTTATTTAGACCTAATAAAAAGGGTGCAATATATATATATATGTTGAAACAAAGATTTTCACGGATTGCATATATAAATAACATATTTTGCGGGTTCATCCGTGTTAAAAATTTTTTTTTTAAATATTAATAATCTAACATTTTGACTTGGTCACACAAGTCATCCACTGGGTGATAAAAGGTAGAAAGACAGTTGTAGAGGTGCTAATTTCACTGATTTGAATAAACGTTAAAGTTCCACCAATAGCAAAAAAGTTAAATTTAATTTATTTTTAAAAAAAAATATTTCCAAATAGAAGGAAGTTTGCATATATCATCTTGCTTACTGATACAATCTGGTCTTTTAAGTATCTCAATGGCTTCTCTAATTTTGCACTGATAGAGATTATCACATCTGGATATGATCCTGGTACTAGAAAAATCAATTTTATGACCTGAATCCATAGTATGGAGTGAGAGTGCTGATGATGATAAGTGTTGTTTAACTGCTTTAGCATGCTCATCTCTCCTAACACTGATGTGATGACTACTCATACCTATGTAAGAAATTTTACAATTTTTTACATGAGATTTCATAAACACCATGAGATTCAAGAGGGATTGAATCCTTAGGCTTGGTTATTATATTGCTTATCTTTTGATGAGTAGAAAATGATGTATCTATATTATAGAGTTTTAATATATGTCCAATACTGTCTGTAATTACTTTTACATATGGAACACAAATCCTAATAGCTGATTTATCATCTTTTTGTTTCTTATTTTGTCCATTTTGGGCTTGAAATAAGGCTTTTTTATAAATTTAAAATTATAATTGTTTGCTAATAAAACACTATTAATATGACTTATTTCTTCTTTCAGATGTAAATTATCTGAAAGGTTAATTGCCTTATTTAAAAGAGTTTTGGTAACAGAAACTATCTGAGTTGGGTGGTGATGAGAATGTAAATGTAAATATCTGTCCGTGTGTGTATTTTTTCTGTAAATCGAAAAAGATAAACTATTTGGTGTTCTGGTGACTAGAACATCAAGAAAAGGAAGTTTTTCATCAGACTCTGTCTCCATTGTAAATTTAATATGGGAATGCATATTATTTAAATGTAAGAAAAATCATCTAATTTATTTTTTCCATGTTGCCATATGACAAAAGTGTCATCTATGTATCTGAGCCAAATGAAAGGTTTTAAAGATGATGATTCTAAAGCACGAGTTTCTATATTTTCCATGAATAAATGAGTTATTACTCCTGAAATAGGTGAGCCCATAGGAGTACCAAAAACTTGTTTGTAATGCTGTCCATTGTATACAAAACATATGTTCAAGAGACAATGTTTAATCAAAGCAATTTACCAGACCATATTATTGCTTTCATTAAACATTGTCTCTTGAACACATATTTTGTATACAATAGACAGCATTACAGACAAGTTTTTGGTACTCCTATGGGCTCACTTATCTCAGGAGTAATAACTTATTTATTCATGGAAAATATAGAAACTCGTGCTTTAGAATCATCATCTTTAAAATTTCTCATTTGGCTCAGATACATAGATGACACTTTTGTCATATGGCAACATGGAAAAAATAAATTAGATGATTTTTCTTACATTTAAATAATATGCATTCTCATATTAAATTTACAATGGAGACAGAGTCTGATGAAAAACTCCCTTTTCTTGATGTTCTAGTCATCAGAACACCAAATAGTTTATCTTTTTCGATTTACAGAAAAAATACACACACGGACAGATATTTACATTTACATTCTCATCATCATTTAACTCAGATATTTTCTGTAGCTAAAACTCTTTTAAATAGAGCAATTAACCTTTCAGATAATTTACATCTGAAAGAAGAAATAAGTCATATTAATAGTATTTTATTAGCAAACAATTATAACTATAAATTTATAAAAAAAAAGCCTTAATCACGCCCAAAATGAACTAAATAGGAAACAAAAAGATGATAAATCAGCTATTAGGATTTGTGTTTCATATGTAAAAGTAACTACAGACAGTAGTGGATGTATATTAAAACTCTATAATATAGATACAGCATTTTCTACTCATCAAAAGATCAGCAATATAATAACCAAGCCTAAGGATTCAATCCCTCATCAATCTCATGGTGTTTATCAAATCTCATGTAAAAATTGTAAAGCTTCTTACATAGGTATGAGTAATTGTCACATCAGTCTTAGAAGAGATGATCATGCTATTGCAGTTAAACAACAGTCATCATCATCAGCACTCTCACTCCATACTATGGATTCAGGTCATAAAATTGATTTTTCTAGTACCAGGACCTAGATGTGATAATCTCTATCAGTGCAACATTAGAGAAGCCACTGAGATACTTATAAGGCCAGATTGTATCAATAAGTGAAATGATACATGCAAACTTCCTCCTATTTGGAAAGATTTTTTTAAAAAACATTCTTAAATTTAACTTTGTTGCTATTGGTGGAACTTTAACGTTTATTCAAGTCAGTGATTGTAGCGCCTCTACAACCGTCTTTCTACCTTTTATCACCCAGTGGATGACTTGTGTGACCAAGTTGAAACGTCAGAATATCAATATTTAAAAAAAAAATTTAACATGGATGAACCCGCAAAATATGTTTTATATATATAAAATACATATTTTAATATTTTAATATTAATATACTGACATTTCGACTTGGTCACACAAGCCATCCATATATATATATATATAATTATTCCAAGTTTAAACACTTTATACTAGGAGGTGTGCATTATTTTTGTACCTTAAAGCTAACATGCTATAATCTATGCATTACAAAATTTATAATAACAGCAATTATAGAAATTCTCTATAAATTATCTTACAATAAAACAGAATCTATATCGTATTCTATTTACAGAATTTCTTTGAACAATTAATTATTTCACATAGTTTTAGGTATATTTTATACCCATTCATAAGTATAAAAAGAATTAAGTAAATGTTATTTATTCTAAATGCAATGTAAGTATTAAACAGGTATTATATGTCCCTTTTAATCTGTCTAGTTTATCTTATCATATAGGTATTTTCTTCTATCTTCTGTGTTATCTGTAGAGTTCCAGGTATAAATTTAAAATAATTTTGAACTTTTGTTTTTGTTAACGTCTAACTTCAAGATTTTTGACATTAAATCATCAACCTTAAATGGACATGGCTACTGTGGTCCTCATAATCTAGGTCTGTTGTCCATTTTTTTCTAAATGTTTTGAACTTTTGTCAAATGTGTGTCATGGCCTTTTTCCTCTTATGTCATGGGAATGAGTTTGTTTTAATATAACCTCTTCATGGTTTAAAATGTATGGGAGTAATATTAATCGATTCATTTTGCATCAAATTTATGTAGGGTACAGCTTCAGTTCTTTATCCAGTTACTGTGATTTTCTTCAAGGTAACCTTTGAACAATCAGCCTAATTGAATCATAATTCTCTCACATGGGTTTGACTGTGCACTGAGAATAGAAATGATATGTTTAATACTTTGTAATTCTAGCCAATTTTTTCCATTCTATTGAAAATAAAGAGGTGGCATGATCAAAAAAATCAATTGATGTTTTCCAACCAAAGGAATTGCAAATTTTGTGTGGTTTAAAAACACTTTGTGTATTGGCTTTTGATATAGGATAGGCAGCTATGTATTTAGAAAACATCATATAATAACCAATATACATGCAACTCAATTATAAAATGGAAGAAGTCTATAAAAATCAATGGCTAAAATTTCATTTGGTAAATTGGTTGTACCTTATGAACATATAATTGCTTTAAAATATAGGTTTTAACAGATTTCACATCCAATTTCATATTGAAGCATACATTCTAGCCCAATATAACAGTTTGCATTCTAGGTGATCTATTTTTGTAGGTCATAATGACCATACAGATGATGTACATAATTTCCCCTCAAACCAATAGAAATTATCATTCATCATAATCTGGTATCATTTTTATTAACAAAACATGTGATATAAATGCATCCATTCTAGTTATCACTCAGGCAATCCACACAAACAACATAGAAAATTGTCATAAGACTAAGCTGTTTTTTCAGTAAAAATAAGCCCAACTCCAATTAAGTACATTAAATATGAAACATGTATTCTTAATAATGATTGGATATATAGATGAATTAATTTTGGGATGTCTTCATGAACCGATGTGATTAATTGTTGGATTTCCTCATTGCATCATTAAAAGATTAATGACATTAAGACTCACGTTGCAGAAAGTTACCAGTAAACATCTGCTAGTGCCAATGTTATGATCTTCAGAGGATACAGAGATAGAAAGTTTTTGTTCTTTTTAGTTAGAAATTTTATTGAAAAGACATTGAAAGATTGTTGTTGTATTTTTTTTTCATTTTTGGAGATTTTAATGCGCTCTTGGTACAAATAGTAGACTTTAACTAAAAAGTTTTAAAAATAATGACATTGATGCTATAAATTCAAATGGTTTAGTATTATTTATTTTTGCACTATACATAGAATAATACCACAAATACTTTCTTTAGGTAGAAACCATTATAAAGAACATTGACGCATCCATGATTAATCTAGTCGCATTTAATAATGTTACATTATAGTTAGGAGTCAGAAATACAAACGAAGTTCATATTACCCGAACAGTTAATATGTGCAGATTGTTGAATTGATCACATAATAACATGTTCCAAGAATAAATTGATAGTTGTATTAAAAATAGTTATTCCAATCATAATCACAAAAATTTGATGTCATTTTTAGAAGAACCTGAAATAGTGTACTAAATTTCAATAGCCGTTAAATAAAAATATTGCTAATTTGAATCTTCAAGACTGTCACATTACTGAAGCATGAAATTTTTTCAAGAAGAGTATTATATATACAATTTAACTTATTTTTGGATTCAATAAAATAATGAATCTTGATTGTTTTTCTGACAATAACTTTATTGTTAGTGATTTGTATAGGAGGAAACATAACATTTTCTGTAGTAATTATAACAAATCTTTATTACTTTGAACAATTTTGGTTAATATGCTGTTTACAATCACAGATAAATTGTTATCAGAGGCTTAAGGTAGTTTTAAAGAATTATAAACACTAAAGACATGATTTTTGTTGGCAGTCAATTGCAAGAAATGTGTCACGAACAAATGAATGATTTTCATATTGCTTTCATTGATGTTGTCAAGACATATTTCATTCATTTAATACGGCACATCTATCGCATTATTTGAAATTACTTGTTTTTTCACCAAAATGTATTAGCTTTTAGTGATGGAATGAATGGAAGTGTTCTACAGATTGAAATTCTTAAACATATGAAATGAAACCTGATGTTAAACAAGGATATGCACTTCCTCCAACATTGTTTTACTTTTTATAACACTGACCTTTACAATTGCTTATAGATGGTTTCATTAAACAGAATCAAGATGAGATAAAGGGTTAATGTAGAATTTTTAATTTGAACCTATTAAAAGCGAAAATAAAAACTTATTTTGGATTCTGAATTTACAGTATTCTGATGATTATGTTACTTTTACCAATTGAAAAAATGACTTACAGAATGTAAATATTGATTTTAATGCAATATATAACATTTTGGCTTAATAATTAATGTTCAAAAAGTTAAAGATTTTGTATCAATCAATGAAGGAAGAAAAATCCTTAGCATCTTTCTGCTTGGTTGTTTATGAACTTGAGAATATAATTCTGTTTAAATGCCTTGGTAGCTTTGTGAATAGAAAGATGAATCAAACTCTAATGTGATAAATGTTCTTTTCACAAATGAAAAGTATTTCATTATAAGAAAATAACGGCTGCAATTATGTTAGCAATAGAACTCTTATTTTATCTAATTTATTACATGCAAACGAAACTTGGCATCCTATTAGTATAATATGAATGTTTTCAAAGGTTTTATTTGTACGCCCCCAAAAAATTTTAAAAATATAATTACAGTATTATAAAACAATCAATATTTTATTTAACTTTCTGGATGTGAGATTAGAGACTCCATTAATGCAAAATCACACCAGTATTAGAATGGACATGTAAAATAAATTATCATTGTTCACAATGCAAGATACTCCAAAAGTTTGTTTTATGGTGAAACTGATATTTTGTAGGAGAAGTACACCGCCTCTATATTATAAGGTTTATTTCAGAGTAACACAATATCAATTGATTCCTTTGGGAAAATATGGCAGAGAATATAATTCATGAGAGAGCTTTGGTTAGAGCTTTTTTTTTTTTTGCTGAAGAAATTAAAGAATAATATCTTATTTATGAATCAGTGATTGATTTGCATTGTCATCATAATTTTTTCTCTCCTTTTTCTTTTTTTTTTCCGGGTGTCAAATGCCCTGACCAGAAAGCAAACCCAGGCCAGCTGCTTGCAAGGCAGCTATGCTAACCACTAGACCACCAACGCTTGACCTCTCCTTTTCTTTATGGAGTTAAAATGCCCATATTTTTTATGAATAGCTATTTATTATTATTATTTTATACAATATGTACATATATGAATAATATATTCATACACATCTGTGTATGTTTATATATATGGTTGTATAGTAAAATTTATACTTAGATATTATGCCTATAATCTATGACTTTCAGAAATTGCTTTATCGTTAGAACATAAATGTCATACATATGGAAATATATTTATCTCTGTATTTTTTGAATTAATATTTCTTGTAATTATGTATATTAAGAATTAAAATTCTAATCTGGAATTCTAAACTTTCTTTTAATTGACAAGTTTGTATTCTCCAAATTATGAATAATTCAACATTAGATCATAGTATGATAAGAGATAACATTTGGAAATCCAAGTATCATAGAAATGAGATTTTAAAAAAGTTGTAGTCATAACTGTAATTATCTATAATGAATTGGGTCAAAATTGTGAGTAAAATAAGTTTGACACTTTTAAATCAAAATATAAAAAAAGATAGTATAAAAATAAAAAATATTATTACATACAGATTTCATATGATCATGTGGTGTTTGTTGGTTTAATAACAATCCTGCCTAGTAGGATATTTGTGGCTATGGTTATTAAAGAAGCAAAGACACCAAAATGTACGGTATTGAACAGAATTCAGACCTATGTGACTATATAAGCTAATAAGCGTAGATTGAAAATAGTGTTTTCAATTGTATTCTTAATAGAGATAAAAGGTGGCTTCTGCAGGGTTTCATTAGATGCTAAAATCTAGGTGCAGTGCTCTCAGATCCAAGGCTCCTCACTAACGATGACCACAAGCCAGAAACTGGTCTGGAGATATTAGATGCGTAGGAACTATATCGAGATTTTATGCACAAGCCTTCTGGAATCCATTGATCACTCTGGCTTGCTCTGAGTGGCACTAATGTATGGAGAGTTTTGCCTGTTTAACAGACAGATTTATTGATAGTGGAATATTCAATGAAGATAACATTCCATTTTAAGATTTAAATTAGTGTTATAAATATGGTTTTAATTTCTCCTTATATGTAAAAAAAAAATACTTAATTGTAATTATTAATTAGAGAAAATATAACTTACTATTAAAAATTTATCGGCTGAACGTTTTCGAGGAACCATGCCTCATACTCATAGCCTTCATGAAAAGTGTAATGACTCTTCAGATGAATGTGGGAAAATTGTAGAGGATCTCAAATTTTTGCAAGAAATCCTCTTAAGTTTTATTAGATAATAAGTTTTTTTTTGAAAGAAATTAATTTTTTAAATATAAAAAATTCACATAAAAATAAATTGTTTTTGAATGTATCATAATAAACTTTTAAAAGTATACTATTTGTTTCAAATGTTTCATTTCAAATTGTATTTGCTTAATCCTAAAATATTAAAAAATAAAAATCTGTATACGAACTAAAACTACTATCATTTTATTATGAGTATACATTCATATTGGTACCTATAATTTAGGTATGATAAAACAAATAATGGTTTGCATCAAATTTTAATCGAGGAAGGATATATATATATATATATGTTGTACTATTATTTATATATGGTACAAATATATTGGCATTCGGTAAAATATTTAAAAGCTAAAAAAAAAAAAGAAGTCTTTAAAAAAAAAAAAAGAGACATTAAATTTTTTTTTGGTTAGTCTAATTTATTTTTTTTAAAACGTACAATGTGAGTTGATTTTTTTGTTTTGAAATGTTGCTTTGATTTTTTTTTAAAAAAAGTAAAAATTGGGAAGAACAAAAATAATTCCACACAAAGATTATGATCAAGAAAATTAGGATATTAATTAAAGATGGCCGAAAAAGTTATTATAAAAAAGAACTTTATAACAGAAAAAGAAAATAAATGTATAAGATTATTATCTTTCACATCATGATAAAAATAACATGTGCAGAAGTTCCAAAACTGAAACCGAAGTATAAAAAGAAGAGGACAACTTCAATTGAGGACTTTTCTTTACCTTCTGGTTATGTATCTTAGACTTGGGGGTTTCTGTGAGCATAACCTGTTGCAGTAATATACTTCTGCACAGGTACACCACTTGCTATACCAAGCTGTCACACAAGCATGGAAATGGAGCCTTGTGTATACAGCTTTGTGCAATAAAAAGGACATTGCAATCATGCTTCTTTTTCCACCTATAGGACAGACCAATAAAATGCCAGCATGAGAGACCAAATGAAATTTCTATGAGCTCGAATCCCATAAATCTACACAAACTTACTGGTAAGTTTAGCTATTCATACCCCAATAGTGACTAAATTGAGATTGCAAACAATTTTTAATATAAACATGTGATATAACCCAATAGAGACATTCCCAAATTTGGACATTTTAATCCATGGATTGTTTAAAGATAGAACTGAAAGAAATGGACTGTATTAATTATATAAAATGATTACTTGAACTAGCAAGTATGGTCTTTTCTAAATAATGGTAACAATTTATTACGTATTTTAATAACATAAAATATTTACCTTTAAGATCACTTTCATTTGTATGTGATTAATTTTAGTTATTTATTTTAGTTTGTTAGAATTTGAATGAATAACTTACCCTTTGCCAATATTTATTCATTATGCCCTGAGAATAATATCTAGAAAATAATCTTAGTTATGGTAAACTATGACCCAGATTTTTTTAAAATCATTTTCTTTTTTATTTATGATATGCGATGTGATGAATTTCACTGGATTCTTACATGAATCCTGGTGCCCTTGTAAAAATAAATAAAAGGCTGATTCGGTTGGCAATCATAATTGTAACAATTTCTAGGTAGAGTTAATCAGGAAATATAGTTATGTTTTTAGAAATAAGAGTGAAACATTCTTCTTTTTAATAATGATCAACTCACACAGTTTATTGCATACAGAGACCTAGTCAGATGGGAAAAAACGTTGCAATATATATATATATATATATATATATAATTTAATGTTTTCACAGCTGTATGACATAGATAAATTATTATTTGTGAGATAAAACCATGTATTATTGTGCATTACAATCCGATATTTTGATGGACTAGCAACTGCTATTATCAAAGCTAACTTTTGAAAGAAATATTATTAGATCTCAAACAATAATGTGACTCATTGTGAGATGAGAAATGATATTCAACTTGAAATAGTACAGCATTCACAATATGAGGCTTATCAAAATGTTTATTTCCCTCAGTTTTTTCACCTATTAATTTTAAGTTAATATTAGATAAAATTAGATGTTTCCACATAGCTGGAATATGTTGTGCTTTGTCATCCCTATTTAAACCAATAGGTCTTTTTCATATTTCAATTGACTCTCTCATGGTTCTTAAGAGTCAATTAAAATATTAAAGAGACCTACTGGTTTAAATGGGGATGACAAAGCACAACATATTCCAGCTATGTGGAAGCCTTTCATTTTATCTAATATTAACTTAAAATTAATAGGTGAAAAAACTGAGGGAAATAAACATTTTGATAAGCCTCATATTGTGAATGCTGGACTACTTCAAGTTGAATCTCATTTCTCATCTAACAATGAGTCACATTATTGATTGAGTTCTAACGAATTTTCTTTCAAATGTTAGCCTTGATAATAGTAGTTGCTAGTCTGTTGAAATATCGGATTGTAATGCAAAATAATACACGGTTTTATCCCAAAAATAATAATTTATATATATATATATCTTATTATTATTACTTTTATAGGTTTATAATTAATAATAACCATAACAATAATATTATATTAAGGAAATCTCAGGATTATCATTGACTTTTAATTAGCTATTCCTTCCTTCTATAAGATATCACCGGGATTTTACTTAATTCTATATGTAGTGTATCAAATTGTAAAAAAAATCAAATCAGATGTCATGTGACCTAATTTAAATAAAGCTCAGTTAAAAAAGTGTGACCTACCTTAATTTATAACTTAAATTATATTACTATTTTTAATTTTATGATCCCTAATATTTTAATACTAAACAACCCTTTTATTTCCACATATTATCTCAACAATAAATAATTTAATAATTTAATTTATTACCAATAACTATACTCTAGTATACTTAAATTATATACTTTATGGGTGACTTTTATGATCAAGGCACTTTGTATTAATTTAAGATCTTGTTTAAGAAATTTTTTCTTAAATAATTATTATACAATAACTTGTAGTGAAGTAATTTCTCATTCATATCTTAAATTATATGCTTTGGTTAATGTGTATACACCTGGGTCTCATTGTATGCAGTAGATAGGTTCCACAGAAAACCCAGCATTAAAAGAAATCACACAAAAATAGATTTAACTTACCTCGAAAAATGGAGGATAGGTTCTGAAATTTTCAGAATTCACATAACAGCAAAGCAACAAAAAAAAATTGGGTTAAAATTTGCATTAAAAAAATAAGCAAATAAAGTATGATTAATAAAAAATTTTAAATATTTGAAAAAAATTAATACAATACAAACTTTTTTTACTTTTTTTTATTAACTACAGTATTCAATTTTACATTTTTTATACATATTTTAATCATTACCGCTAGTGTTCATTTGTAAACTGGTAAGAAATCAGATTCGATGTGATGTGATGTATTGTGGTTTCTCCTTAAATGAAGTCAAGAATCTCTCAGCAATTATGCCCAGAGAAACGTGTTAATCATTTTATTTATATTCGTGATGTGATGTACAACTAGTGCCACTTTTAGTCTTGAGCTGTGTTAATGGTTTTCTGTTTCTATAATAAAAATGAGATTGCAGTCAAAACAAAAAGATTACACATTATCATTACAAAGATTATTTTTAGTTTATAAAATCTTCACTTTTTATTTTAAAAATCTAAAAGATTATTTATTTCTGTTATATATAACAACATGTTTTAAAAGTTTAAATTTTTTGAATATTTATTGTGATATTTGTATACTCATAAATATAAATCTGTTATTATTTACTCATAAGTATAAGTAGGTTATTTACATAAAAGCTAAGATCTGAAATAGCTTCAGGCCATATTCACATCAGCTACTAATATAATGTTATATTTTTGAAAAAAAAAAAGTATTTCAAGTCAAAATAAGTTATTAATAATTTAAATTTCTTGATATCTAATAAATATAGTGAAATATGAAGGATATTAAAAAGAAACATGAATCACATAACTTCAAAATCGCATTAAAATAATCCACATAAAATGAGACCCAGGTGTATTACAATTCATCCTCTCTGATGATGGTGTACTGATGATGACTCTAACAAAAGAAATGCATCTCTAAATAGTTAATTTATCCCTTTAAACATTAACTTTAATAATATTATTTACAAGATCTTTCAATAATTATTTTAAACTACTAAGTAAGTTAATAAATAACAAGATTAATAACTTCATATAACAATACAATACAGTAACATATATAAGTCTTTAAACATTTCGATTCCCTTTAATTACACTTACAGATATTTAAAGTTACATACTCTCTTTTCATAAGATATGGTGTTATTGTTATATTCAACTTTATTTCTTATATAACAAAATCATGTGCATTTATTAAATAATAACAGTTCCTTTTTATGGATTTGATTTAAGCTCATTACCTCTTATAGACTATACTTCAAAATATAAGATTTAAAATGTGGATTATTGTTTTCTTTTTTAAATAAAATAATCTTATTTTAAGATTATGAAATATTACATATTTATCTATTTTTATATCTTATGATATTTATCATTTGATCTTTCTTTTTACCCCGCACTAAGATGATATTAATTTGATAATTATGGAAACATTAATTTGTTTTCTGATATCACACTCAATTATCCTATGGTCCTATTATCAAACTCCATATTTAAATATAAAAAATGACACTTTTATACTGTACACTCTCAAATATAACAATTTATCTCCTGAACTAATTTCAATTTACAATTTATGATACTATGCTAAATGTTGATAGAACATTCTTTACCATATCTTAAAATAAAAAATCCTTATTTTCATTTTATCTAAACAACTCAGTTATTAACTTCTTATTGTCAATCTATACCCATTTCATACATTTATTATAAATAATAGCCCACAAAGAATTATAAACTAGGATTAGTTATAACTCCACTATAATTATATTAAATCATTTATGGTTAAACAAAAGATTAAAATTTAAATATCACAATTTATCATTCCAATGTTATATTCTAACCCAAACCTCTTCTATCTTCTTATAATAAACATATGTAATTACTTTTATATGTAAATTTTCTTAGTTTATGGTTTATCTCCATTTATTATAATTATTTAACAATATTTACTAAAATAAAAACTTTAAACCATTAATTACATAAACAGACAAATCAAATTAATTATTAATTTCTTTATCTATTTACTTATCCTCTTCTATTTATAACGATTATTTTAAATTATAAAATTAAACAATATACAAATATTATGCCACAATTTATTAAAAATAACATAAGTTCATCTTTAAAAAGATTTCATTTTTTATTTGGTACTCCAATCGTTCCAAACGCTTCCGACTAGTTAAGCATCAACTGCCCCCCCCCCCCTTCTGTTCCTCTGGTTCTCATAATAATATCAGAGAACTATAAAATTTCAATGCAGACATATTATTTACACTTTCTGGGTTTTTTTTTCTTAACATTCAAAGATTATTTTCAACTTGAATGCTATATTTTATTTACATACTTCTAGCATTTATAACAAGATCAACATTTTACTGGTTTACCACAATACTCCAGTATTCACATTATTTCTTATGTATTTTTTGTCAATGTTATCCTTTAAGCCTTAGCATTTTCCACCTTCTTTTCAAATGTAGACTGACATTATCTTCAATATACATTTTATATTTTCAAATAAGCTAATGTTTATTTCATGAATTTATTCAGCTCTTCCTCCTTCAATACAAATTTATTTTTTATTGTTGTCTTAAGTAATTATTTAATTATTTATACTTATCTGATTTTTTTCCTTTTACAGTTTTGATAAATAATTTTCATTTTCAGACCAGACTGCTATCATCTTAGTACAAGTATAAATATAATCTTTATTTATATTTTTCCTTTTACATTTTGCTTCATACTATATCCATACATTCTTTTAACTTTTTGTTATTCATTTACTATATACAATTTATCCTTAAAGATGAGAGTTGTATTAAAATTAATAATTATCTGTTCATATATTTTATATCCTTAAAATTATCATTCAGATATATTTTTTCATGTTCTCTTGTAATAATAACTCCACTTTTTCACAGGCAACTGATTCACCTATCATTCTTTACTGATTTGGTTTTAACTATATTAAAAAAATTACACATAACTCTGTTAGGAATAACTTTTTCTTTATTCAACCACTGATTCTGACTTAATCTTGTACAAGTGCTATGACAGCCAAAATGCATAAATGTTTCATCTTACTTATTAATTAAATCATTTAGTAACATAATATTCACTGTTGTTTCCTTGAGTTCATGTATTACTTTACAACACTTTGGCATAAATTTACAATTTTTTTGTCTTTCATTCTTCTAATATTTTTTCAATATAATGACTCCAAGATTTTTCCTGAAAATTATTAAATTGTTGATTTCACTAGTAGCAATTTAACTTTTTTTTACTCCTTCATTTTAACAAAACTTTATAATATATAGTTTAAATTCTCAAAAAAATCATAATCAATTACTTTTTTAAAATAAAAGAAAAGATTGAAAAGAACTTAACTAAACTTTTAGAGAAGAACCAAATTACTTTTCATCTGATTTCTAATCTTTTTTTTTTCTATGCCATTTTCCCCTCGATTTTTATCTTAAAAACATTGTCTGCTTGTCTTTAATTTATTCCAAATTGCACTCTTCCATTGGTCAATTCTTCTACTTGCTAATTACATGCAGTTTAACTATTTTTAAAACAAATATTATCTAATTAAAATATTTCCTAATAAAATAAAAACAATACCTTTCATGAAATGAATAAAAATGAAATTTAGATCAGATCATTTCAATTTTATTTTTATACAGACTGAATCCTAAATTAATTGTATAAACTTTTTATCATAAAATTCATAACATAAATATTAATTATTTATTTTTTAAAAAATAAATTAACATTTCACTAAAAATAGTCATAATTTTTTATTAGTTGCACACAGACATGATTATCTATCTATATAATATAAGATTAGATTTGAACTTCCCTAACATTTTAAATATTACTACACAATTAATTATTAACAAATATTATTAAGCTACATTTTATTATTTTATTTCTTACAGACCTTTTAAAATAAATACTTATATAATTTATGCTACTTCAAATGAACTGATCTGAAGTTCAAACCCTTTGGCACCTAAAATTATCTTTATTTTTAATAATTTAATAAATAAATATATTTGCTTTATAAAATTTGGAGTTATACACCCTAAAATTCATTTCCAGTTTATTTTATGATAATGGGGATATACCAATAAAAAGATTATATATATATATATATATATATATATATATATATATATATATATATCACCTTTTAATCATATATATATATATATATATATATTAAAAGGTGATTGCCATTATAACAGTTTGGCATTGTTGATTGCTATTGATAATGTGGTTGTCTAAATTTTGATTGGTTTTAATGACATATAAATGTATAAATTAATGACTAAAATTGTTATTATAAATTAATATTAGATCAAAATCATTTCAAGTAAGATAATGCTGAAACAAATAATCAATTTTGAAAGTTTAAAAGTTCAATCCAGACTTTCTACATTTTTACTCTTTCTGTCAATGTAAAAATACTGATTTTGATGACAAAATTTCACAAGATTAGTTTATTTGTTTGTAATCTCTGTGTAAATTTCTATCACATGATATATATATATATGTGTGTGTGTGTGTGTGTGTGTGTGTGTGTGTAAACAGCAAAAATGATTTATCATCCCTTACTTTCTTTAATAAAGATTCTGGCAATAGCTTTTTTAGGTCTTGATCCTTGGCATGCTATCAATGTTCTGTCATCTAAAATACTAAAAGTAATTTCTAAAGCAAAATAATGATCCGGAGAAAAATAAATTCTTGGATATGCATTAAATTCCATATATCTAGAATTGTTAGGTTGCATTTCTGCTGGCTCTCTTACATAAATAACAATGTCTTTAGAAGGATTGTTTATACCCAACCGAATCCAAGTAATTGTTTCATAAGGATTGTAAACCTCTTTACATGTAAAAGTTCTGGCCTCATTCTCAAACAAATAAAGCACTGGTAAAAACTCTAAAAAAAAGTTTATTTTCAAATATTATTTTTATTTGTTTTCATATCATGTATAACAATGTACAAATAAAAGTATGTGTTACTATTTATTAATGTTTATTTATGCTATTTATTAACGCCAAATGATTGGTTAAACAAAATAGAATGAGTTATGTAAAAAAAAAAATGTAATTTTCGAAAAAATGAAAACTATAAATCTATTTGTTATACATAACACACACCATATATTAATCTTTACTTATATATAACATGAGCTGTTAGGAAAAAAAAATATTGTAAGCTTTAGTAATCGAAGAATATTAGATCAAAATGTTATTATATACACATCAATGATATATAATTGCTAAATTAGTTTCTGACTTACTGTATTCAAGATTCTTGAATTTAATACAACTATAGCCTAAAATATATTTTCAATCTTGTCAAATTTTCTTGTATAATCTATCACCATACCAGTAATCATATACTTTAGATTCAATAGTTTCATAAAAATTATAAGCACGCTTTATCTTTTTGAATGTTAGGCTACTATGTTGAAAAGAAACTAAAGTGTAATTAGTTTGATAATTTATAGAGAAATGAATCGTTACAAAACAAGAGCATTAATTATTCTGCATTTCATGAAATAAACAAAGAAAAGAAACATGTTACATTTAAAATCACACAATTAATAACATAAAAATAAAGATAACAGTATTAACAATAATTACTTTTTTTTCATGAGTCAAAGCATCGGCCGCAAACTCAGGACAATTGCTTGTAAGGCAGCTATGCTGACCACTCGGCTATCAATGCTTGACACAATTACTTTTTTTTTAGATTTTAAATTAAATCTATTCTAAATTTTGTATAAAGAAATAATATTAATATTTAAAGATAATGATTTTTTTTTTAATTTTCTCATAAAAAAACTAATTGATTAAAATAATTAACTTGTATTGAGAGATAAAATAAAAAGAGTAGGTTAATTCTGACAGTTACTCATATTTTCTGGGACATGCAATTAATTTTAAAGTTAATACCTTTCGATCAAAAAATATCTTGCTATTGTAAATTTCCCTTTGAAAAAAAAATTCCTACGTTTGAATTTTTTGACAGTAAAAGACTACATAGTAATTCCTCTCTTTAGACAAAAACAAATTAGAAATATCTTTAAGCTTTATTACACCTATAAAATTTCATTAATTATTTCCTTTGCAATTTATTATCCAAGCTCAAATTACGTTGCAAGTCTAATTTCACTCAATAGGTATTTTATAATAAATATTAATATTTTTTCAATATCCACTAATTCCTGTAGGTGGCGTCTTCTAAAGTCTGCCATTGATCTGTTGTTTGTTTGTTTTTGTTTTTTGATAACTTGATCTTTGATAGAAGAAATTTTACTATATTGATGTGAGGTTTGTAATATCTTTTATTATATTCAATTTATGTTTTGGATCATGTGACTGATCACGATGCACTCAGTTTGAAGAAAAATTACAAGGCATTATATATTTCAAAGTAATTAATGTTCTTACTTCGATATTATTTGACACTTATTATCTGTGCACTAAATATGTAAGATCTAAGCTACTAAAAAAGTTACTTATTTCAAATACAAGATAAACTTTCTCAACTTATTTCACAACTGACAGCATATAATCGGCTTCATCTCAAGCTTGTTGAGGATTCATTGTGGAAATAAATTTATAGCAAATGATTAAATAAAAAGTTCAGATAGGCTTAAAAAGAGTAAGATTCATGAAAGTTTATTTAAGATCACAAAAATTTTGAATATATTAATTCAAACATTTTTAATTAATCAGCAAGTGAGAAGTTACTTTAATGAAATAAAAAAGGTACACTCAAAAACTCCAAATATATTTAAAATATTTTTAAAGTAAAAAAAGGGTATCAACACACTAATAGAAAACAAATAATCAACTGAAATAACTCTACAAATTTTTTTGCCATCTGGTAGAGATAGTATAGTAGAAAATTTTCATCTTTTTGAAGCTTGTGCATTAAATAATGATTCATTTTAAATGTAGTAATATTAAAAGATATTCCAGAAAAGAGATTAAAAAACAATTAATTATTAGAGAATTTTTTTTTTATATTGCATATTCAGTACCATCTGAACATACTTACACTAATAACAATAAAATATTGGATAAATCTTCAAATACAGCAATGGTATTGTTAATCAAAAGTAAACCTAAATCATTATCTAAATGAGAAAAGTAAAATACCACTTTCAGCATTTTTAACTTTTGATATGAAATCTTATTATAGATATTGAATACAAAGATATTCTCATTTAGTTTTAGCAATAGAAGAATAGTTTGCTAGATAATTTTTCAGCACCAAAAACTAAATTGATTGTGGAAAATTAAAAACTGGCAATATCATAATAGATCATACCAGATTCATAAAAAGAGTACAAAGTTCAGCAGTAAATTTAAATTATTATAAATAATGTATGCTTTCTAAACTGAAACAATTTATTGACTGTTTTCTTTTTTAAACAATGTGAAGTAGAAATACGCATGATTCAGAGAATCAGTAGCCTTGAGTCCAATAAGCTTTTATTATGCCAATCGGGAATTTTACTTTAATAAATTATTTCACTATGTAATTAATATTGAAACTCAGCTAAGCCATGACCCAAAATGTAAATTAAAAAATGTAAATCGGGAATTTATTTCTGATCACTAGTATGCTCAGGACGGTTTATTTAAATATTCTAAAGCAATCCACAATTGATCAATAAATAAATATCTAACTTTTATTAGTTATAATATAAGTCTTCATTCACCAATATATTGATGCCTTAATTACTTAAAGTATGAGATTATGCTATGATATATTAATAAAAAAAATCGATATTTATTTTTAACATAGACAATGTTAATAATATTGGGAAAAAATCAATTAATTATTACAGAACAATCTTCAGTTATTATATAATTTATTATTAATATTAGGTTTAATTTTATTGTTAATTTTAATTAATATTGTATTTTATTGTAACAGATGTATAACACACCTGTTACATGAAACATTTAAAAATATATTAAGAATATTCACACAAAAAAAGAATGTCTGTTATTTTTAATAAATAAAAAAGTCTGTTAATTTAATAAATAAACTAATGAGATTTTAGAATAAATCAAAAGTATGTTAGGAAATCACCAAAAATACAAAATAAAACTTCATATCTTAATCTTAATTTAATAAATAGAATAGAAAATAAAAGAGGAAAAAATATAATTAAAATATAACATAATTTGTAATTAGATTTGCTATTTAAAATGAAAGCTTATCATTTTTTTAACTAAAAGTACAAATTCCAAAATGTGACAAAGTTTAATAATGGAAATAAAAGAAAACTAATTTTATATAGATATCTTAAGGATTATAAAATTATTTGGTGAAATAATTTAAACTAAAAAATTATCTGTAAAGGAAGAAAAGAGAAAAAAGAGCAAGAGTATTGTAATGCAAATGATGGCACAAAATTATTATCAAAAATTATTTAATTAGGGAAAATTATAATCTAATCAAAGATCAAAATAATTTTGTAAATTTCCTAATCATGAAGGGATTATATTTTACTGGAAATCAGTAATATGTCCAACTGATTAGATAATAAATACTGTAATCAATGTTGTAATTAAATAAAAAGTGATTAAATAATTAGAAGAAATTGAAAAGTTAAATATTGACATGGGTGAACTTAGACAATGATTTTGTCAAGAATATGAAAGCTACTAAATTTTCTGCCGTTTTTCATTATACAAATAGAAGTATTCTGCTGTTATTTTGATTCTGATTTTGTTAATTTGATTTGACTGCAGTTAGTTATACTAATTTGTTATTTTTAAATGACTTTCTTATCCTGTAGTATATTGAGTTCTATTATATAATAAATGACTGTGCAAATGTATTTTTTTCTTTTCTGAAATTGTTTGCGTTTTGTTATATAATGGATACCTAACTAAGAGGCATCAATTGGTTTGATATGTTCTGAGGCCAAGTAAGATCTTTTTTTAAAAAATCCCCTAAGAGTAGTGATGCAATTGTATAATTTATTTTATAATGCTCCTATTATGATTTAGTGACTGGGATATTTTCGAGTTATAAAAGTAAATGTAAAACATAACATGTTAATTGTAAGTTCATTTAATCTGGTTTAATTTTGTTATAGATTTAAAAATACTATAAAATAAAAAATGTCATTGAATACATACACCTGATTAGATTAATGAAATGGGAGATGAGGTTGATATAGGATGGTTAGATAAAAATATTCATATATAAATAATATCACTTTTTTTTTTTTTTAAATGTATTTATTACTTTTGAAGTGGTATAAATTTAAAAAGAAAGATAATTTTTGAACTATTTTGATTATTGTTTTCCTAATCGGAGATATTTTTTAAAGTATTTTGGTTTTTATTTTCTTAATCAGACACCTATTTTGTTTTGTTCCCGTTACTAATGTTAACCTACATTTTATAATTAAATTTCTTAGTAAAAGAGTTTATATATCGTAGTGTTATATTAAATGAATAAAAAATAGGCAGAATTTGGAAAATATAGTGATAGATAAGTTGTTATATAAAATTAATTTAATGGTAGTCAGTGAAATGGGATTTGACAGATGATATGATATTTATAGAGGGATAAAAATGCAAGTGGTAAGGGAAGGGAGAATTTTATGTGAAATAGCAGGACTAGCATGCTAATTTCAAGATATTAAGAAAAGTTAAGTAATTAATATAACTAGATACATAGTAGTACAAATAAATAAATAAAAAATTTAACTGTTGATAATTTATCAATCAATGATAACATCTTCTAAATATAAAAAATAAAACAACAATTCAATATGTAACCAATAAAAACAGTAACAGCTGATATCAAAAGAGACATTAAAATCAATAGAGAGTGTGAGTTAACAAGACTTAAAATGCTCGTAGAAATGATAAAAATATATAAATTGATTTTAATGAAAATTAAGATGATCAAGGATATATATAACTCAAAGATAGTCAAGATAGGATGAAAATATGCAACAAAAGAGTGATGAAAGATTTTAGAAAACAAACAAAAGATTAATAAATGTTTGTAGGGTATCAACAAAAAAATTATGAACAGATTTTGGAAAATTAACAAATGAATTATGAAAATCATAATAAATGATGAAAACATGCAACAAAATAATGTTGAAAGTTTTTATGAAAATCAAGAAATGATGAAAAATATGCAACAAAAGAATGATGAAAAGTTTTATGAAAGTCAAGAAATAATGAAGAATATACTAATTGATATCAGAGTAATACCTATAGAGAATTAAAACTATATAGAAGAAATATATAAAAAATAGTAAACAGTCCCAAAAAAGAAGTGGCAATCCAAGTACAGCAGGAATTAGAAACAAATGATATGAAACTAAATATTGATGTTGAGAAAATTGTTCACCAATTCTTGATGGCAATGTAACTGAAATACAGGTAGATATACAAAACATATTTGAGAGGATGAAAAATCAGGCACTGAAGAAGAGATTCAAGACCCAATAATGGAAGAAAGTCACTTTGGGAAGAACATACAAAAATATTGCCCATATGCATAAACACATCTAGAAAACTGAATAAATAATGGTTTCTTCAATAAATAAAATAAAGACAGATATTTATAATAATTCTTCAAGATTCTAACTCAGACTTTCACACGATCCACTACTCTCAGTGCCATCTCATATTGCTGACTCTCCTGATCATACACATGTTGAAAAGATAAATAATCACCAATATACATATTTCATGCTAAACCAGCAATCATCAGTTGGTCCACATTACTATCTCCACACATATATACAATCAGTGCCCAGCTTTATATTAAGATTCAACATTCCATATCAAATTTTCAATGAAATGGAAGGCTGAAGATTGTGGATTGGAGTAGTTTGAAGCCTGTCTATTAAAGTATGAAGATTGGTTATCTTAATATGAAGCTGAGCACTGATTGTATACATGTGTGGAGCTAGTAATCTGGACGAACTGATGATTGCTGGTTTAGCATGAAATACAAATATTGGTGATTATTTATCTTTCCAATATGTGTATGATCATATGGATCAACAATATGAGATGGCACTGAGCATAGTGGGTCGTGTGAAAGTCTGAGTTCGAATCACGCATATATTACATATATAAATGCAGTTTTAAGCCTGTAATGTATTTAATAATCCTACAAGAAAATATAGCATGGATGTAAAAGTCGTAGAAATAATAACGGTAATAGGTTTGCCTTCATTATGAATGATTATGTAAGTAAAGACATAAGTAAAAATATGTTAAGCAAAAGATGAAATTCATTGTAAAATCTGATAATGGAAAAGAATTGAACAAACACTTCAGTGATCCAAATTTTGATATAAAAGTGGCAAACAATAATGTAGATAAGATTATAATTATAATAATCAGTATAGAACTTCAGTTATGTTGTCATATTGTTAAATAAATGTATTACGGTAAAGAACATTTGAAGAAAACTAAACATATAAGTGTTTCAATTGCAAAGCATAAAAATGAAAATAAATAAAATTTAATACTAAACAAAATGAATATCCTATAATTTAAAAGTAGATTAAATATAAAGCAAATAATTATCCATGATATATCATTTAAGGAGTTATTATTTTCAGATATCAATGTAATTTTAATAAAAGAAATTGCTAGTTCTGGAAAATAGAAAGCAGAATATTCACTTCAGTTTGAAATGATTAAAAGTAATTGAGAAACAGATCGAAAATGGTTCAAGTTATGCCATATACGATACCCATTAAAAATATTTACAAGCATGAAAACTTTGATTTCATGGATAATAAAGATGTCCTATTCTTTGATAATTTGGGTGTATTAAGAAGGATAATTTATTTATGGGGATTGTATGGATTTTGTAGTAAAATTGTAAAAAATATGAATTATTTTATAAAAGATATAAAAGTGGTATACAATGATGGATTTTAAAACCATTTATATTTAGACCAATAACTAATCACCATTATAGAAATATTATATCTAAGTATTAAATGTTATGAAGATAGTAATTTGGTAAGTGGATAATTTAATTATGGGAACGAAATAAGGTTTTAGATAATGAAGGAAGCTTTTGGCTCTTTGAGTTTGGTTAGTTTTTACTTTCAATATTTGGAATGAGAATGTAATTATTTTATGTAACTTCCTGGAGTTTTTCTATCTTACGCACTATAACAACCCATCTTTAAAGTCATATATTTGCTTCTAAGTCTCAAGAAAAAAAGCAAGACATAACTTGCGAATTTATTTGTATATGTATTTTAGTTGTATTTCATGGTCAGCCTGTAAATCTCATAAATCCCAATGAGCAAGGCTTTGTGTTAAAATATTTTAATATTAATTAATATTTAAAATTTTTTGGTACTTAATAGTATTTAAATTGAGATAACTCTGCCGGTACTCACGCCACATTATGAACTTATTATCTAGTGGTTGGATTGTTTATGTATTCCATTGCTGCAGATCAATATTTTGTCCCTTGACAGTTGTATTACAGTCCAGTTTCTGGAAAAAGAGTAGAAAACATAGTGATTCTAATGAACTTTGTACAAAAAAACCTTTGAACTTAAAACATACGTATATATTTCTCATTTAAAAAATTAAATATGATTTAGTAAGTTTTTTTTTTTTCATTTAGATATTAAAATAAGAATTGGAAACAAATGTAACTCCATTATATCATCCTTTAAGAAAAGTATTATTGCAATTTGTATCATATTATGGTCAATATGACGTTTAATATTACAGAGGCTATAGTAAATAGCTAATTAAAAATCAAGCAAATTAAAAGTATAAGCTAACATAGTATTAATGATTAATTGTAAAAGATAATTGTTATACATTTTTGTCAACAGAAACAAAAATTGTAAAAAACGATTAAATTAATATTTCTATTATGAAATACAATAAATGTATTTATTGATTTAATATATAATCATAAAATAAGGTAATTATATGTGCATAATTGTATGTTATAAAAGTATAGCTGTTTTATAATTTATTAAATAATAATAATAATAATAACAATAATAATAATAATAATATGTAGTTGTGGAGTATGTGCTCGATCGCCATGCTGTGGTACCATTGACAACTGGACCAAGGCTTGCATGTGATAACTTTCTACCCAAAAGTGGCTGAAAATTGACAAATAAAAATGCCTGAGGCAATGTATATCCAACAAATACATCCAAAGTACAAATTATAAAAAAAAAAAAATGCTATAAAATTCAAACTAAAAAAAACAGAAATTGGTGAAAATATAACAAACACAGACACACACACACACACCCCTTAAAATCAAGAATTCTTCACTTCAATCAAAAAATGAAATTTGCTGAGGCAATGTATATCCAACAAATACAACAAAAGTACAAATTATAAAAAAAAAAAAAGAAAGAAAATGCATTGATATTTAAAAAATAAAAAGCAAAACACAAAAAATAATTACCAGCATAAAATCTACCCCTCTCCCAAGTAAGAAACCATTAACAATGGTAAAAGGCGGAAAATCCAAAAACAGAATTATTTAGCTTTCAATTTGCAAATAAGCATCTGCAATCGCATTCAAAAACAATTAATTGGTCTCTGCTTTGAAATTATGGAATTATCATTTAAATTCATTGATATTTAAAAAATAAAAAGCAATACACAAAAAATAATTACCAATGTAAAATCTACCCCTCCCCCCAAAATAGCTGAAATTGATCAATTATGTCGATTGTGTTGTTTTCAAAAAATATACTAAATACTTAAAAATAAAATATTTTCAACATTTGCAAATCATTTAAATTCATCAATATTTAAAAAAATAAAAAGCAATACACAAAAAAATAATTACCAATGTTTTTCCAGACATCTCGATGATTGCCGGTTCATCAAATTGTTTTTCATGTGAAAAGCCTGTACCGAAAAGTCTATGACATCACATTTTGAAAGTACAAAAGTGTGATGTGAAATAGAAAAAGATTATTTGCAGCATAAAAATCCATTATCTATCAAAAATAAAATGAATTAAATATACATTAGCTTTTACAACTTTTCTTTAAAATTATATAATTTAGTTTTCTATTGTTAAACTTCTTAACTTAGCTCAACAAAGGTGATCCCCAAGTGAATGAAAAATGGCGCTGTGAAGAAAGCATTTACTTTCACTCTAAACCAAATTTATTTTTAAAATTACCATTTAACGTAATCGCAAAAGTTAGAAACTGGTAAATAGTTGCCTAAACATTTCAACATAAATGTATGTCATATGAGATTCTTAAAAAAATACTGAATTAAATCCATACACATATACCAATTAAAAAATTAAAAAGAGAAATATAATGGCACCATAATATGTGATTACAGTTTGTACTTATTAATGAAATGTGATGTAATAGACATTTCTAATGAAAAATATAATTTCCAAAGCCAACAAATTTAATCAAAATGTAACTGAACTAGTCTTTTGAAATACCTGATTAGTTTTATTATAATATGTTAATTATTTTGTACTGCTAGAAATACAAGTTGTTGGGATTATTTTTATTTTTTTTTGACAGGGTTAATATGGATTATTTTCTTACACAGATAAATACAACATTAAACATGCACAAACTTTCAGGCAACATTTCAAAATCCCTACTTAAATATCAGTAGCAGCTGAAATTTAAATAGCATCTTTTTCATAATCTTCTTTTTTGACACAAAATGATAAAAATTTGGGATCTTCCAAAGATAGAACATGAAGCAGTGGAGTTCCTCCAAAGTAAAAGTGTTCTGCCTTCTCAAAACGTATCTGTCAATGGCCATCAAATGAAACTTTATGTGAGTCTAAGGGCATAATGGAGGTGCAATATTTCTGCATGTCAATGTTCCATAGCAATTTGGAAAGGAACTTGGTTTGAAGGTTGCAAATTGTCATTTGTCACAGCCATCTGTGTGATTTACCATTGGAGTAGAAACCAATTCACCATGAAATAAGGAAAAAATTATATGGATTTGGACAAGAAGATTGTCATTGCATGAATGCAATATTTGAGAGAAGCCTGTAAAGAAAGTTTGCTATCTTACCCATCCTGCAAAATTGGAGGGCCAGGAAAAATTATAGAGATCACTGAAACTTTATTCATTAAATGCAAAAACCAACATGGAAGAATTCTTCCAAAACAGTGGTTATTTGGTGGTTTATGTAGGGAAACAAAAGAGTGTTTCATTGTTGCTATTCCAGGTAGAACAGCATCTCTTCTTCTAGATACCATTAAAGAACATATATTCTGACTGCTTGAAGGCCTACAAAAGTGGTTACCAACATTTCAAAGTAAATCATTCTTACAATTTTGTTGATCCTTCTAATCGAACCCATACTCAAAATGTAGAAAAACATTGGGGGCTTTTAAAATGGTGCAATAAATGAGAGAGGGGATCACTTGACATCACCTAGATTCATACTTAGATGAATTCATGTGGCAATTACTGTATCATGGTGAAGTTCTTTTTGATGTGATATTGAAAGCCATTAATATACCACCAGTCTAAATTTTACAATTTCTAAATTATAATCTGCTAATGTCTGCCATCTTTTGCTGCACTTTTTTAAATTAAATAACCACCATTTTTTAATATTCTGTTACTATTTAAGTGTGCTAAAATATTTTTCTATAATCTTCAAAATTTGAATGTTTTTCTAAATAATCTATTTTGCTCTGAAAGCCTACAAATTTGAACCTTCTTTTTGTCTATTTTTGTGGAACTATAATTGTTTGCTAATTGTAATCTGCTCTTATTTTCTTTCGTCTTTGCTGTATTTTTTTAAACCAAATAACCACTGTTACTTAATCTTCTGTTACTATTTAAATGTATTAAAATCTGCTTCAATAAGCTTCAAAATTTGAAATTTGAATTTTTTTCTAAATAATTTATTTTGTGCTGAAAGCCTATAAATTTGAAATTTTTTTTTTGTCTATTTTTTGCGGAACTATAATTGTTTGCTAATTGTAATCTGCTTTTAATTTCTACCATCTTCGCTGTATTTTTTAAATCAAATAGCCACCATTACTATTTGTGTTAAAATCTGTTTTCTAAAAATGTGAACTCTAAATCTAAATAATAATCTTTTTTAATGGATTTTTATGCTGAAAACATTCAAGTGCCTACTAAGCTAAATTTTATAATTTTAAATAAAAGTTGTAAAAGCTAATGGATATTTAATTCATTTCATTTTTTAATAGCTAATGGATTTTTATGCTGCAAATAATTTTTTTTTATTTCATATCACACTATGTACTTTCAAAATGTGATGTCATAGACTTTTCAGTACCGGCTTTTCACATGAAAAACAATTTCTTGAACCTGCAATCATCGAAATGCCTGGAAAGACATTGGTAATTATTTTTTGTGTATTGCTTTTTATTTTTTTAAATATTGAAGAATTTAAATGATTTGCAAATGTTGAACATTATTTATTTTTTAAGTATTTAGTATATTTTTTGAAAACTACACCATTGATATAATTTGTCAATTTCAGCTATTTTGGGGGGAGGGGTAGATTTTACATTGGTAATTATTTTTTGTGTATTGCTTTTTATTTTTTAAATATTGATGAATTTAAATGATAATTCCATAATTTCAAAGCAGAGACCAATTAATTACTTTTAAATTCAATTGCAGATGCTTATTTGCAAATTGGAAGCTAAATAATTTGATGAAATTTTGTTTTTGATTTCCTGCCTTCCACCATTGTTAATGGTTTCTTACTTGGGAGAGGGGTAGATTTTTATTTGAATTATTTTTTGTGTATTGCTTTTTTTGGTATTAGTAAACTATTAACTGTGCAGCCTTTGGTGGTGCTGTTTCTAGTTAAAAACAGAGTGTTATAACATTACCAGGCTGCTAGATTTTTTTTTTTATCTAATAGATCATATTTTGACATACGGCTGTAATTTTTTTTCTTTTTACTATATTGTTGTTGTTGGTTTTGGACATAATTATTTTTTTTTTGGTTTTCATTTGATAAATGTAAAACTATAAAGGACACTTTGATCCTTTTTTTGAATCTCAAAAGTACATAATTTTTGACATATGCCTTTATTGGGGGGGGGTCCATTCTAAATCTACTGTTTCTTTTTTACAGACGTCTTTTTTTTGTTTTGGATTCGATACATTTCAAAGTATAAGGGACAGTTTTAATTTTTTTTTTAATATCTCAAATATACACAATTTGCTTTACATATGACTTTCTTTTTTTTCTTTTTGTTATTTAAAATTAGAATTGACACTTTCTTTTTGAATTTGTTATAAATGACGAAGGTTGCTGTTGATTGATTTAGCAAAAAAAATTCAAAGCTGTCTGACAAACTCCACCTCAGATGTCCATAATTGCTTATAAACAAAAAGAATTGTTTGGTATTTTATCTTACATTTATAAATACGGGTTTTTTTTATGGGTGGCAGGTTTTGATTTTTTTGTTTTTTTAATAATAACAAATAAAACTGTTTTTTGATTTTTTTTTTGGTTTTTTTTTTAATTATAACAAATAAAATGGGGTCTTGATTTTTTTTGTTTTTTTTAATAATAATAAATAAAACAGGACTTCTATTTTCTCTTAGATTTATAAATATGGTGGTTTTTTTTGGCAGCAGGTTTTTTTTTTTTTAATAAGAACAAATAAAATGTCAAAAACAAAAAAGTCAATTGCAGTCTTGTTTTTTTAACCAAAAAAATATGTATATTAACCAATTTTGTTATATTCTGTGGATTTATTTATTTATCTTTTTTAAGAGTCGTACAAGTTTGTTAATGATTTTTTGTTTTCATAACAAATAAAACATCGGTACTTTTTTTTTCTTTTTTTTAACATGTAAAATTAAGAGCGTGCTAATAACTCTAAACAAGCTTTTTTTTTTTTTTTATTTATGATAAATGCTACTACAAGAGAAGGCATTCAAATCATTTTTATCTTGTATTGTCCCCATCCCCAGACCGGTTTCGACCTATGGGTCTCTTCAGTGAGGAGTTGGGACATTAGATCTAAAAAACCAACTCAAGCAAAGCATTTATCTAAAAGATAATTGTTAGAAGAAGATCTGAAACTTTTAGACATCTACATGTCTTTAAAGTCAGCTCTCCAACTGAAAAAATCATATGGGCCTGAACTTAATTCAGATACTCCATATATTAGTAGGCTTAGCTCTTTAATTTAGCTAAAGCCACAACAGCAAAATAATAATAGTAATAATAACAAGTCAGATATCACATGACTTATATATAGCTTGCACTTACAAATATGTAAAATTAAGAGCGTGAGCTTGTTTAGAGTTATTAGCACGCTCTTAATTTTACATATTTGTAAGTGCAAGCTATATATAAGTCATGTGATATCTGACTTGTTATTATTACTATTATTATTTTGCTGTTGTGGCTTTAGCTAAATTAAAGAGCTAAGCCTACTAATATATGGAGTATCTGAAGTAAGTTCAGGCCCATATGATTTTTTCAGTTGGAGAGCTGACTTTAAAGACATGTAGATGTCTAAAAGTTTCAGATCTTCTTCTAACAATTATCTTTTAGATAAATGCTTTGCTTGAGTTGGTTTTTTAGATCTAATGTCCCAACTCCTCACTGAAGAGACCCATAGGTCGAAACCGGTCTGGGGATGGGGACAATACAAGATAAAAATGATTTGAATGCCTTCTCTTGTAGTAGCATTTATCATAAATAAAAAAAAAAGCTTGTTTAGAGCTATTAGCACGCTCTTAATTTTACATATTTGTAAGTGCAAGCTATATATAAGTCATGTGATATCTGACTTGTTATTACTACTATTTTTTTTAACAACAAAAATTAGGTCGGGATCATTTTTCAAATATACTTAACGTGCTGTTTATTAATTTAGAACAACAACAACAAGAATATATTTTTGCTTTTAAATGAGATGAATAGATATGTCAAAAGAAGAATTTTTTTTTACACAAAAAATAAAAAAAAACAATCAATCAAGAGATGTCCAACAAACTCTGCCACCCCTTTTTAACACTGTCATTCTGGGTGTTAATTACATGATTTACAGATCCAAATAAGTGCAAACAAAACACAATTTTTTTCCAGAAAATAAATTTATTAACCATCTATGACTAAACTAAATCAACTGTAATGAATGTTCCAATAGGGTGTATGGTCATTTCTTTCAAAATGGCTTGGAAAATGTCCTCGTCTTTGTAAAGATGCTTCCAAATAAACTCAGCTAAATAATTTTGGAGGTATTGGCATGCTATGCCATGGTGTTTCTTATTCTGCCACTTAAGTAGACCCCAAAACCTCTCGATGGTCTGAGTATGAGCTCCTGTTGTGGGGTCCATGAAATTGTATTGATGATTAACAGTGAGATGTGTAAAACCTGCCACCTTAAGATCAGTAGTCCTATAACCTTTCCAACAGTCTGAGTAGATGATAGATCCGGACTTGATGTTCTCACAAATATAATTGAGAAGGGTGGCTGGTGAGCAACAGGAAACAGCAGTTGCAAAACATTCACTTGTCTCCTGACATATGCCTCCAAAGATCCACTGCTGTGGAAGGATCCTTCCCTGGTTGTCCTTTCGCCAAAAGAAAAGCATCTCATCCACCTCCATGATGAGTTCAGGTCCGCCTATTTGGCAGCAAGGGCAGGACAACAGGCTCACAGCACAGAGTTCTCTCAAAGCATTGGTCCAGTGAATGACTGTAGGTTTGGACAGTTGCAGGTCATCTCTGGAATGCCCAATGCTAAGTTGTTCTCTACTCCATAAATAGATTAGATGCAACACATTCACAAAACACATTTTTGAGCCTTCAAACCACATACCCTTGCAAATAGACACTGTTCGCCTGCCGGCATGCAAGTAGCATACAAACTGCCAAGCCCACTGTGTGAGTTTCATCGATTTTCCACATTCACATGTAATGGCATGCAGCAGGATGTTTTGAGCTTGCAGAAACACAACTGCCTCACTTTCTCTGTTTGGGATGTTCCACAATTTTAATAACATGGAAAACATTTTGTTATTCTTTTTGAACTCTCATCCGAGTCACGACAAAAACGGTATTTTTTCACAAACAACTATAATCGTCTGCCAGAGATTGACATTTTTTTACTTTATTTACAAAAAAAAAAACAAATTAGCAATATATATATATATACAAACATAAAGAATATGCTGATAATTACTACTCCACAAAAATATTTCAGTTGTTAAAGTCATAAAATCATAAACATAAATAAATAAACACTTGAAAAAAATGACAAAGCTCACACTCTCATCTTAAATTCTAGCGACAATACAAATTCTGTCAATATGCATAGGAATTCAACCTGCAATAAAATCAATGGCAAACTATACGATCATAGTATTATTAGTAGACGTAGTGTTATTGAATGCGGAAGAATTGGCCGTGTATTATAACCACTACATATGATCTACTCGTATATTAATGATCACTCGTATATTAGCCATAGGTTCGGCCATGAAAGTGGTATAATTCTGTGTTTTTACACAGAAACAGCACCAACATAGGCTGTACAGTGAATAGTTTACAAATACCCTTTTTTAAAAAAATAATGATGTATTTTCTTTTGGTTTTTTTTTTTATAATTTGTACTTTTGATGTATTTGTTGGATATCTATTGCCTCAGCCAATTTCATTTTTCGATTTAAGTGAAGAATTCTTGATTTTAGGGGGAGTCTCGGTTTGTCAATCCGATTTCTGTTTTTTTAGCTTGAATTTTATAGCATTTTTTTTTATTTTTATAATTTGTACTTTTGATGTATTTGTTGGATATACATTGTCTCAGGCATTTTTATTTGTCAATTTACAACTACTTTTGGATAGAAATTTATCACTTGCAAGTTTCGGGCTGATGTGATGTGATGTGATGTATTATCGCTTCTCCTTAAACGAAGTCAAGAATATCTCAGCAATTATGCCCAGATAAACCTGTTAGCCACTTTCTTTTACATTCCCCACTCTAAATTTACCCATAATCTGCTCTATCCCATTTCCACAACATAATTTTTGTCAACTCTATAACCTTTATATCTAAATCCCCCTTATCTTTTCCCAAACCCAGCATAAAAACCAATAATTCACTTTCTGTATAATCACTCTTTTCATATTTATTTTTCCACAACTTCATTATATGTACCCTTTCTGTTTTCAAACATTTACATTCAATTAACAAATGCCTAATATTTTCAATTCCTTCCTTACATAATTTACAAAATAAATCACCCATATTTTTCCATTTACATGTATATTCTTTTGTAGCTAAAGATCCCGTTCGAGCCTTAAACAATAAACTACTTTCCTTACTATTATCATATATTAACTCACACCTAATATTCTGTTTATTTCTATATATATTTAAACTTGTTTTACTCTCCATACTATTTCTCCATCTCTCTAACTCCCTAGTCTTTATTAATAAATTTATTCTTTTATCCTATTCCTTACTACTATAACACTCAATAATCCTCTTAACACAATCATCCCATCTTTTGTACAAATATACTGATATAAATTCTTTATCCAAATCTTTTGCATACTGCATTACCTTTCTCATCCATCTTGTTACCTGCCCTTTACTCATAACCCAATTAAATACTATTTTAGATATTCTTTTATTATCCATAAACCGCAATCTACCAAACATTTTCATTTTACTTTTTGCATCTCTCATATGAAAACTTGACCATCCCATTTCTTCTTGAATTGCATCCCTTGCTGTCCATACTTCTGCATCCAATGCATGTCTTCCTACTTCCCTTTGAGCTTTTTCTAAATAATCTAATATCTTTTTACTAACATATAATGCATCATTTCCATATGTTAACCCTGCTACTGCAACTCCTTTCCATATAATTCTAGCTACATCATATTTATTATATGAAAATACTGTTAATTTCTTTATCAATCCCTTTCTTTTCTTTGCTTCATTTATCAATTTTTTCTCCCATCCATCCAAATAATTTTTCTGATTACTTAAAATAATTCCCAAATAACTATATCTATTCACCACACTTAACTTAATATCTCCCAATAAAAATTCTACATCTTCTCTTTCCTCAGTATTAACCATCATTATATTTGATTTTTCTTCACTAAATTTAATCCCCATCTCTTTACCCACCCTTGCACATGTCCTCAACATAACTTCCATATCTTCTCTTTTTTCTGCACACAAAAATATATCATCCGCAAAAAAAAGATCTGACACAATATATACTCCCTTACTACCTATTAACGGTATCTCTATCCCTCTTCCTAATCTTTCTATTGCTCTTTCCATTTCACTCAAATACAACAGTGTCACTTGATGGCGATCAAGCACATACTCACAACTACCTACTACAATTACTACTACTATTACTACTTCTACTACTACTACTACTACTACTACTACTACTCCTTCTACTCCTTCTCCTCCTCCTACTCCTACTCCTACTACTACTACTACTACTGTTGTTATTAATTCTTGAATCTCTTCTAAACTTTTAAATATTATTTTTAATTTTTTAATATTATATAATATTGATATTTTATTTATTTGAACATTATATGCTGGTAAAAATGATTGTGATGAAGTATGAAAAATCATACTTTAGTAGTATTTTTGTAACATAAAGTGTTAAACAATGGTATATATATATATATATATATATATATATATATATATATATATAAATTGTTTAACACTTTATAAGAATATATATATATATATATATATATATATATATTCTTAGAATTTTTACAAACATGTTAATTAACTTGCAGATTCTCTTATATTGATAAATTTTTTAGTCAAACTAAACATGATGCTCTTTTATCTAATTTTCACATTACTATATAGATAATAAGTTAATAATTGATAGAAAGATGTGAAATTTTCTATTTGTTTCTATTTTTATATAGTCTTACTAAAGCCAGTTTACTGTTTCACATAATAATTAAAGTATAAATTCTAATAGTTTTATCAACATAATAAATAAACAATGTATACCAAATATGTACCATAAATAATATATAATGATACTTATGATAAACTATTCTAATGTACTTATTATAAAAATAATTTACAAGATAGTCTTTTTAGAGTTACTTTAATAAACTTGCACTTCAAGATTTCATAAATATCACTGCTAATATAACATTTTGCTCTTGGGTATCTGTGATTAATGTATTTCCCATATAACAACGTGGACATTAAATATGACAGGACCATTTTTTGCGTGACTGCAGAAAGAGAGAGAGCGATATTTATACATGTATTAAAATGACTATATAAAGTCTGACTTGTAAATTATTTTTACGGTATATGCATTAGATTGTGTAGATTATTACTTTCTAAATATGATTATATATTCTTAGCACTATATATTTAGTAGCAGTTATTTATTGGTAAAATCATTAAAATTATTATAATATACTCGTATATAATCTTATATTTTATTTTATAAACCAAACATGTTATCTCTACCGCAATTAAAAATAGGTTACTCATCAAACGATATCTGTATTATGCATAATGGCACCTATTATCAAAGCCAAATTCAGATAAAAAGTGAGACTTCACTTTCTATCCATGTTATATTATTTTTTACGTTTAATTTTTTGCAATCTTTTATTTTATTGTTAACGTTAATAATTTGATTGCTCTACAATCTTCTTACCCTATAGTGTAACATAAAGAAGAAGAAAAAACATTATGCGCTCTTTTTGTTAAATTGTTTAATAAAAAACTTGAAAAATATTGTAGAATGATCATAACTTAAGATTATATAATTAAAAAACCTTGCAAAATCAAGAGTGAAACGGAGTTAGTTATGAAATATTGAATGAAGCACAATTTTTATCGAAGGAATAGAATTGTTTAAATACTTTTCTATCCACTTCTCAGATCCAAAATAGATGGTAAATTTGTCACTGGTAACAAATAGAACACATTTCCAAATTATTCGATTTAATTTTTGTTCTATTTAGCCTTCGTTCCCTAATTTACATGTCTAAGGAAGAGTTTAAAGAAAAATAAAAATATGAATTTAATTTTTATATGAAAACAATTTTGCCTTCATAATAGGTGAAATTCGGAATACATTAACACCATTTAGTTAATAATCTATTTTTATAATGAGAAAATTGGTTGTCGTAAACATTTTGATAGGTTTTATTTATAACGATGTAAAATAATTTAGGGATAAAATCATAGGAAAATGAGGAATCTTGAAAAATAAAATAAAAATTTATTCGAATTTCTAGAAATATACAGAATATATATAATATTAGTGCTAACATATATTGTTGGTGACTTTGGATATGAAACAGTTGCATTATGTTATATTACATAATATTAAATAAATTATGCTAAAGCGTCTTTTATGGCCATATCGTTCAATAAAATTGTTGATGACTAAAATATGATGGCATGTTGTTTGCAATTTAACTAAGTACGTCAAAGATGTAATGTCTTTTATCAAGAAATCGGAATAATGGATCTATTAAATAAATTTGAATTTTATATACATCACTATTTACTGTTAAATACATTTATGGGTTTAATTTATATTTTATTTGTTATATTATTTAAAATAAATTTACATAAAGTGCATAAAATAGTAAATATATAAATAATATTTTTTAAAACAATATATGTCATATATAATCATTTATAAAAGTTTTAAAATCCGTGCTAAATATCTATATGTGTATTGCAGGGGTTTCATCTGGATTTTATAATCACTTGTTATTTATGTATTGATTATTTATCAATTGTTAGAGTATAGGCAAATTGACTAATAAAAGATCACGTTTGCAACGAATTTTAAAAAATTCAAAATGTAATCTGAATTTTTATATTAGGGATGACGGATAAGCGAAATAGTCTTTATAACATGAGGTATTTTCAATAAAAATGCAATTACTAAAAAGTAATGTACTTGCTGTATATGTCAAAGATATGATCAATATATCAACAAGATAACATTAAACTAAAATTTAAATATATATATATATATATTATTAACAGATATCATATATAAAAAAAAAATTAAATAATTAATAAAACTTTTATAAAAGTATGATTACCAGTAACTACAATAGTAGTAACTTCTGTGATATCTCCATGTTTACAGTATATTGATCCTTCAAATTCATAGAGAAAAGGGGTTATCTCTAAAAAAGGTATACCACTGGTTAATAAAAAATTCGCTCGATTTACATATTCCAGATAAGCAATAGCTGTTACTTTTCCATTTTCTTTTGACCAGTGATAAATATGTTCTTCACTCTTGGTTGTTCTTCTATACCAATCTACTCTATTACTTCTTGAAGATAATATACAGGGTATCATTATAAGATTCCCTTCCTCAAGATAAATTATTTCCGCTAAAAAATATTATTGAAAATAAAATAAAAAATTAAATGTCAAATTATGTAAGATTTTTATGTAAATTTGTAAATTATATTAACAGTCGTCAATATATATATATATATATATATATATATATATATATATGTTATATATATATATATATATATAACAGAAATACTTTCGGTTACATTTCAATCATTGTCAATTGAAGTAACAAAACCAAACTGAAGTAACATAGAAACAAAAATAACAGACATCACTAATCTTCCAAGAACTGTATACAGTATATCATATTAATAAATTGTAAATTTATTATACAGGCTTTAAATTGTTTCATAAAGAGTTCATCTCTAATTTTTCTCTTTTTATGATGCTTTTCTGCATTTAATGTTTTTAGTTGAACTGGGCTAAAAATAAATCTAAATTAGCAAGATTTTTTATGGTCAAAGAAAACTGAGGCAGTATTAAATTATTCTTAGAATTTTTTTTAACACAATTACATTTCCAAATGTATGACCATGTGCATCCACATATAAGCTGATGTATAAATACTTTTTTGCATTTTAAAAATAGTATTTTTAGAATTATTAATCAATCAGTTTGTATTCAAAGGAATATAAGATGAAACATTGTATCTATCACTAAATATTTTTTTTTATAAAGTTGGATTGAACATTATTTAAAAATAGCATAGAAATCCACATATTATTTTTACCTACTTAATGGTATAAGATTATTATGAAACTGATTCAATGCATGTAGAATTTGTTTTCTATCATACCCTATATTTATAAGTTCTTGAGTAAATAGTTCAATATTTTCAAGTTAATCTTTTTTTTTTATTTACATACTTTTTCATCACAAAGTAAATAGATTTAATGCTAGCCACGTATGTGTCATTGGAATATGTGATTGGAAATAAATATAAACACCTTTCTTTAATAAGTTTGTAAATGAGGCACTTATTTATATAGCGCTATGTTTATAAATTTATATAGCGCTATGTTTATAAATTGTAATAAACTAAAGCTCTGCCTTTCACGCTAACGTACGTTAGCGTGAAAGGCTGATCATTAGTTTATTTCATAAGTTTGGCAAGTTTGTTTATTGTTTAATTAATCACTTTCTCTAAAACATTTCTAAATCAAAAATTTTCATATTTTTTATTTTGTTCTTTATTAATAGTCCAACTTAAATGATTTAAATATGTAAAAGCTAGTATGTTTGAACAATTTTAGAAATATTAAAATATGTGCTAGATATATCGATGATGTTTTTTATAGAGTTTTGAAAATGTTACTGAAGGACTAGTAAGTCGTTTTTATTTTTACATACATAACTAATACTAAATACAATGTATTATTTACCAATTATTAAACGAATTAAATGTTAGTAAAATACTAAATGTCTACCTAAAATAAGATTAAAAAATTTGTTTGGAACCTGAAAATGTTATATGTTTTATTAGCTCCAAATTTAAAAGTCAATTAGTAATAATGGAAGACTGATGCGTTAACCTATATATTATAACGGTCAGGAAAAATTGACTCTTACCCTATCTGTCACATATGTGCTGCACAGGGTGCCACTAAGCTATTTGAATCTAGACAATTTACAGTGTAGGCAGATATTACTTATTAAGATCTAAATTTAGACCATTAGCCTTGCCACTACCTCAAGGAGAAACAAAGATTTAAAATATATTTATTAAAATATATTTTTAATAAAGAATAAGTTAAAAAAATAAACTAAACCACTGCCAGTACTAATAACACAAAAATATTATATATATATATATATATATATATATAATATTTTTGTGTTATTAGTACTATATATATATATATATATATATATAACGACAAACAAATTTGAAAAATAAATTACTTAAAAAGTATGCTTTAGGTTTCATTATTTTTAACTTTAACTTTTAATCTTAGAATGTTGAGCATAGATAGGCTACCTAGACTATGAACTTAAAAAAATTTTTGAAACGTTTGATTCCAGGCTAAAAGTTCATAGCTAAACCAACACTTCCTGATATACAGATGCAACCAATGCAATAAGATGATGTTAGCATAAAACAACACTGACAGGAATGTGCTTTTGCAGCGTGATATTATTTAAACAAAATGATCCTTGTCTAGTACAGGAATGTGCGTCTGTCTGGTGAAGGAATCATGTATATAAAATCCTTAAAGAGAAATGCTACATATGGAGAGAGAGTGGTCCTTTTGCCAATTTATAGTTTCTATCTATAGAGTGAAATGAAATCAATGATGGGTTAATACTCCATGTCTATTGCAACATGATGATTACATCTTTGGGTCGCATTCAGTTGGACACATTGCCCTTTATGCTCACACACTTCACATTACATTGATATAAATATCTATATATCTCTCCACCATCATCAACACAATTACAAAACATCCAGTCTGTAATCAAAACTCTTTTAAACTAATATACACTTAAATTATTCTAAGCAGCCATCTACACCCTACTTAAATTTAAGTCAATTTAATAATCTAGCTTATTCTTAACAAAAAAATATTTAGTTTAAGGTATTTAATTATTTTAAAATCAAATAATGCAGTTGACCTATTTTAAATTCTAATAATGCACAAATGATGATATGTGTTGATTTTATCTTTAAATTTATTTGCAATTGCAAACTCCTGCCCTATTTTCAACAGGCCTTACAATAAGCATAAAAAATATATACAGTAGTGCATATTTTAAAAAAATATTATATTAAACTTTTAATAAGACTTAACATTTCAAAGTTTATGAAAATAAAGTTCAGATTTGATCATGTGAAAAAGTCTATAATTTATATTTAAAGGAAAATAAAGTTTGAAGATTTTAAATTAATTAAAGAGAGTTTATGGTTCATTTTTATCATTAATGATTTATAGTTTCCTTTCTTTCTCTGAGCTCATTCCTTCATGATGAAGATCTGAAGTTATGCAAGAGCCATTTCTTGTGGATGATGACGATTTATGAAGACAGTTGGTTTGATCCTGGGATACATGGAAATGAAAGCTGTCTGCAGCTGGCCAGACCGAGGGAACCGCGATTAAACAGATTACATTTTGGCGACAACTATAACTCTCAAACAACAATGACAAACAAATTTAAAATTCTAATACTATTTCTTATGAATTTTTCTTTTTATAGACCTGAAGCATCTTATCTAGGAATGCTCAGATTCATCTGACATATTTCATATATATATATATATATATATATATATATTTCATTGGTTCTGTGTAAGTATTTTTTTTTCTGTGGTCTGTGTTCAGATATATCTTGGGTGGGAAAAGCAGGACTTTTGTTTCTATCTCTTGACTCTTATCTATTTCGTAACCTTTTTAATGATCATTTTGCCCTAAGGACCTGTTGGTAATTTTATTTTTGTTAAGAAAAAACTCTGCGTTATTTTTAACATTAAAAGGTTTTTATTATTATTTTATTTTAAGATTAGAATCTTTGATTCGATTCTATAAATTCTTTAAGCTTATTTTATTTTCAATATTTGAATGAAACTAATTAATAAATTAATAACTCATTTGTGCATTTGAACGTCTGTGCAATTAACTCATTATTAGATATCTCCAAAAAAATTTTAATGTAACGTATATATATATATATCCCGTTAAAATATACATTGTTATAATTAATGTACAACTGTGTGTTAGTTTATATATATATATGTAAAATTCTATATTAGTGTTAATATATACACACATATACGATAAGATAAATAAATAATGTTCCCATATTAACACGTAATATAGAATATATATTGTCGGTAAGTATTGGCATTAACAAAAGGTCTAAGTTTCAATTTTTTTTAATTATTAAGTAATAGAAGGTAATGCATATTTACTTTTATTCAGTATAACTCATCTCATAAATTTCATTAAAATCCTTTTAGTCACTCTTTTCTATAATTTGTCAACGAAAATTATTTTCAAAATGGCCAAGCATTGGCTGTCGAGAAGTTTCCCGGGTTAGCGGATTCGATTCCTGGCCGATGCAATAACACATGAAAAAAAATAAAAATTCAAAATATATTTAACTATCTTTTATATAAGTTATCTCTCTCTATAAAATACATATATACTTTACAAAGAAATAGTATAATCATGTCATTAAGCAATATATTTCAAATATAACTATATATATATATATATATATATATATATATATATGTTGAAATGAAAATTTTCACGGATTGCATATATAAAAGACATATTTTGCGGGTTCATCCGTGTTAAAAAATTTTAAATATTAATATACCAACATTTCGTCTTGCTCACACAAGTCATCCATTGGGTGATAAAAGGTAGAAAGACGGTTGAACCCGCAATATATATATATATATATATATATATATATATATATATATATATATATATATATATATATATATATATATATATATATATATATATATATATGGTTTAAATTGTAACCCTTTAGTTAGAATGTTAACCATACTAAATATTTTTAATTTCTTTATGAAAGCAAGTATAATAAAATAAAATTAACTACATATGGCAAAAAAAATGTTAATACATTAACACAATATCATTTAAATATCTACTTAGTTTTAACTCAATTTTGGTCACACATTATTTTATTTTACTCATATGGTGCCATAGACCTTAAACATTGGGCATTGAAGGTTTCTTTATTTATATTTAGAGGTTTCTAAGAAACATGCATTCTAACCTTTTTTTTTATTCAGAATAGTCCATCATAGATATTAAAAAAACTTTTTCAACTTAATTTCTGTGAATCACTAACCCGAGGAGTTATTACTGAAACATAATTACTTATTTTGAAAATAAATGGTTTATTAAAAACATGGATCAGTCTTTTTGTCCCATTTTGTTTACATTCTTCTGGGCTTTTAAAAATCATTACCATAATTTATTTCTTCTTCGGATATAATGTGTAAAAGAATTTTAATTACCATAGGTTTTCTATATTCTAAATGAAGGTGAATTAGGGCAAATTTAATTGATTCATTTTGGGTCAGATTTATATAATTTATGATTTCTTTTAAATTACCCAATTTCAGTGATTAGCTTCTAAATAAATCCTACACAACATACCTAAATCATGCATGGCTGTTTCACATGAATTTTGGTTTAAAATGGAGCTTAATACATGTTTTATTCTTTGATTCTTTAAGAAATTTTTCCATTTTTTTTAAAAAAATGATATAGTAGTATTTGTAAAAACAGCCTTACAATTACCAACCAACACAAATTAAAATTCTCGAAAACAATTTACTACATTCTTAGTATTGGTTTTAATTACAGGATAAGCAAAAATAAACTGTGAAAACACATCATATTTGACAAAAAATATTTAAATCTTCTACAGGATAATAATGAACCATAAAATGTATTGCTTATATATCATTTGAGGTTATATGAGTTGTAATAACATGATCATATAGACGATTGTTGTATTTGGATTAAGGTGATTAAAGATTGAAACATACATGGCAGGCCAATAGAATAGTATTGCACAACAAATTCTATCTTTCTAGACCAGTAATTACTATATAAACAATTGATATAAATAATTATTCTACCTCTTAAACATGTAGGCACTACAATTTTCCAAGATTGCTTATGATTTTTTTTAGTTTGGTAATATAACAAATTTTAACAAATATTATATCATAATCTAATATTATTATGAATTATTCTTTGTATTTTTTCAGATTCTACTTTTTTGATAAATACATAATAATGAGATGAAACTTAGGATCCTTTAACTACAGCTCTACCAAATTAAATAGGTCATTCTCAATAGAATTATTTATTCTTAAAAAATTACTATAATAACTAAGTTGTCTACATTTGAATGATATGATTACATCTTGATCAAATATGTACAAAAAAATATTAGCTACAACATTGTCTTTCTCTTTGAATCTGATAATTAAACTATTGGAGAAATACTCTCCTATTATTCAGATAACTCCGATTAATAAACTCTAGTCTTTTGTGATCTTTAATAACAACTACCTTCTACACTAATAAATATTGCTGGAGTTTTTAAAAAGCCATACAACAGCTAGTGCTTCCTTCCATATTGTAGTGTTATGCAATACTGCATAGTTTGATAACCTACTGATGAAATATACAATGTGTGGTTTCTGTTCTTCATTTAACTGGAATAAAATTATTCCCAGTCAATAACTACTATTGTCAATTTAACATAAAATATTTCTTTAAAATTATCATAATATAAAATAACCTGATCGAACGATCTAAATTTTATCCTATTAAATTCTACTAAATGGTTTTCACTTCACTTACATTTTTCATATTTTCTCAGCAATTTGAATAAATAAATGGTGTCACAAGCAAAATTTTAGTTTAATTTATGGTAAAACTTACAAAGGCCAAAAAAAAAAAAAAAAAAGAACTCAATGCCTTTTTACTTTCTGGTATATGGAAATTCATTCTGAATATTTTTAGTTTTATCAGTGTGCAGTTTTATTCCATCAACTTCTACCACGTGCTGGAGAAGCTATTTTACTTTTTTCAAATTAATCTTGATGTTCTTTTAACACATTTTTGAAAAATATACCCAAATAGTGAAAATTCTCAGAGATATCTTTTGTAGTAACATCATATACATGTAAGGTAATAATATATTTAACCTTATCTCACAGAACCCTATCTAAATATTTGATCAAAATAACTCCACTATTGATTAATCCAAAAGGCATTCTTTCAAATATATAAGAATGGCCTTCATATTTAAATGTTGTATATTTTTGATTATCTGCAGTCAGATATATCTGTCAATAACTATTTGCTAAATTTACAATTGTAAATATTTTTATATCTTTAAATTGGTCCTTATTGGTACTTATGTATTAGTCCTGTGACATAGAGCACATATTAGACATGCTGCACCTTTTCACATTCATATCAATCTGCTGAAAACTTCAGTGTGTGTGATCTGATCAAAATAATGTGTATATGGATCTTATACATGATATTTTTGCAAAAGAAAATAATGTGTATATGGATCTTTTGTAAATGATATTTTCCCAAAGTTTACAAAGTTATCATCAGGTTCAATACATATTTGAAAAGGAGCACCATGTCTAATATGTGCTCCATGTCACAGGACCAATACATTTACTATCATTATTAAACATGCAAAATTTGATTAAACTGTTCATTTTAAGCAATTAATAAGAGACAGCATAAAATCAATGTCATATAGACACCATAAAATCAATATGTCATATAGATAGCATAAAATCATTATGTCATATATATGACTTATCATGGGAGAATTACAAATATTCACCATACTAAACATATAAAATTTGATTGAAAAAATCGATATTAAACAGTTCACTTTTTAAGCAATTTATACAAGGGCATTAAGGGAGCAGGATGTCATATATGACTTATTGAAGAAGAAATATGTTTATTAAACAGTTCATTTTTGAGAAATTAATATGAAATGTCATAAAATCAATATGTATGTCAAGAGAGGCAGCATGTAATATACAACTTATCACAGGAGAAATATACATTTCATAACACTAAACATAAAAAAATTTGACCAAACAAACCCTAAATTACAAAGATATAAACAAAAAAGGTGTAAAATATATACAATATTTTCACTAAATATATATGAAATTTGGATGAAAAACTACTAGACATAAAATTTGACAAAAAAAAACGCTAAATTCAAATATTCCCTGATATATGATTTTAAAAAAAAGCTTGAAATATATATGACATTTTCACTAAATATATATGAAATTTAAATTAAAATCTATGACTAAATTACCTAAATTTCTAAAATATTATTTATGAAAACATAAAATATACACACATGTTACTTACCATGCTATAAATAAATATATATGATCTGTTGAACTTTATTAATAGGTCGATGAAATATTTCCACGTACAATTGAAATTTCAATAAAAATTTTACACTTTTCCCTCCAAAATAAAAATGTCATTGCAGAGAATTGATCATGTGAAATGGGATTCAAACTTTTTTTAAAAAATCAAACCAAAAAAACTATTTTCCCATAAAACAAAAAAAAAATACACAATCTTTATTAATAATTTATATTGGCAGTTAATTATTTTTATATTGTTCAATATGCAAATGAATGTATCCTCATCTTTATGACACCTATGCCATATAAATTTGGCCAAATATGAATTCAGGTTTTGATGAGATGTCCCTCATTGCTGCTTATTATGCCATTTTATGGAACACCAAATTTTCAATGTTTTGAGTATAGATACCTATTTCTGGATTGATGAAATTATACTTGTGATTCATATAAAAATGGTCATAACCAGAAGTTCTCAAATCTACACTTTTGTATGGCGTCCAACATTTGGATATGGTTGAACCCTCATTTGCATTTTTCTTGATGGCTTCCATGAGAGGTGACACTGTCCTATCACTAATTAATAATAGTGACACTCTCATCAATCTTTCTGCACAAGCCACCAAACATCCATTGTTTGGGGAAAATGCATCCAGATTGATTTTCCTTTAGGAAAAATAGACTCTTGTCTATCTCTATGATTTTGTCAGGCCCTCCAATTTTTGTCTTTTACATTACATAATGCCAGTCATAAACATTTCTCACATGCAGTTATTCCAGTCTATCACTATCTTACCTGGTAAGCCAAATTCTATTTTTCCCCATTCTATGGACTTTAATATCCATGTCAACTATTTATAAATTGTATGGCCATTAGAAATGGGATTCTTGAACCCTCCCACAACATTGCCTTCCAGATGTCAATTCTACTGTTGTAGCCTTGAACATTGCAACACTGTTACCTTCCCAATGTATGAATGTAAATGGTCATAGGATGGGCATTTGGACAAATTTTTGAGATGGCAGGATTTCTTTTTTCTTGTAAATATTACACAACATCAACATTTTTGGACTATTCAGCAAACAACAGCAAAAAACCATTTAATTATGAAAATTATGCAATAGAAATTAATATGAAAGTACAGTTATTTATTTACTTTAAATCAACTTAATTAAGCAATGATGAAATTAAAACAAACAGTAACTATAAAGAAAAATGCAATGACAGAAAAATTGTCACTAAAATCACATTGTTGTCAGAATAAAATCTTGACATAAACTGGGCAAAAAAAGATCAGAGATAGGATAATGAACATGTTTTTGATACAAGAGATCAGATAACAACATAGAAGTATTTATTTGACCTAATTGCAATGTTACACATTTATTGTGGATATGAAAAGGTGCAACAGGCCTAATACATGATGTGTCACAGGACTAATACATAAATACCTTTAAATAATATCAATAATTTCTGTACAGTAGGATGAATATCACATTCTAGAATCATTAATTGGTTTAAGAAATTCACATTCAACCATACATGTAAATATCCATCTTGTTTTTTATGGAAGGCTACTAAGCTGAGGAACTTTTTCTAATAATTTGCCATTTTATCATTTGATTAATCTGCCTCTGCACATCAGATTTGTGTTGATAAGAGATGAGAAAATGAATTATAATCACTTAACTGAGGATTGTGTAAATATTCTTTAATTATACAAGCCTTTTCAGAGAGAACATTTTTATATAAACACAGTAATTAAACAAATTTCTCTTTAAAACTACTATCTGAGTCATTAAATTCCAGAGAGTTTGTTTTTATGTCTAATTCTGTGAATATATATTGAATACATAAATTAAAATCTCTAACAGGTACCACCTGATTAAAATTATATTTTTCAGCATTGACAAAATAATTTCTGATTAGTATAAACAATCACACATTCATATTTATTCATAAAATCTGTCCTTATAATAGATTTATGAAAAAGCCTTGTCCTAATGAAAAATATATGTGCAACAATAATAGAATTGATTTGAATATTTAACCATACTTGTTGACTAATTAAGCATTAACTAGGGTAACATGTGTCTATTTTAATGGTAATGTAGAAACTTCTGAACTTCTTTCACTAATTCTAATACAGTAAATAAACTTTCAGTAATTACTGAAATTTGCCTTCCACTAACTAAACTTTTAGTAATTACTAAAATTTTCCTTCCAGTAACTATTAACGTTTTCATTAATATCACTTGAATAATAATATTAATTTCTGTACATATATTAAATATATAATTTTTCAGCAATTGTTTAGATTCAGTATCTTCTACAGCAGGGGTGGGCAAATAGCAGCCTGAGACCCACATGAAGCCCACTAAGAGTTTTTATGTGGCCCACCAAGACAATCAGAAAAATCTGCTTTGAACTGAGATTTCCTTTGCCATGCATGACTGAAGATTCATCTCACATTTTCCACTAGGATGGCTATGTGAATACACATGCACAGTGTAGATACAATGTGCAGTGTTTTTCCAGTTGATTTGGTTAATTTTAATTTTGTCTTTGCATTAGCAAATATATACATTTCCAACTTTAGTGAAACCATGAATCCACCGAAAAAATGTAAAATCAGTGATGAATGTTGTGTGTTTAATGAAGAACAGATAAACAAATATTTCTTTGGTAATACAGGGAATAAAGTAATGTGTTCATTGCATCATAAAAAAGGTGTGGACTTCACTTCTAGAAAGTGGCCCCTGATGTGGCCCTTCACCAACCTCTGTGGCCCCTGAGCCAAAACACTTGCCCACCCCTGTTCTACAATAAAATTTACTAAATGCATATACATAATAATATCATTGATCCCCAAATTAAAGATAAACTCCCACAGTGAGGAATATTTCAGTGAATCCCAATTTTGTTTAATGAATTAAAATACGCCCAGTTCCTAGCATTTGAAAAGGAGATTATGTGAATTGCTGACAGGATAGCTTCCTATGATTTGTGCATTTTTTGTCTTCTTAAATATATATTTTGAAAGCTCATTTCGAAGATGTTGATAACTTTTACAACCTTGTTAATTTCACTAATTATTTTTCTATAGTTCTTTATAATATTAAAAGGCAGTAAATTAATTACTTGAAGCAGGTTTTAAAATATTGAATCTTCTTTTTTTTTTTTAAATGTGTTCTAAATTCGAACACATTTAAATTTACAGATGTAGTTCTTGCCTTGATAACTAAATAGAAGATTATTGTTATAACAATATTAGTTTGTTTTTATACTGGATTAATTTCTGTAAGCATATCACATAATCATGATTACGCTCTCTATTGTTTAAAATTTACAATTTGTAATGAACCCCAAACATTTATTTCGTTTGTTTCAACTGATAAAAATGCAATGTTGACTTAAGGCTTTGTCAAATGTCAAGTTTTGGTTTATAAAAAATACTATTAGTTGGAAACATTTATTTATGTGTGTGTATAAACAAATTAGAATTATTCATTTTTAGAATTATTCTTTTAATACTAACTAGTTTATGTATATAGCTGATACATGAAAAGCTTAAGATAGGTGTAAGTTATTTATATCTGTTGATTCGATATAGGCACAGTTAAATTCACAAAGAAACATAAATTGTTTTAGGTGAGGCTCATATGATACTCTCACAATATATATATATATATATCAAAATATTAATATATAATCTGTAATTTTTGATTATCGCCATTTTACTGTGTATTTTTTTTCTTTCTGATGAAAACCAGTCCTCTGGTTGAAATATAATATTATTTATTGGATTTATAAGTCTTTTTTTGTTTATATATATATATATATATATATATGACTCCAGTCCCAGAAATAAGAGAGTGAAGGCAAAGAAAACTACCCCAGCATTTCTGTAGAGTAACAAAGTTCTGGATTTGAATACATGTAGATCAAATAATCTGCAGCAACAATGAAAAGGCAGCAAGCAGGAATTCAAAAATTAATTTCTCTTTTTTTAAAAAAAAGAATAATTTTCAGCCAATTCTAGAAATTCTTAATATAAGAGTCCTTAGCAAGAGCTTCAGTAGATTTTTCAGATTGAAAACAAAAGACAAGTTCTTTATTTATACTATTTTCCCCCAATTGTGTTTTTAATTAAACTAAATATTAGTAGCCTATACTTTCAAATTTTTCCCTGTTATCTATTTTCTTTTAATTAAAATCTTTTATAAAATAATTGCATTCTTTAATTGGTTATGTTTAATTATGAAATCTTTTTCTATCATCATATTTGAAAATTAAAGAAAAATTTTAAAAAAATTCTTTTATTTTTTTTATATTTTATTTCATTAACTTTTCCCTGTCTTAAAATAATTTCCCTTAAAATAATATATAACTGTTGATGCCGGTCATTTTTTAAGTTTGAGAAAAAACATACATTCACTGTGGTTGGACTTAGGGTCTTAGTTATTCCACAGTGAATGATGAAGCCAGCATATATATATATATATATATATATATATATGCTATATATATATATATATCTATATATATATATATATATATATATATATATATATATATATATATATGCATGCACAGCTTCATATTCTTAGAACCCATTAAAAAAAAACAAGTAAAAAATGATTAAAGCTACAGTTTTTCAGAGTGAAACAGAGTGATGCAGAAGAAGCACTCCTATTGCACAAAATATTTGTGTATTTACATAAAATTATATTATATTAAAAAAAAACTGAAAGTTTATAATAATATGGATAAATCGATTATATAAAAAAAATGAAAGTTTATCATAATACTGATATACACATTGGAAAAAAAAAAAAGCTTATTATATGATTTCATGTCCATGTGATGTGTCATGGTCGTATCTTGGGGATCTTGTAATTTTTTTGTTTAGAATGGAGCCCCCTATTTAAACGATTTTTTTCAGTGGACCTTCCTCTCTGGTCCTTGTTATTAGCTCTTTGAACTGTGCCAACTTTATTATCTTGTCTTCTATCAATTCTTTTGCTAGAAGTCAAGTTAAAATTCCTTATTACTGGTGCTCTGTTATCTAGTTGTGTCCCTCTTTTTATGTGTTCTGATGATGAAACTGGCTCATAGTTAGATCACTTGGTCAGTAATTTTGGTATGGATAAATGTTGTTTCAACCCTAGAACTGTGCTGCCACTTGATAAAATTGTTTGTTTTACCTGACCTGACATGATGCATTTTGGAAATATCTTATGATTGGTAAATTGATGAGTAAAACACTTGAAAGCAAGGTAAGGTGTGCTCTGTTCTTTTACATCTAATTCCATTTGGCTTTTTGTTTCATTTTCTGTTAGTACAAGATTAGTTGATTCCTGTATGCAGCTTACATTGGTCATCTCTTGGTTTTTCCATTTGCAAAAATCTAACTTGTTGTTATAAAATGTAAACTTATTTTCCCTATAGTTTATTCCTGAGTCATGCCTCTCTAAGAAATCTGACCCTAAAAATACATCATAAATCAGGCCTGGCATTATTTGAAAAATAAGTTTTACATTTGTTGCTCCTATTGTAATATTGAGTTCCAAATGATGTGGTCCTATATTGGCTTTTTCTCCATTTGCTAAGATAGCATAAGCAGATATTCTTGGTGAGGTAGGTAGTACATGAGTTCCTACTGTTGTATCCCACCATTATTTTTGTCACCAGTGACACTTGACTGCCAGTGTCTATTAAACTGTAAACTGGGACATCTAGCAGTGCTTTAATTGTAGGGCACTCTGAGTATGGTGGTCTATGATAATCTTTTTCAAGATTGCACATGAATGCTGATGCCACTGTTTCATTTTCCCCAATAGCTTCTTCTGTTTCATCCTGCAGTTCTATCTGGGGTATAAATTATAGGGCCCCTTACCTTTCTGGAATTGTTGTGTGTTTTGATCATCATCATAGTTTCTGACAGCATCTATTTGTATTTTGGGTGTGTCAATTCTTTTTTCCTTTGTCTGCATGCTCTTTATTAAATGTAATGAAATAAAAATATTAATTGAAGAAAGAAATCATAAAAAGAGGAAAATTAAAGAGGCAATATTAATTGATAAATATAAGAATGATGTTATTAATAGGCGAGTTGTGAATACAGCCATACACAGCTTATGGAAATATATGTAACATTAAGTTTGAAAATGTGAAATTCACTTAAAGCTGGTGAGGATTACCACATAATCGAAAGCTCTACAAAAGAATTTTAAACTATAATATTGTATTTACCGTTAATTTTTTTTATATATATAATATTTTATAATGGGTACTGAATTTTGCATTTATATATATATATATATATTGAGCCGGATTAATTTCCAATTCAATGGTTTTATTACTAAAATTAAAAAGGGAAAACAACTTCATTTTCATTAAATGTCTAAGGCTCAATTTTTTTTATTATTATTTAAAACACATACGCATTTATATTTTAAAATGGATTATTTAATGTTTATAAAATTGTTGTAAAATAGTTACTTTCACCATCTATTTTAATCAATTTGATTAAAAACAGGCAAGCTTGCTAATTATATATTCCTGTTGCTTTTATTGTAATTATTTTTAAAGTTAATTCTAAAAAGTGGAGATTTAGTTTTGTATTTGTCATTTTTGTTTCAATTATCCCTGGTTGGAAGTCTTAAACTAGATTGAGTGGGAAATTAATATTTGCCCTGCCTGGAATATAGAATGGACACTAATGAAAGCTTTGTGTGGGAAATGTAGCGAGGCAACGATAGCCTGCCAATTTTTGGAGAGAGAAGAGATTCATTATTAGATACACATTTGAATTATGGCCTGCAAAGAGATACCATTGTGAGTAGCTGTTCGGACATTTAATTCCTACTAAAAACTTAAATAATTATTGACAAACTTCATTGCTGTGCAAAATGTCAAAATCCACCACTGTGAGTTTTGCCATCATTAGAATGTCTGGCTAATTTAAACAAAGGACAGACCCATGTCTACCAGCTCTCCTTCAGTCATGCCATGAACCTCTAAAATAAACACTGCCTCTACCTTGTTGCTGTCAAAGAACCTGAAAGATGAACTATTATCAAAAGTGTGCACTCATCACTAAATCACTAAAACTCTGCCTTACCGTAAGCTAAACTTTTTCCTATTCTAGCCAGAGTAAATAAATTGCGTTTAATTAAATCTCCACTCAATTTAATGATAAATATGTTTTAAAATGGTATTGATTGTTTTTTTAATAATTTATTATCTGTATGTACTCTTTTCTAGTATTTAAAGTGTGTCTTGGAATCTTAGTTTTAAGATTCCAAGTTTGTTTGCAATTTTTGTTTATCAGAGGGTGCATTAGGAGATTGTATTTTATATGTTTAATATATACCTGATTATTTTGATAACTATTACAAAATGCATTGGCAGTTTTCATAGTCTTTATTTATTCATCTGCCCTTAGTTGTAAAATAAAGAATCTTTAAGCATGTTTCATTTGCGCTGTTTGTGCAAACAACAAAGTCTTTTTGCTGGCTATTTGTCAAGTTATTTCTTCGGGTTGTCTGAAAATAGTCTATTTCTTTCTGGATTATGTAAGATCATAATCAAATATCTGTTGCTGTCTTGTAGGTGAGATCAACCATGTTTACTTTGAATGTAGTATTACATGCAGCAGTCCTGTGGCGTTTTAATGACAGTAATTAGAATATTACTGCTCGGATGTCCGTGCTGGTTTCGTCGATTTCCAGCAAGACAGTAACTGTTTTATTATCCCTGATTCAGGAAGGTAGGGTTGTTGTTTGTTTTTGTAATTTTACAACTGGCCAGCAAGAAGATATTATCCTAACCATTTCTTATATTTTAAGTGAGAGAATTTTATTGCCAAAATGTTTAATGCCTTCATGTTTGTCATACTCTTGTGCACTCTCTGGTAAATATACGTATGTTAACATAAGTCATTTTTATATTCGTGGATAGATGTCTTTACTATATTGTCTTACTTATAAAAATTAATAAATTGTTTAAATTTATTTGGCTGACGTTTGTCTTTGTGCTTTGATTTCTCAACTGTCTAAATAATATTTAAGATATGTTGTTTCTCCCTGAGTGTAGTCCGGTGCCTTTTGATTCTCATATCCTGTCCACCCTAAAATAAATGACTAGTTGATGTGATGTGATATGATGTATTATGGATTCTCCTTAAACGAAGTCAAGAATATCTCAGCAATTATGCCCAGATAAACCTGTTAGCCACTTTCTTTTACATTCCCCACTCTAAATTTACTCATAATCTGCTCTATCCCATTTCCACAACATGATTTTTGTCAACTCTATAACCTTTAAATCTAAATCCCCCTTATCTTTTCCCAAACCCAGCATAAAAACCAATAATTCACTTTCTGTATAATCACTCTTTTCATATTTATTTTTCCACAACTTCATTATATGTACCCTTTCTGTTTTCAAACATTTACATTCAATTAACAAATGCCTAATATTTTCAATTCCTTCCTTACATAATTTACAAAATAAATCACCCAAATTTTTCCATTTACATGTATATTCTTTTGTAGCTAAAGATCCCATTCGAGCCTTAAACAATAAACTACTTTCCTTACTATTATCATATATTAACTCACACCTAATATTCTGTTTATTTCTATATATATTTAAACTCTTTTTACTCTCCATACTATTTCTTCATCACTCTAACTCCCTAGTCTTTATTAATAAATTTATTCTTTTATCCCATTCCTTACTACTATAACACTCAATAATCCTCTTAACACAATCATCCCATATTTTGTACAAATATACTGATATAAATTCTTTATCCAAATCTTTTGCATACCGCATTACCTTTCTCACCCATCTTGTTACCTGCCCTTTACTCATAACCCAATTAAATACTATTTTAGCTATTATTTTATTATCCATAAACTGCAATCTACCAAACATTTTCATTTTACTTTTTGCATCTCTCATATGAAAACTTGACCATCCCATTTCTCCTTGAATTGCCTCTCTTGCTGTCCATACTAGTTCCTATTTTCGGACTAGTGGTGCCCCCAAGGTCAGTAAATGCAAATCTCAAAGATCTTTCTCCCGTTACATATATAGTAATTTTTGGCGCATCAACATGGAGCTTCCGAGTTTTCAAGCCCATGTGAGATTTTGTTTAGACAGTTGAGAAAGATTTCAGGTGTAAGTGGAAAGATCTAGTTGGTAGAGGTTCAATTTTTGTTCATTATTGCATGTATTGTTGGAGCAGTTTGGTAGAACAGAGTTTCGTCTTTTTCATATGACATAAATAAATAAACAATAAATAGCGTATTTTCTAAAAAAAAAGTCTGTCAGAGTTAATTTTTTTTGAAGAGTTAAATATATATAGTTTGTCTTTTTGATATGACATAAATAATAAATAGAGTTTTTTTTTGTTGTTGTTTAAACAAAAAAAACTGTTCAGAGTAAATTTTCGAATTTAAAAGTATTAAAAATAGTTCATTGTCTTCTTGCATATAAATAAATAGTATTTTATTTGCTTTGAGATTTTTGTTTAAAAAAAAAAAAGTTAGTATAGCGAGTTAACCTTGTGTAAAAATGGAAAATAAAGAAGAAGGTGACAGGGCGGCAGGTTTGGAAGAGAGCCCTGTTTCATTTAAATACCCCCAGATAGAAGAAGAGAGTGAGACACAGATGATGATAAAGTTGATAATAGAAATGAAACAAAGCCACGATGAAAGAAATATGACAAGAGTTGCTAGAAATAAAACAGAGTCAACAAACAATACTGGAGGAGCTGAGAGCAGAAATGAAAGAAATGAGAAGAGGAATGACAGGAAGAGTAAAAGAAACTCGACAAAAAGAAGTGGAGATGGAAAAAGATTTGAAAAATGAGATGAGTAAAGAGAGTCAGGAAGTAGAAAAAGTAGTCATAAAAGATATAGAAATTGAAGTAGCACAGGAGAGTACTAGGACAGAGATGGTGGAAATAAAGTTTGAAATAAGTAGAGAGTGGAGAGAGATAGATAGTATGGTGGAGAAAGAAAATCTTGGAGACAGTTATAAGTTACCTCAAGAGGTTAAAAATGAGTTGAGTAAAATAACTGTTAGTTGTGAACAGGGGTTTAAAACTAAGGAAAAGTTTTCAGAATATGATTTTAAAACAGAAATAAAAGCCATTTATAAAGCAATCTTATTCAAGGCACGTAAAAAGTCTGTGGGAAATGAAGTGTTGCCATTTACTAGTGTTGCTATGACTAAAAATAAAGTAGAAAAAGATGAAGAATTGGGAAGTTTCATTAAGAAAAAGATTCAGGTGTATACGCTAGAAAGCAAAACAGAACGGGAAAGAGACAAAATCATAAATTTTAGGCAGGTAAAATATAAGAGAGGGAAAGGAACTTATTTCAGAAAATTAATAAAAAGAGTAAAAGAACCGCCGGACCAAAGATAAAGGTTCGGCTTTTAGCAATCGGATGGATTGTTTTAAAACAGACAAAAAAAATTTTGTTAATGATTTATGAGAATGGATAAATGTAAGAAATGAAATACTGTTTTGGTTTTTCATGAGTACGTTCAGCCAAATTCCTAGGGGTAGTTTTTGAAATGTTTTTAGTTTTAAAAAAAAAGAAAAAAAAAGTTGCAGGAATGTTTTTTTTTTTTTTTTGATCAGGTATTGAGGCAGTTGAGCTGGATAGATTTCCGATTCAATGGTTTTATTACTAAAATTAAAAAGGGAAAACAACTTCATTTTCATTAAATGTCTAAGGCTCAATTTTTTTTATTATTATTTAAAACACATACGCATTTATATTTTAAAATAGATTATTTAATGTTTATAAAATTGATTGTAAAATAGTTTACTTTCACCGTCTATTTTAATCAATTTGATTAAAAACAGGCAAGCTTGCTAATTATATATTCCTGTTGCTTTTATTGTAATTATTTTTAAAGTTAATTCTAAAAAGTGGAGACTTAGTTTTGTATTTGTCATTTTTGTTTCAATTATCCCTGGTTGGAAGTCTTAAACTAGATTGAGTGGGAAATTAATATTTGCCCTGCCTGGAATGTAGAATGGACACTAATGAAAGATTTGCATGGGAAATGTAGTGAGGCAACGATAGGCCGCCAATTTTTGGAGAGAGAAGAGATTCATTATTAGATACACATGTGAATTATGGCCTGCAAAGAGATACCATTGTGAGTAGCTGTTTGGACATTTAATTCCTAATAAAAACTTAAATAATTATTGACAAACTTCATTGCTGTGCAAGATGTCAAAATCCACCACTGTGAGTTTTGCCATCATTAGAATGTCTGGCTAATTTAAACAAAGGACAGACCCACACCTACTAGCTTTCCTTCAGTCATGCCATGAACCTCTAAAATAAACACTGCCTCTACCTTGTTGCTGTCAAAGGACCTGAAAAATGAACTATTATCAAAAGTGTGCACTCATCACTAAATCACTAGAACTCTGCCTTACTGTAAGCTAAACTTTTTCCTATTCTAGCCAGGGTAAATAAATTGTATTTAATTAAATCTCCACTCAATCTAATGATAAATATGTTTTAAAATGGTATTGATTGTTTTTTTAATTATTTATTATCTGTATGTACTTTTTCTAGTATTTAAAGTATGTCTTGGAATCTTAGTTTTAAGATTCCAAGTTTGTTTGCAATTTTTGTTTATCAGAGGGTGCATTAGGAGGTTGTATTTTATATGTTTAATATATACCTGATTATTTCGATAACTATTACAAAATGCATTGGCAGTTTTCGTAGTCTTTATTTATTCACCTGCCCTTAGTTGTAAAATAAAGAATCTTTAAGCATGTTTCATTTGCACTGTTTGTGCAAACAACAAAATCTTTTTGCTGGCTATTTGTCAAGTTATTTCTTTGGGTTGTCTGAAAATAGTCTATTTCTTTCTGGATTACATAAGATCATAATCAAATATCTGTTGCTGTGTTGTAGGTGAGATCAACCACGTTTACTTTGAATGTAGTATTATGCACAGCAGTCCTGCTGCATTTTAATGACAGTAATTAGAATATTACTGCTCAGATGTCCGCGCTGGTTTCGTCGATTTCCAGCGGGATAGTAACTGTTTTATTATCCCTGATTCAGGAAGCTAGGGTTGTTGTTTGTTTTTGTAATTTTAAAACTGGCCAGCAAGAAGATATTACCCTAACCATTTCTTATATTTTAAGTGAGAGAATTTTATTGCCAAAATGTTTAATGCCTTCATGTTTGTCGTACTCTTGTGCACTCTCTGGTAAATATACGTATGTTAACATAAGTCACTTTTATATTCGTGGCTAGATGTCTTTACTATATTGTCTAACTTATAAAAATTAATAAATTGTTTAAATTTATTTGGCTGATGTTTGTCTTTGTGCTTTGATTTGTCAACTGTCTAAATAATATTTAAGATATATTGTTCCTCCCTGAATGTAGTTCGGTGCCTTTTGATTCGCATATCCTGTCCACCCGAAAATAAATGTCTAGTTCCTATTTTCGGACTAGTGGCGCCCCCAGGGTCAGTATATGTGAATCTCAAAGATCTTTCTCCCATTACAATATATATATATTGTGTGTGTATGAATGCATGAAAAGATTTACTACACTTAAGCCAATGTAAAATCAGTAATGACCACTAATTTCATATGGTAAATAAACACAGGTTAAAACAGATAAAAAATATAAAATTGAGCATGGGTAGAAACTTTGCTAAACCTAATGCTAAATTAAAACCTGCCTCTGTAGGCAGTAAGTATAGAAATAAATAAATACTGAATATATAACTAAACCTCCTTGTGGTATATAGAAGGAATATTTTATTTGCATGCACACACACAAGCAGAACAACCTCCTTTAGCCACATATGATAAAAATAGCAAAATAATAAAACTGCCAATACTTTAGACAGTTTAATTCATATACAATAATTGTTATACACACATCTAATATAAATGATTATATCAAGTTCTATGACATTATTAATTAAAACATATATACCTGAGATTTTAATTTAGATTTCTTTTTTTTAAAGTCAACAAAACTTATTACAAAGTGCTAAAGAATATCTAGATTTTATAAAACAATGCTGAAATTGGAGAGGCAGGGAATCTGATAATTTTAAGAGGGAAATAAAATTATTCTCAAAATAATGGCATTTTATTAAACTTAATTCTCCACTGTCAAACAAATTAAAAGATATCAAAGGGTTATAACTAAAATAGTTATAATCTATGGTATATATAAATATAAAAGAATAAGATCAATACAAAAAATATAAACATAAATATCAATAAAATTGAATATTAAAAAATGCACATCCTTATGTCTGTCACTCACTAGCTTAACGATATATTTATAGAAAAATTTATATAAAAATTTTACCTTCAGTTCATAGTGATGTGGTTGTAGAGCTATTACTTTCTGTACAGATTATACATAAATATGGTCACTGGAGTTTAGTTCTTTGTTCATTTTTGAGACAGGCACATATAACATGACAGTATCAAAACACAAGACTTCAGAAGACTCTGTAGAATACTTTAACTAGAATCAAAAAGTATGTAATTGAAAGTAAAGATTGATTGCAAAGTAATAAAATGATTTTAGCTGGTCTTATATAGACCCACTGCTCAATGTTCAACCCACTCAGTAATTTAATGAATCACTTTAATCATCAAACCACAGATTAAAATATTTTTATTCAGATAATCCAGCATTTTAATTAATTATGAAATTCCAAAATTAATTATATTAATTAAAATTTTCCAGACAATAATATTTAATATAAATAAAATTATATTTTTGTTAAACTCTTAATTAAAATGAACTGATTAAAATCGATAAACGTAACATTTTCAGATTAAGTATTGCTTCTGGTGTACAAAAAATATATTTTAGTAAAGGATAGTAAAATTTTCTTACAAAGTTCATTATTTAATTAAAAAAAAATAAGACCATTTCATTGAAATAAGCTGTGCCAACTATTAAAACCTTTTTTTTATTATTAGTGTATGCATGTATATACATAATACTGCACTCACAGAAAACAAAACAAAAAAATACAACTTAAATTAAAATTAAACCTTCTTAGTCATTTGACATATAAATTAATGTTGAGATAAGCAAAACATCTCAATATATATAAATTATTTTTGGGGTTAAATTGTGTATTATTTTTCATTACATACCGATATTTCGACAAACTAGCATCATACAACCGTGAAAACATTATATATATATATATATATATATATATATATATATATATATATTGAAGCAGTCAATCTTAGCTTAAGATTGCACTTCATTGTTCTATCTACTAATCTGTGTTTAAACCCTATATCCCATCCTTCTCCTTTAGTCATGTATATATATTTTATGTATATATTTGATATGCGCACCTAAAATTTATGGTTTAACTTTTCAATATTTATTATTATTAATTCTTTTTTATTAATTATTAGTTCTTTTTTTTATTAAAGTACATAGATGCAGATCATATATATATATATATATATATATATATATATATATATATATATATATATATATATTGGAGCAAAAATCTAACAAAACATTGATTTTTTAAAAATATTTTATTAGATGTCATTTTTAAACATTTTTCTTTTTAAATTGTTTTTCCTATTAAACTGTATATTTTACAAAATCCAAGATGGAAGATGCAATGTTAATTGTCCAAAAATAATTAAAGAGTTGGAAACACTATTATTTTAATCTGGGGAAGATATTTTTAATTAAAGTTTTTACTTAAAATGAAATGGGGATAAAGATTAAAGATTTTCTTTTGTTCTAAACATTTTTGTCAAATCTATTTCTAATCTGGAAATAGACTTGAATTTATTTTTGGATATTATCTTAAGATCAGAGATTAAATTTTAAGGTAAAACTAAGTAATTAAAAGCATTCCAGAAATAACTGAATAGTGTATCAAATGGCCTGATTTTAAATCACCAGGAGAACAAACTAGCTACTATTGAAAGAACTGTGTTGTCATCAATACTCCACACAACTTTGAAATCTAAGTTAATGTTAAAGTAGATGCCAATCATCTTTTGGACTGTTTTGGGTCTTTTTCTCACTAATACACCATCTAACTGCTGCCCTGAAATGAACCCAATGGAGAACTTTAGAATGCTGAATAGAAACTTGCTTGCCACATAAGAACTCACATTGATCCATTAAATGCTGTACTTTGAAAATGGATTCTTAAATTGTGCAAGGTAATGATTTGCATACCACCTAGAACTAAATCTAGGTGACTAATCTTGAACCCTACTATCAATTTCTTCTATGATTTAACTTTGTAACTTTTTTAATAATGTAAATTGTTCTCAAATAATTTCTATAAATTTAATCCTCTCTCATATCCTCTAACCTTGTTTAACTTTGGTGCAGTCATTTATTTATAGTTATTTATTACGTGATTTTATATGCATGCTTTTATTATTAATATGCCAATCTTAAGCAACCTGGAAAGCTTAATTTCTAACAATCCTTTCTGTCATTTTTTAACTAAACCTCCATGGATTAAGGTTATTAATGACCCCTTAAAATATAATGCATTATTAATTAATATGCTTGCCAAATTGTTTTTTTTATGAGTCAACATTTTGCTTTAGTATAAAAATTTGTAACTCTGGACTCTACCTGGGGTAAATCCAGAACTCAATCTAATTAACACTCTGAAATCAATTAAAGTCTTATTATTCAATTCTGAAATGGTGAAGTATTAGTTGTTTTTTATAACTACTAGTTGTCTTTTATTTTTCCATACTCTTACAATATCATATGCTTAAATATTATCAAGTATAAAATCCACAAAGGTGAGATTGAATTATTTTAAATAGCAGAAAATGAGGGTTTCAAATCTAAATGTATATTTTAGTAAATGAAATCTAAATCTCTCTATATATATTACAGTGGCATAGTGTATTTTTTGTCTAAATTATGGCATTCAAACAAGGGTCATTTTATTTTAAAGCAATAATCCTACTCCATGTTGTAAGTGACATTCATCTGTACTGCATTACTGACATTTGGCCGTATTTTCACAAATATATATGTGCTTCTAATCTGGGGTTGTGACAGGTTCAAACAGATTTCTTCTCATATCCTGTTCCGTGGACAGTTGACCTTCCCAGAACCACACTTTTCTTTTGCTTCATGATCCAGTTTTAATGCTCTAATATTAAAATTGCCCTCTGCTCAAATAGTGTATAAATGCCAACTACTTCTAGTTTTATTAATTACATTTATTTCAGTCTTATACAATCCTGCAATTGTAATTTAGTATTTCTGTATTTAAGAGTATCTGCCTTGGGGAAAATCAGGCATTTTTGTCTTTTAAATGTTTTTTTAATAAATATTTTGTCATAAAATTAAATGAAATTTTCAAATCTGTAATGAATTGAATGCTCCCCGAAATTTTATGTTAGTCACCATATTTCAGAACCATAAATCAAAGCATTAATAGCAATTTTATGTAATCTTTTTAATAATTAACTGGCATCTTAATACCATACCCACTGAAGATGTGTGTAAATGTATATATGTTATTTAATTAATAAAAGAGCATATGAGAATAGTTTGTGTGAATTTCACTATGTATGCAATTAATTTACCAATAGTTTGTCATTATATTAAACAACTAACTTTTATTATCTAACTTGTTTGAGTAGTTTGAATTCCTTTTCTCCACTTCCACATGAACCACTATATGTATGCATATTTTAATTAAGTTATATTTAGTTAATATTGAGTCTCATTTTCTTCTCCCCTCTGCTAGTGGGTAAGATTTAAAATAAATTCTCGTATGCCACCATTATATGTTATTCATTAGATTTTTGATCTGGGGCTTATGGAGTGGGTTCAAATTCAGACTGGTCCCTGACCTAAATCTCAGGCTTGACTGGGTTTGAAACACATTTTGTGAGTTCCAGCTCATGTCAGATTGATCAAGATGTTTTGACAGATACAATATATGTGTAAATTAATATATGTATTCTATTGTGGAATAATGTAAATAATGTCCATTGGGTAAAATTTCTATATATTTGTTGGTTGTTAGATGTTATATGTTGAACTATTTCCATCATCTCAATAATATACCGTCATCACAAACTTTCAGGCAAATATTTGTTGGTTGTGTTTTATAAAAGTGAAAATATTCTGATTAATTTTGTATGTATTAAATAATATTTTTATTTCTGTTTAATTGTCTATTTCAACTTTGTAAAAAATTGCATATTTTGAATTTTAATTAAATATAAATAATATAGGCATAATTTCTTTTAACAATTAATATGTTTCTATTTTAAAAGTTTCTATCAAACAAATTCTAAAAGCCATTTTATAGATGTTATTATCTTTAACACTTTATTCGTGATAATAATATTATTTTTTTATATGTCAAACCATTGACCAGGAAGAATCCCAGACTTGCTGCTTGGAAGGCAGCTCTGCTAACCGCTAGCCCACCAGATAATATTAATTATCTGACTAGAAAGGCAGATATTGAACCTGGCAGTCAATCTTGCAAAAGATCCACCAATAGCTTTGAGAAAACAATGTTACCATCAAAATCTGCTATAAAAGTCTTCCATCTTTGCTTAATTATTAATGAGTCATTGCAATATAAATGCAGGGAATTGTTCTGTTTTATAAACATTACAAAGCCAATAAGAAAAAAGAAATACTCCAAAAATCATAGATGTGTCCTATATCAATCGCAAATTATGGAAGGCATCATCTCACTAAAGCTATATTCTGATTTACAAAAATTACAATATTCAAATTTTTCACCTAGGCAAGTCCAGAGACATTTTTACTCTTAGTGTGGACGTTTTAACATCACAAGGATGGCAGCAAATTATTAGCTTTTAATAATTATTTGTGTATTTTCATTTTTATATCTATATTTTAATTTCTTCTTACTATTATGCATATCTCTAGTATTTCATGTATATTCAAAATTAATGACTGAGTATGTATCTTTATTTTCAATCATTCTATTAAATAAATACATATGTTATAAATTTATTATTGAAAAAGTTAACAAACTGCATTTTAATGATGTAAAGATTTCAGAAATGTTAATGATTTAACAATCAATATTGTGATCGTATATATTAACAATCAAATGTGAGCATTTGGTTATACCTCATTTACTTGGTTCTTCACCATCCATTATCAGACAAAGAACTTAAACTAAATATAAAATATTTTCACTAACAAAATGTTTATATTGTTTAAAATAATAAATAACAGTATATATATATATATATATTGTTTACATAAACGTCAGAGTCAGATTCACTGTCTCTTTCGTTGGTTCCACCCTCAGATCAGCTGATATGACTCTGATGTTTATGTAAATAAAAATACACTTGTTTGGAGGTCTTGGTAAAGCTCCATCTATTGATCATAAATACAAGTGATAGCAAGTTTACGTATATAAAACTTGTTTTTGTTTTATATATATTGTTGAAATGAAGGTTTTCATGGGTTGCATATATAAATAACATATTTTGCGGGTTCATCCATGTTAAAAAAATTTTAAATATTGATATTCCGATGTTTCGACTTGGTCATATAAGTCATCCACTGGGTGATAACAGGTAGAAAGATGGTTGTAGAGGCGCTACAATCACTGATTTGAATAAACGTTAAAGCTCTACCAATAGCAAAAAAGTTAAGTTTACTATTTTTTTTTAAAAAAATCTTTCCAAATAGGAGGAAGTTTGCATGTATCATCTCACTTATTGATACAATTTGGCCTTTTAATTATCTCAATGGCTTCTCTAATTTTGCACTGGTAGAGATTATCACATCTGGATATGATCCTGGTACTAGAAAAATCAATTTTATGACCTGAATCCATAGTATGGAGTGAGAGTGCTGATGATGATGAGTGTTGTTTAACTGCATTATCATGATCATCTATCCTAACATTGATTCAATGATTACTCATACCTATGTAAGAAGTTCTACAATTTTTACATGAGATTTGATAAACACCATGAGATTCAAGAGGGATTGAATCTTTAGGCTTGGTTAGAATATTGCTGATCTTTTGATGCGTAGAAAATGCTGTATCTATATTATGGTATTTTAACATATGTCCAATACTGTCTGTAGTTCCTTTTACATATGGAACACAAATCATAATAGCTGATTTATAATCTTTTTGTTTTCTATGTTGTCCATTTTGGGCTTGAAATAAGGCTTTTTGTATAAATTTATAATTGTTTGCTAATAAAACACTATTAATATGATGTATTTCTTCTTGCAGATGTGAATTATCTGAAAGGTTAATTGCTCTATTCAAAAGAGTTTTGGTTACAGAAACTATCTGAGTTGGGTGATGATGAGAATGAAAATGTAAATATCTGTTCGTGTGTGTATTCTTTCTGTAAATCAAAAAAGATAAACTATTTTGTGTTCTGGTGACTAGAACATCAAGAAAAGGGAGTTTTCCGTCAGACTCTGTCTCCATTGTTAATTTAATATGAGGATGCATATTATTTAAGTGTAAGAAAAATTATCTAATTTATTTTTTCTATGTTGCCATATGACAAAAGTGTCATCTATGTATCTGAGCCAAATGAGAAGTTTTAAAGATGTTAATTCTAAAGCACGAGTTTCTATATTTTCCATGAATAAATCAGCTATTACTCCTGAGATAGGTCAGCCCATAGGAGTACCAAAAACTTGTCTGTAATGTTGTTCATTGTATCCAAAATATGTGTTCAAGAGAAAATGTTTAGTCAAAGCAATAATATGGTCTGATAAATTGCAACGTTGTGAGATTATATTTAAAGCTTCATCAATTGGAATATTTGTAAACAAAGACACGACATCAAAACTGACCAGAATGTCATTAGCATTAATTTTTAATCTTTTAAAAACAGAAATAAAATGAAAAGAGTTTTTAATATATGATTTAGTAGATGGGATTGTAGGTTTAATTAAATCCAATAAATATCTAGCTAAAATATAAGTTGGAGATCTTATTGCACTTACTATTGGATGAAGGGGTTATCTGGTTTGTGAATTTTTGGAAGTCCATAAAATTTTGGACAGACACAAGATTTTTCACGAGGGATTATTTTATTTTTTATCTCTGTTTCAATAGGCAATTTATTAATAATAGCTTTTGTTGTTTTTTCCAAATACGTAGTATAATCTCTTTTTGATAGTTTATAAGTTTTATCATTAAGCAGATCTAAAATTTTATTACGGTAAATGTCACGATCCATAGCAACTGTGGCATTACCTTTATCAGCTGGAAGTACAACAATTGATTTGTCCAATTTTATATTATTTAATGCTTGTCTTTCTTTCCTTAAAATATTATTTTGCTTTAACACCTTTCCGGATACCTTTTGAGAAAATTGTTTATAATGTTGAATTAGCTCTTGATAAAATAGATTCTTCTTTGGCTGATTTAGCAAGAGCATAGATTTGCAATATTTAAAAAAAAACTAAGCTTCCTAAAAATAATATTTCAAAGAAAGAAAGACAAGCGTTAAATAATATAAAATTGGACAAATCAATTGTTGTACTTCCAGCTGATAAAGGTAATGTCACAATTCTTATGGATCGTGACATTTACCATAATAAAATTTTAGATCTGCTTAATGATAAAATTTATAAACTATCAAAAAGAGATCATACTACATATTTGGAAAAACAATAAAAGCTATTATTAATAAATCGCCTATTGAAACAGAGATAAAAAATAAAATAATACCTCGTGAAAAATATTGTGTCTCTCCAAAATTTTATGGACTTCCAAAAATTCACAAACCAGATATCCCCCTTCATCCAATAGTAAGTGCAATAGGATCTCCAACTCATATTTTACATATATATTTATCGGATTTCATTAAACCTACAATCCCATCTATTAAATCATATATTAAAAACTCTTTTCATTTTATTTCTGTTTTAAAAAGTTTAAAAATTAATGCTAGTGACATTCTGGTCAGTTTTGATGTCGTGTCTTTGTTTACAAATATTCCAATTAATGAAGCTTTAAATATAATCTCACAATGTTGCAATTTATCAGACCATATTATTGCTTTGAATAAACATTGTCTCTTGAACACATATTTTGTATACAATGGAAAGCATTACAGATAACTTTTTGGTACTCCTATGGTCTCACCTATCTCAGGAGTAATAGCTGATTTATTCATGGAAAATATAGAAACTTGTGCTTTAGAATCATCATCTTTAAAACCTCTCATTTGGCTCAGATACATAGATGACACTTTTGTCATATGGCAACATGGAAAAATAAATTAGATGATTTTTTCTTATATTTAAATAATATGCATCCTCATATTAAATTTACAATGGAGACAGAGTCTGATGGAAAACTACCTTTTCTTGATGTTCTAGTTACCAGAACACCAGATAGTTTATCTTTTTCGATTTACAGAAAGAATACACACATGGACAGATATTTCCATTCTCATCATCACCCAACTCAGATAGGTTCTGTAGCCAAAACTCTTTTGAATAGAGCAATTAACCTTTTAGATAATTCATATCTGAAAGAAGATATAAATCATATTAATAGTGTTTTATTAGCAAACAATTATACACCTGGGTCTTTTTTTATGCGGACTTATTTAACATGATTTTGAAGTTACACGATTCGTGTTTCACCGGAAGTCAAACTCCGATAATGCGCTATTACTTTAAATAATAAATTTCGAGCACTTATGTTATATTGAAAGTAATAGCACATTATTGGAATTCAACTTTCATCTTAGTAATTTCAATATTTTCAGTGCTTTATAATAGTAAGATTTTATGCAATAATGAAATTAAAATAATGATTTCCACATTTTATGTATACACACATTAAATTTTACAAGATTATAATGTAAATTTGTTCAAACATTGTGCGTGTTAATTTTGCATTTTAAATCACATTCTGTTTTTGCTTTTTAAAAAAGAATGTAATCAATTATTAATCATTTAGTGTCTGCGAGTTTATTTTTAAAAGGTGAGTAATAACAGTGGGCACAATTAAAATTGAAAATTAAAGACAAAAATAAGAATTTAATTTTTAGTTGTTAAATTAATTACTAATTATGTTGTCACCAGAAAACCATTAACACAACATGAGAACGACGTTGCTGCTAGTTGTATTTTCTCTTGTGAAGAATGTTTTTTTTAGCAGTTTGCAAACGAACCTGTTTAACAGCAAATAGCAATAATAATTAAAACATGTATAAAAAAATGTAATTTACTGTAAATTATGCATAAAAATACATTGTTTTGAATAAAATTAAATATTATAGTTAAAAAAAGTTTGTCTTGTATCATTTTTTTTCAAATTTAAAATTTTTTATTAGTCATATTTTATTTCCTTATTTTTTTTTTTGTGCGAATTTTAAAGTAATTTTACATTGGTGCTTTGCTTTTACACGAATTTTGAAAAATCACAGACTGCATCTTCCCTTTTTCAATATAAGTTACGTCTATTTTTGCACAATTTCATTTGTGTGTGTTTTCTGAGGAACCTATCTATCGCATAAAACAAGACCCAGATGTAATTATAAATTTATAAAAAAGCCTTATTTCAAGCCCAAAATGTAGAAAATAGGAAACAAAAAGATGATACATCAGCTATTAGGATTTGTGTTCCATATGTAAAAGGAACTACAGACAAGTATTGGACATATATTAAAACACTATAATAAAGATGCAGCATTTTCTTCTCATCAAATGATCAGCAATATAATAACCAAGCCTAAGGATTTAATCCCTTTTGAATCTCATGGTATTTATCAAATCTCATGTAAAAATTGTAAAGCTTCTTACATAGATATGAGTAATTGTTGCATCAGTGTTAGGAAAGATGAGCATGCTAATGCAGTTAAACAACACTCATCATCATCAGCACTCTCACTCCATACTATGGATTCAGGTCACAAAATTGAATTTTCTAGTACCAGGTTCATATCCAGATGTGATAATCTCTACCAGTGCAAAATTAGAGAAGCCATTGAGATACTTAAAAGGCAGATTGTATCAATAAGCGAGATGATACATGCAAACTTTCTCCTATTTGGAAAGATTTTTTTTAAAAACATTCTTAAACTTAACTTTTTTGCTATTGGTGGAACTTTAATGTTTATTCAAATCAGTGATTGTAGCGACTCCACAACCGTCTTTCTACCTTTCATCATCCAGTGGAAGACTTGTGTGACCAAGTTGAAACGTCGGAATATCATTTAAAAAATTTTTAACATGGATGAACCCACAAAATATGTTATTTATATATATAATAAAATGTTGTTATAGTAAATATTCACAATTTTAAAAAGTACCTTTTTCTCCTAAAATAGCTGAACTACGTATAAAGTCTATAGCAATGGTTTCATCTTCTATTGCACTAAAACGGTTAACTGCTTCACAAGTAACATGTAAAACTTTGCGAAATAAATTTATTTTAACTGTTACACTTGTACGCCATGTATTTGAAAGTTCATCAGAAAATAATAAGTATCTTTTTGATGGTTCATACAGTGATCCATAATCATCTAAAATTTTAATGATGTTGTTTTCTGATCCAATTCTTTCACAAGTCATATGTAAGTCATATCTTGGAGTTGGAAATTGAGTCCAATATTTTATATGTTTATGACCTATACGGACATAAAGATCTCCTAAAATAAAATATTGCAATTAGACATTATAATAGCCAATAAAGTTATAAAAATAATACAATATTTTTTTTTAAATAAAAAAAAACTTTTTGAATTCTTAGTAATCATAGAATCAAGTATACTTAGCATACCCATTTATCAATGAATAATATTGCTTTTAATATTACTTGTATAATTCAGCAATAAACAACAAAAATAAATTGTTTTTTTATTAGTTACTAACAAAGTGTTTATAATGCTATTCAAAAATAATAAATATTTAATCTCAATTATATTTTTTATAAATCAATTTTAAGATATTTTTACTTATTTGCAAACTGCAATATTCAATAAAAGTATCAATATATAAAGAGTGTAAATTGATTTAAAATACATTATTATTTTGTTTGTTGTCATATAAAATTAATTTCTTATTAAATGTGTTTAGAAATATATATATATATATATATATATATATATATATATATATATAATATAGTTATCTAAATATAGCTATTTAAGTTAGATATCTGGAGTTAAAAACATTTTCATGTCCGAAAAGTTCAGAGTTTTTACTAAAATATTACATAGTAAATAAGAGCTGGGTTTTGAGTTGATATTTTTGTTTATAGTATCTGAATATTTAGTTCTTCACTGAGGTGTGACAAAAGCTTGAAACTAATTGATCTGGGGATAGGAATGCCCTAAATAACAATTTTAAATATTTTTCTCTTAGCGCACTTATCAATGAAGAGCTTGTTTGAGCTATTGGTACACTCCCTATATTACATATTTGTAAATGCAAGCTCATAAAAGCAATGTCACTCTATATATGACTTGCTTTATTGATTATATATATTGTAATGAAATAGGTCCTGGACTTGTAGATTTGATAGCCATCACAGTTGATGAGATAGTATTTAGGATTCTTAAACTGTTAGACCCATATCCACCCCAATCTCAATTCTAGGAGATAGTATATTATAATACGGACATACATCAAATATTTACATGTATGCTAATCTCTTTTCTCCATCCTTAACTTCTATTTATCCTAGAATTTGAGCTTATGGGGAATGAGAATAATATTCTAAACAAATTTATTCACAATTATTACAATCCATGCAACAAAAGTTTATAACAAAAGCATTTAATTTGTTTAGATATCTATGACTATTCTTTGATTAGTACAGTTAATACTTATTAATCCAATCCCTCTTTTTTTCAATGTATAATCATTCAATATCAATACTAACAACAAAAATTAAAACTTGACATTATATATATATATATATATATATATATATATATATATATATATATATGTCAATTCCGATATTATATATATATATTTGCTTACTGATTTAGACTTTAATCAAAGCATAATTCATTGTCTCAAACCTGTTTATTAATTAGTTCGTATTAACTACATGGTAGTGTTAAGAAATCTCCCCTTTTATTATGATTTATTTCTATAATGATAGGAAAGATCATTCGTGCTAGAAATTTTAATCATATATATTGAAAAACAAATAAATAATGAAATGATTAGTATCAACGAACAAACAACAAATAATGATATAACTGTACATATGTCATATTTAATTTGTAATAATATAAAATCTTACTTCTAACCCTGGAGATGAAGAAAGGTCATGCCTGATTCTATATTTCATTTCAACTTAATAATGTTTTCCCTTTACTAACATATCAAAAACTTATACCTCCTCAACTTATGGTAAATAAAAAAATAGACAAAACATATAGATAAATAAAATAACAACAGGACATCAATCGAAGATAAATCAAGTGTCCATAAAGAAATATGTCCTGAAAAAATTATATATATTGTAATGGTCAGAAAGTGAAGTTGCTTTAACCTGAGCCACAGACATAAGTAAAGGGGTTTTGACCCTCACCCACCCCTCTAGATCATAACTAAGTGGCTTATTCCCTTAACCTCACAAGAGTTTAATTTTCTTAATGCACCTAGTGGTCAGGAAGAGACAAGATTTTTAGGAAGCCTAGTATGTGATGATCAGGTTTACATAGATAAAATAATGAACATCTACAACTTTGTTACTATTATAAATTATAGTTTATTGTTAGTATAAGATTGTCTATATTTCATTTAAGAAAATTATTTACAAATAAAAAGAGTGTACCCATATATGTACTTATAATTCAATTGTAACTTACAATTTCTGAAATAAAAGAAAAACAAAACATTTGATATACATTATTAATGGCATAAAAATATTACCCCCTCCTTATTACTTCAAATAATAACAAATTCATAGCATTCTTACGACCTTAAAATAATAATCAATTTAATATAATGCTACTAACTAAATTCTAATCTCTTTATTGAAACAAACAATATAACTATCTCAGGTTCTTTAAAATAATTCTAATCAACTTATAGTCTTCTGTAGCCAAGTATGATAAGTGATTTTTGTATCATCCTCAACTACATCTAACTAATAATAATAACAACAATAATAAATAATGATAATCTTCGATGGATAATTATCAATCTTATCTACTGTTCAATGTTATGATAACTATCAATAGTAATAACGACAATAAATTATATAATATAATCTTTTCGTTCTCATATGGCATCTTAAATAGGATATGTGGTATAATCTGATAATATGTGGCAACAAATAACGTTATAATTCTATACAATAAATTATATAATTAATTACGACCATAATAATAATAATAATAATGTAAAATGAAATTTCTCAAATATATTATATTCTGAAGCATTGTAATTTCTTAAGTAAATAATTATATTCGTACTGTGCAAATGTTATGTTTCTTTTGGTATTTGGCGATCATGTATTTGTAATAATGAATAATCAAAACAAGTCCTCCTTAAAAAAAACCCATAAATCATTTTAATATTCTAAAAAAAGTGATTTTTAGAATTATTCGTCAAAAAGGAAGTAAATGGGTAATTAAAAATAATATTATCCTGACTGAAATAACTTTACAAATGTTTTTATTGAGTTACTATGAAAATGCTAATTTAATAGAATATAAAATGCGTATTTATCAATACGCGTGAATTAATATCGCAAATTCAAATACCCGTTGTATCCTCGCTAACTGGAAATACAATAATAAGAAAAATAGACTAGCTCAGATAAATGATTACGCTTGACTAAAATACATATAATCAATAGTAAATATATCCTATGATATTGTCTACTATTAAACTAGCTCTAACTGATTAATAAATAATACATGGTTCGGTTTATGAAAAATTACATAAATAAAATAATAAATCATGAGACAATGAAGTGAAGTACAAGCAGTAAAGAATTACATTGAGCCAATATCCCACAGGATACAACCTCAATAGCATAAGAATACCATCCCCCCCCCCTGTTATTTCAAATAATAATAAATTCATAGCATTCTTACGACTTTAAAATAATATCAATCAATTTAATATAATATTACTAAATAAATTCTAATCCCTTTATTAAAATAAACAAAATAACTATAATTATCTCAGGTTCTTTAAAATAACTCTAATCAATTTATAATGTTCAGTAGTCAAGTCTGATAAGGGATTTTGTATCATCCTCAATTACACCTAACTAATAATAATAACAATAATAATAAATAATAATAATCTTCGATGAATAATTATCAAACTTATCTAGTGTTCAATGTTATGGTAACTATCAAAGATAATAATAACAATAAATGATGTAATATAATCTTTTCGTTTTCATGTGGCATCTTAAATAGAATATGTGGTATAATCTGAGAATATGTGGCAACAAATAACGTTATAATTCTATATAATAATAATAATAATAATAATAATAATAATAATAATAATAATAATAATAATAATAATAATTTATTTATTTATTTATTATGAAACAAACAAGAAATGTATAATACAGTGAGATAAATTACATACAAGAAAAATCTTGAGTGAGGAATTTAAATGTAACAACTAAAAACATTAATAAAATACAAAAAAAAGTATAAATACAACATAAAATATTAAAATTATACAGATATTACATTTGGCAATTCAATCACAGTAGTAAATAATTACAAGATAACATACAGTATAAACAAACAAAAAATAAAATAAAACAAAATAAAATAAAACTAATGCTTAGCATAATATAACCAGTGCCATAAATGTTTTTTTTAAAAATAAAATAACTAATGTTCATTAAATACACAGAACAATCTCTTATAAACATATTAAATAGTTTAGGACCATTATAACTAAATTGCTTCCTATTGGATGTTTTAAGAAAATTAAGTAAAGCTAGCTGATATTTAGTAGATAAACGAATATTTACTAAAAACACTAATAAAATTTTTAAAAAAAAGTATAAATATAACATAAAATATTAAAATTATACAGATATTACATTTAGCAATTTAATCACAGTAGTAAATAATTACAACATAACATACAGTATAAACAAAAATAAAATAAAATAAACAAACAAAATAAAACTAATGCTTAGCATAATATAACCAGTGCCATAAATGCTTTTTAAAAATCAAATAACTAGTGTTCATTAAATACACAGAACAATCTCTTATAAACATATTAAATAATTTTGAACCATTATAACAAAATTGCTTCCTACTAGATGTTTTAAAAAAATTAGGTAAAGCTAGCTGATATTTAGTAGATAAACGAGTATTTACAACAGAATATTTAGTATCCAAATGAAGTTTCCTACAATAAATATCAAGAATCACTCTATATTTATACAAATGGAAAACATCTAATATATTAAAAGTGGCATAAATATCTTTAACAGATGTGGTACGTGATCTACCAAAAATGATAACCATTGTATAATTCTGTAAAACAGACAAAGTAGTCATTGCAAAAGTAGAACAGTTCCCCCAAACTTATATATTATAGCATAATAAGCTTTGATAAGAAGAAATATATAAAGTAATCAAAGCTGACCAAGGAAAAAATTTAAATAAGTAGAAAACATATAATTTAATTTACTAATTAATAAAGCAAGTCATATATAACATGACATTACTTTTATGAGCTTGTAATTACACGCTCTCTATGTGCATATGTGAATTTAATTTACGTAAACGGGAATAAAGAAAGTCAATATGGTTTGACCAAGATAATCTGGAGTCAATAAAAACACCTAGATAGCATATATTATCAACAAATTAAATGTTAGCACAAGTACAAGTGCTATTACAATGCCAAAAATACTTATTACAAATGGTAATGTTAAGCGAATGAATATTTGACTTATAAGAAAAATTAATAGCTTTTGTTTTACTCAGATTAATTGATAAATTATTAAATTCTAACCATTTACTAATTAGGATTAAATCATCATTAATTATTTTTTCAACAAGATTATATGAAACTGCAGCATAAGATAAAGCAATATCATCTGCAAAACCATAAATCTTAGATTGGAAAGGTAAAGAAAATAAATCATTTATATAAATTATAAATAAAATGGGACCCAAAACTGAACCTTGTGGTATACCATGGTTAACTGTTATAAAAGAGCTTACAACACCAGAAATATTTGTTGCTTGTTTTCTATCCTTTAAGTAACTCGCAAACCATGAAATAAATCCACCACGAAAACCATATGAATATAAACCCTTAAGTAAAATTTTATGAGATACAGAGTCAAATGCCTTAGACAAGTCTAAATAAATAGCAACAGTTTTAAAATCCTTATCTAGTGAAGTTTTCAAATTGTTTAAATGACTATAGAAAGTGTCCAAGGTACTTCTACCAGAAATAAATTCATATTGATGTTCAGATAAAATATTATTTTTAGATAAAAATGACATCATTTTCTCTTTAACCACCATCTCCAACAATTTGGATATTACAGATATAATAGAAATCGGTCTATAATTGTCAAGCTGTACAGGATCACCCTTTTTAAAAACAAGTAGGAAACAAACCAGCATTTAAGGAAAGATTAAACAAATAAACAAGAACAGGTATGAAAGCTGACTTATTTTCCTTAAGAATCATTGGGGTTAACTTATCTAGACCAGCTGAATGAACATTATTTAAGAGATCAATTTTACCAGACAAATCTAAATAAGTAACATCTGTACACAAAAAAGAATTTAGACAAGAATCAGCAAACGACAATTCTTGTACTGGTGATCTATCTATTGACAGATCTGAAAAAAAAAATTAAACAAGTCAGCAACACATTTTTCATTATTTTCTACTTCAATCAAATTATTATTGTGTTTTATAAATTTAAATTGATTTGACAAAGGTTTCTTTACAAGAGAATTTATCAATTTCCATTTTAAAGAAATATTTTTATCATTAAAATATTTTTGATAATATTGAAATTTTAATTTCCGAATATCAGATTTAATCTCAGTATTTAATTTTTTCAAAGTCAACAAATCTCCACCCAAACATTTTAAATGATTTCTTTGAACAATTTTTTCAATCAAATCATTCGCTATCCAGACTGAGCGTTTGCTCTTTTTGCTAGTCAATTTAAAACTAACCATAGATTTTGTAATTAAAGATTTACAAATATCTTGAAATTTTAAAAATGCTGAATCAACTTCATGCAGAGCAAAAACATAATCCCAATTCTGATTAGATAATAACATTTTTAGTTTCTTATGCGATAACTTATTAATATATAAATGAGTATTTACATGTTGTCTATAATTTAATAACCTCAACACAGTTGCAAAATGATCCGAAATCAAAATATTTAGTACAGACGATTCATAACTTTGATTCTGGTTTAATCTGACAAATATATGATCCAAAATAGATTGACAAGATTTAGAAATACGAGTAGGTGAAAAAATAGCTTGATTAAAACCATGACTACAAAGCAAATTCAAATACCGTATGGTAGGCCCATATAGATTAATACATAAATCTATATTCAAACCTCCCATAAGAATTACTAAAGTAGTATGTAAATCAGACAATAACACATCAAGTTCAGCTATAAAATCCAAAATGATACTTGTACATGATCTATATAAAGCAATAATAGTTAAGACAAAACAAGGTAAATTCAGATAAATCAAAACACATTCTGCAGAGGTAAGAAATGGATTATGATATGTAAATTTAATGTTTTCTTTCACAAAAATTAATACACCACCTGAATGTGAAGACGCACGAGGAGAAAGAATATATGAATAGCCATCCAAAACATATAAATGCTGTTCTTCAATGGAAATCCAAGATTCAGTTAAAATTATTACATCATAAAAACCGGCAGGAAAATCATTTAAATACACAACAAATTCATCAAAATTAGATCTAATAATAATAATAATAATAATAATAATAATAATAACAACAACAATAATAATAATAATAATAATAATAATAATAATAATAATAATAATAATAATAATAATAATAATAATAATAATAATAATAATAATAATAATAATAATAATAATAATAATAATAATAATAATAATAATAATAATGAATATTTTAACTACTGTATGGAGAGTTTTGTGGGTTTAAATTAATCTTATTAAATAATGGATTTTGTTAGAACAATCAATTACAAAAATAATAAAAAGAATTTTTCTAAAAGATTGTAATAATAGTTTAAATAATAGAAATATTTTTAATATTAAATGTTTTTATTGACTGTACACTAAAAAGAAATAAAATGATTGTTTTTTTCAACCACAATTGGGATTTTAGATTGAACATGAAATAAATCATGGGGGGGGGGGGGGGCAGAAATTAATTAAATCAATTTCTTGTTATAAAAAAAAGTAATTGAGTATTAGTCCTGATAATTTTGTAAATCTTGCAATCTGACTGAAATAACATGTACATGATATTTTGGGCCAGATGTTTGCTGAAAAGGGAACTTGTACATGTATGATATTGTACATGATATTTTCACAAAATTTACAAAGTTATCAGAAGGTTGACACGAATGTGAAAAGTTCCAGCAAGTCTAATACCATATTGCAGGATTAAAATTAACACATACTAAATAAAAAAGGTAAACAGATGTATGATTTGCAACAGTACTACTTTAAAAAAAACATTTTAAAATCGTAAAATTTTATATCTTAAAGACTACACCCCATTAAAAATATAGTGAATCAAGCCTCTAATGTTATTTTACATACAATCACTAAATTTAGAATTGTGTTTAAATAATATTGACTTACAAAAACAGATAAAACATACACGTATGCTACTTACCTCTGTAATCAATAAGAGGAAATTGCTAGTGTTCTTCAAACAACCAAATTGAAGAAAAAACATGTGTAATTCAAAACAATATTGCAAAGCATAAATTTGAGCTTGTAAAAACTATATTGTTCTTGCCCCCAATGAAACTAGATTGAATCAACTCCCCAATGTACTTTACTATACAATCACTAAATTATAATTTTTGTAAAGAATATTTACAAAAACAGATAAAATATACATGTAGGCTACTTAAATTGTAACAGGAATTAATCATGTTTAAAAAAATATCCAATTCAAATTTCACGTTACCACAGAAAATGGGCACATGAAGTGGAAATTTTTCACTCCAAAATGAACACATCATTGGAGATCTTTTCCAGAAAAATATAAAGAAACAAGCTTTTTTTTTTTTTGCAAAAAAAAAAAATAAATAAATAAAACCAAATGTTGTGTTTGGTTAGGCTTACAGGTTCATTCCAAACCAACAGACACAAAAAAACAACTGTTCGGCAATCAATATGTTCAATTTTATTAGTACCAAAAGTATACACATGTTAGTTAAACAAATGAATAAATACAGTTGGTAGACTTAAATGCTGAGATAGTCGTACGGAGTGTGGAATTCACTTCTAACTCAATGATTAGCCTGAACTCATGAGATCTGGTAAGACTATTCCAGCTATGTATTTAGCTTGCCTCAAGTCAGCTCTAATTTGGATGTAGCAGTTTCCAGTCCGTAGGTGGACTTGCCTCACTGCATGGACATCGCAATAATGATTAGATAAAGACCTTTGCTGATCTCAGAAGGTTTAATGGGGAGCACATTTTCTGCCTTGCCTCCAAAAGGCTGACTATTTAAAGGCATATCCCCTACCTTACTGGAAACAAGTGGATTTGGTATGGTAATCCCAGTGAAGTTTTTAATCCCTTTGGATAGCAACTGGCTGCTAGCCACTGAGGTAAGGAATTTGGAATAGTCCACTTCTGAAAGCAGGGTCAGATATGACACCAAACAAAACCAATAATTCAGAACAAAAAAGAAATATAAATTATGACTTTTATTAGGGTTAAAAAGGATAAAAAAGCAAACGAAATCACTAATTCAGAACAAAAAAGAAAGCTAGATTATAACACTTTTATTGGCACTTTTCATGTGGGGGGGGGGGGGAATAATTGAAGAAAAATATTCATCTACCTATCCTTTTTTATGTAAATTCATAAAACAAAACTGTCAACAAGAAAGAAATTAGGACTTTTCATGTAGGCAAACAAAAAGTTTAGACAAATAGTAAGAAACATATACATTTTTTTTTGTAAATACGCATAACCAAACAAAAAAAGTCAACCAAAGAAATCAAATAATTCAGATGAAATATAAATTATAAGTCATTTACTAATTACTGCTTTTTATGCAGGCAAAAATAAATTGTAGAAAAATATTCATCGACCTATAGTTTTTGGTAAATACACCAAACAGAACAATAAAACAAAACAAAGATCAATTGTAATAGTTTGTTTCATGCAGGCAGAAAAAATTGTTAACACTAACATGGCATCCAATTGGGTAGTGGGATGGTTGTCATCACTATTTCCAAATAGCCAAATACACATACATGCACACATTACTTATGAAATTATGAAAACAATCAAAATACAACAACTACTTACACTCATTATTCAATTGAAATCAAATGAACTAAATGCAAAAGAACAATAATCAAAGTAGGTTTTCCAAAAAAAATGGCACATTTTAAAAAAGACCATGTTTTTGCAGCTGATAACTCTAAATAAAGCAAAATAATAACAATCAAAACACATTTTGAAAAAAAAAATACCATAAAAAAATAAATAATGCAAAATAATAACAATCAAAGCAGGTTTTAAAAAGTGTAAATCACCATCTCACATGTTTTTCAATATACATTGCAAGGTTTATTTTATTTCATGTTGATAACATTGTAAGATTACTGGGGGGGGGGGTGAAAAGTCTACTATCTCTTCTACATTGCAGGACTAATACTCAAGTACCTAAAAAATAAATATAGACTTAATTAACTTCTGGACTGCCCCATGCTTTTACTTCATGTTAAATCTAAAAACTCCAATTATTGTTGAAGAAACTTTTTTTTTCTTTTTAGTGCACAGTCAATAAAAACATTTAATATAAAAAGATTATCTCTGTAATTTTCAAATCTTAATATTGATACAGTAAATTAAAATGTAAAACTATATTGTACTTTAAATTGACTGGAATTTATAGTTTATATATATATATATATATATATATATATATATATATTTATTTACATCATTATATATATATATATATATATATATATATATAATGATGTAAATAAATTATTTTTTGGGTAAAACTGTGTATTATTTTCTATTATATACTGACATTTCAACGAAATAGCTTCGCCATTGTCAAGGTAAATTCTTGAAAGAAAATTTGTTTGATCTCAAACTGTAATGTGACTGAGTGCAAGATGAAGCATGAGAATCAGCTTGAAATAGTTTAGTATTCAGAATATGAGTTTTATCAAAATATATGTTTCTTTTTGTTTCACCATCCATTAATTTAAAGTCAATATTAGAAGGCATAGATAAAATGAGAGGTTTCCATATGGCTGGAATTTGTTGTGCTTCATCAGCCCTATTTAAACCAGTAGGTCTTTTTAATATTTCAATTGATGCTCTTATGGTTCTCAAAGGTTTATGATTAATTTCTAAAAAATGGGAAGTAAAAACTGATAAGTTAAATTGTTCATTAAAAGAATTTTTATTGTCCTCTTGAAGAAGCATTATCTATAATAGCACAATACAATGATTTACCTGATTTTATAATTCCATTAGCGAAGCATTGCCTTGAAAATATATTTTTTGTTTATAATTCTCAAAAGTTTAAATAAATTAAAGAACTTTTCATTGGATCTCCACTGTCATCTGTAATTGCTGATTTTTTCATGAATAAGTTTGAAAGCCAAGTATTATGTGCAGCTACTAAAAAACCTTCTATTTGGCTTAGATATGTGGATGATACATTTGTCATATGGCCGCATGGCATTGATGCCTTAAATTCTTTTTTTGTTTTTATAAATAATTGGCATCCAAATATTAAATTTACTATGGAAGTAGAAAATAACAGATGCTTTCTTTTCTAGATGTTTTAATTACAAGAAAATGTGATGAAATATTCTCAATATCAGTTTACAGAAAATCCACATATATATCTTAATTTTAATTCTCATCATCATCCTGCTCAATTTTTTTCTGTAGCAAAAAATCTTTTGACTAGGGCTTATAATTTATCTGAAAAAGAACATGTTGCTCAAAAAGTAGAACTTACAAAAAATATTCTACCTTCTAATAATTATAATAAAAACATCATATGTAAGGCTTTACATAGCATTAATACTAAAAGGAAAAAAGAGGATAGAATTGACAATTCTTCTTTTAATAGAGTAATTTTACATTATATTAAAGGTGTTACTGATAAAATCAGTAGAAGATTATTGTGTTTTAATATAAAAATTACTTTTTCTACTGGAAAAAAAATTGGTGATTCTTTACATAAACCTAAAAACAGAATATTTTTGGAACACCAAGGAGTTTATGAAATTCCATGTTTGCAGTGCTCAAGAAGCTATGTACGTCAGTCTAATAGATGAATAAATGTGATAATTAAGGAACATAAAAATGCCTTTAGACAAAAAATTAACTCACCAGTTTTTACTTCTTATTTTTTAGAAATTGGTCACAAACCTGACTTTGACAATGCAAAAATGCTTGCTAATTTGGATAGATATGATTTGAGAACCATGAGATAGTCAATACAAATATTAAAGAAACCTACTGGTTTAAATAGAGCTGATGTAGGCAATGTATTTCAGCCATATGGAAAGCTCTCATTTTATCTATGTCTTCTAATACTGACTTTAAATTATTGGGTGGTGAAACTAAGAGAAATATACATTTTGATAATCCTCATATTCTGAATACTAATCTATTTCAAGCTAATTCTCATGCTTTATCTTGCACTCAGTCACATTACAGTTTAAGATCAAACAAAATTTCTTTTAAGAGTTTACCTTGACAATGGTGGGTGCTATTTTGTCGAAATATTGGTATATAATAGAAAATAATACATGGTTTTATCATATATATATATGTGTGTGTGTGTGTTGATAGGAAGATTTTCATGGGTTGCATATATAAAAAAAACAATTTTTGATATATCATTAGATATTTCTGTTATAAGTTAAAATGTATATCCCTTATCTCTTTATCATATTTAGTATGTATACATAATAATAGATGTGCATTTTTTGTAAATTAACTTCACTTACTACATATAATTTTAGTTTAAATCAATATCACACATATATTGCATATAAGTCATTATATATTTCTGCATTAAGATAATATATATATTTTAATGTATATATTATATATAGTAGTTGTAAATAATTATATATGTATAATAAATTAATAACCAAGTTTTCTATTTAAAATTGTTTGATTGTTTTTTTATTGTAAAACATTTTTTTAAAAAAAACATCTAAAGAAAAAAATTTGCAATTATTTTTTTAAATCATTATAGTGAGATTTTTTTTTTCTTTAGCTTTATGAGATGTTTTAAATAATGCAAGTTTTCTATATTAACTTTTCTTTAAAACAATTGGTTTAAAATTAAAATAAAACTAGCAAGTAATTTTAAATAGAAAACATAGTTACTGGTTTATTATACATTTATAATTATGTACACATACTAAATATGAAATATATACATTAAAAGTTTAAAATTGTTTTTAAATTTTATTAAATTAAAAAAAAAATATTTACACAGCCCTCTCATGGGTTATTTAAAACAAATCAAAGTTTTTAAACTAATTAACTACAATATATAAAGTTATTGACTGTTTTAGTATGTTTCCACCTTCTGTTTTATATCTATCAAACTAGTTGACATAATGAAAAGATAAATATATTGAGTGGATTAGGCTGATATTAATTAGTTATTTACGAATTTTCAAGTAAACTTTGATTTTAAAATTTCTTCTAACTTGAAAAAGATAAAAGTTAACTAACAAACTAATTTAACAGCTTCAAAAAACATTTAAAAATACTCAATTTTCCCAATACCTTCTACAATAAGCTTCACTTCATAATAAATATTATTTTCATTACACAAAAAACTGCCAGTATGATACATTTTTGTTTGGAAAATCTCTATTGTTATTGTTGTTTTATTTACATAGCTTTTTGTGTCATAAGTAAATGCCTCTTCATATAATCTGAGTGGATGAACTTTGACTTTTAGTATTCTTTCATAAAATATAGAATGTATATAATAGTCAACAAAAATAAAATCAGTACTATCTCCATGAATTCTATGAAAATATATATTGGCTTTACTATTCTCTTTTACAGCAACAATATCTTGAACTTGTGGAGCTGCAAATATATAAAAACATTTAACATGAACATATATATATATATATATATATATATATATATAGACAATATACTTGTATTTAATATATATATATATATATATATATATATTTAAATACAAGTATATTGTCTATAGAAAACTTCATGTAAATTGGTTGTGTAAGATGGAGTAGATAGCTGTAGGAAGCTTGAACATGTAATTTAATATATATATATATGTATGTATATATTGTAAATATAGTTTTGCAGTCTGTATTTATATTAAATAAAATTGGGTATATCAAAAGTAAGTAATATTATTTATAAAATCTTATCTTAAACTTAGTTATAATTTATATCTATTTGGAGAAGTTATTTTTGCCTTATTGAATAACTATTTAATTTTCAAAGACCTATGTATATTTTTGTTATTCTAAAATAAAAAATCTTAGACTGCTAAAATGGTAATGGGCAGAGTTGTACATTCACATAACAAAACCCAGAGTCCAGATAAAATACACTAAAGCCATCTAAAATGGGACATTGAGATTCCAGATCCAACCAAGCTTCTACCTATTAACTAGTGATCTATGGATTAACACCCTATGGATGACATTTCTGTGGTTACACATGGATCTTCATTTAATCTGTGAGCCAGCTCCAGACAGGAAGAAACAAGACACCCAAAAATTAAACACACAATGACTAAAATATGGGCCAAAATAAAGTAATAACTAGCTTGTCTTATGGTAATATTATATTTAAAACTATAATGCATATCAAAATATTAATATAGAAGTAAATTGTAATTAGATTCAAGTAAGATATGGAAATAGGGTAATTTTAAACAGATTTATTAACTAATACAATGTAACTCAAACAACATAAAATAAAGATACACAAATATGTATGATCAATATGAGATTGTGCACACACAGGCATTACACAATGGGATGACATGACCATGAATGTTCCAATTTAGCTTGTCATAATATAACTAAATAGATGTGTGTGTGCAGTAACTAGATTATACCTATGTCAGTTAATATGCAAAATCCTATTCTCATATCATAGCCAGCCAAGTTATAAATGAATATGATAGCCACAGATATAATACTTATTACATTGCTAATATGGCTGCTGGTTTCATAAATACATTTAAAATTCGAGCATATACTCAAGCTTGAGGAAAATGCAGATTTAGTCCTAGTAATTAAAGATTTCTTAATTTTAGACAAATTCTGGATAAGCATTTACCAAGGGAAAGAACTGGTTACCTTAACCCAACATATATTTGCTATGGTACATATAAAACATTAATAAAACATTGCAATGCAGGTAGATAGTTATTCATAGTATTCCATATTAAAATATGCATATCCTAAGATCGAACAGCTTGCTACTAATAATATGAAAATTTGATTCAGGAACTCGAATAGGCTTAATGAAAGTGGTCTGGATTTTCCTGCTCCAGTTCTATATGAATATAGCCTTACCCAAACTTGATATATGTGGATGGCCTAAACAATGAGCCCATTAAAAAATATAGTAAGATGTTATGTATGAGTTCATACTTTGTCAGAACACACTCACAATGCCTAAAGCAAAATACAAATATGTATAATTAAAATGACTATGCCTAAAACAGATAGGTACTACATGCATTACTAAAAAAACCAATTCATAATAGAAGCATAATAATCATGGTATAATAAAAGCACTCATAACTAAATTCTTAATCTAGTTTAATAAATACTTAAGCTGCATCTTAATTATAGTTTACTGAGGGAGAGAATGTATATTTAGAGGGGACAAATTAATAATACATTATTAAATAAACTTCATTCTATATCTCTATGGCCAGTATATTACTTTGATAAGATGAATATTTTAAACCCATAATTTATAATTCTAACTTTGCAAACCACAATAAATATTTAATTGATATAAAAGTAAATCAAAATATTATAATCATGAGTGCAGAATGGTCAGTTATTATTCTAAATATAATAAGTTCTCAAAACAACATACTAACATGCTAAATAAGCATTTTTAAAATATATTAAGTTGAAGATATAAATTATAATATCTTTGCTAAAAATTATTAAATTAAATATGCTCGCTTTTGATATATTTCACACATCATTACTTATAATAAAATAATATTTGGAAAAATAAATTAACTAAAATATAAGCATAACCACAGTATAAAATAGAATATATCTTTAATAAACGAACGATTACAGTCATTACATACATTTTAGAATAGGTAAAATTAAAGTCTACAAACGAGTATTTAGATGAGATTTATAACAAAGTTTATATTACTTTAGACTAGAATTTGAAGAGTTAGACTGATAGGTTCTTTTTAAATTATAAGCTATAGCTTTAAATAGATTAAGGTTTAAAGTTCATTTTAGAGTTCTCTGCAGTTCTGGAGGATTATTACCTAAAATCTTATTCGCAGCTACTTGGGTGGTACTCTTGAGTGCAGGTGTGATAGCACTCTTGATCTCTGAATAAGCAGCATGGTTTCACATGTCTTCTCCTTGCAGTATACCATTATGAGAAACATCCTCCATCTCTAAGATGACTGTGCACTGGTACAACATGTACAATTGGAATTGATATCACAATCTCCAAGGCATGGAAACAGCAAGTCTCACCCTCCTACTCCATTATTTTGAAATTAAAACCAGCATAGAGGCTAGTGGCGATGCTTTTCTAATTATACAGTGTATGATATATTATAAAAATTATAACCTGTTTATATTTCTGAGATCGAACTATAACTTTGATAAACAAAGTATACGTTGAAAGTACTAGGCCTAGATTCATTTAATTTTATTGTTTTTTGTTACTACTGACAGCTTTTTTTCAGCGTGTTAAAGTGCTTATATATACTAAAGTATATTCTGCTAAAAAATTATATTCTGTGAGTAAATTCATTAGCACCATCGAACATTGATAATTTTACTTAATAAAATAAATCTCCGTCTTCATTTTATTCTTTTACTAGGATGTTTTTGGCTAAGTTCGACCATTTCTAATTTCCCAAGACCTACAAATAGCTCTAGATTGCTAAATCTTGTTTACAAAATAAATGTAATTTAAATAAAAATATGTCAAATTTAAAATTTGGATTTCATTATCCCACTATGCTAAAACAGGTGTACGTGACATGATTCTTGTTAACCACTTGTTTTACATTAAACTTGGGAATTATAAGAAATGATCAAACAACATTATGATATATAAGTATCACAGTGATATGTGGACTACACATATCTATGCATGCGTTTTTAAGTGTACAGAATTATAAATTGCCTTTTTAAGTAAAATAATATAATTTAAAGTATATTTTACTTTGAAATAAATATATGCTATAATATAGATATATAAATGATATTACAGGCATTTATTCTCAGATAGATAGATAGATAGATAGATAGATAGATAGATAGATAGATAGATAGATAGATAGATAGATAGATAGATAGATAGATAGATAGATAGATAGATAGATAGATAGATAGATAGATAGATAGATAGATAGATAGATAGATAGATAGATAGATAGATAGATAGATAGATAGATAGATAGATAGATAGATAGATAGATAGATAGATAGATAGATAGATAGATAGATAGATAGATAGATAGATAGATAGATAGATAGATAGATAGATAGATAGATAGATAGATAGATAGATAGATAGATAGATAGATAGATAGATAGAAAGATAGATAGATAGATAGATAGATAGATAGATAGATAGATAGATAGATAGATAGATAGATAGATAGATAGATAGATAGATAGATAGATAGATAGATAGATAGATAGATAGATAGATAGATAGATAGATAGATAGATAGATAGATAGATAGATAGATAGATAGATAGATAGATAGATAGATAGATAGATAGATAGATAGATAGATAGATAGATAGATAGATAGATAGATAGATAGATAGATAGATAGATAGATAGATAGATAGATAGATAGATAGATAGATAGATAGATAGATAGATAGATAGATAGATAGATAGATAGATAGATAGATAGATAGATAGATAGATAGATAGATAGATAGATAGATAGATAGATAGATAGATAGATAGATAGATAGATAGATAGATAGATAGATAGATAGATAGATGTGTGTATCTCAGTCTCACATATATATATTCTTAAATTTAAAAATAAAATAAAAAAAATTTTATTGTGTGTATAGATTTATGTGTGAGTATTATATATAGTTTATAGATGATATTAATAAGCAGTAATAAAAACAGAATGTTATAACAAATAATATTTAATATATTGGTCTCTTATTATTAAATAAAGCATTCAGTTATTTAGCTCTATTTCTTTAAAATAAAACATGCTGGTGTAAAAGATCTATAGATTGATAAATAAAAAAGCACATGTGTGCGTACAGCTATGTAAACATAAAACATTTTGATATTTGAGGAGGGACTGTACTGCCACCATCAGATGGCACTGTGACATCATCAACAACTGGCCTGAAACCTGCAAGTGATAAATTTATTTACGAAAGTGGTTCAAAATCCACAAATAAAAAAAAACAAATGCTATGAAATTGAACTAAAAAAAAAAAAAACAATGAAAGTGGCTGAAAAATGACAAAATCAAATAAAAAAATTAAAAAACCATGCAAACATGAGAAACACCTACCCCCCCCCCCCCAAATAAAAAATTCTTCACTTAAATCAAAAAATAAAAATGACTGAGGATATATATAGACAAAAAATACATTGAAAGTACAAATTATTTAAAAAAAAACAGTAAATGATATCAAATCATATAATAATTCAAATTTAAAAAATAACTAAGTCTGTGATTGATCCAAAAACAAACATGGTGGACAAAAAAGTGGGAAATCCAAAATCATCAAATTATTTACCTTTCAACATTTCCAAATATGAATCAGCAAATTAAGTAGTTGCCAATATTTGCAAACGATCAGATTTAAAAGCAAAGGTTATATAAACTAAAAAGAATATTACTATAAAATTCAAATACAACAAGAAAAGACCCCCCCCCCCTAAAATCAAAATCAGCAAATTAAGTAGCTTTGAATATTTGTGAACAATCAGATATAAAAGCAATGGTTATATAAGCTAAGAAGAATATAAAAGCAATGGTTATATAAGCTAAAAAGAATATTACTATAAAATTCAAATTTAAAAATAAATAATTCCATGAAAATACAACAAAGAAACATGGCAGGAAATTAAGTAGATTTCAATATTTGCAAACCATCACATTTAAAAGCAAAGGTTATATAAACTAAAAAGAATATTACATGAGAGAATCTATTTCTCAAATTGCATCAAGAATATGATCAAAAATAATTAAAATGCAAATACAGAATTTGATGTATTACTAAGAGATAAACTGTCCTCCCCTCCTGCATGAAGAATTACTAAGTAACTTTTCAAAAATATACATTTAATATTTAAAAAATAAAAAAACTATTTGCAAATAAGAAGTCACAACACTTAAATATAGAGTAATAAATAGTACATAATTAAATATATTAGCAAGTTTAAAATTTAAAATAATCATCGAATACAGTTACAGAAAAAAATATTATATTTATTGGCAAGAATGATACAAGATGTTATTTTAACAAGAATTTAAATAATTAAGAATGTTATAATACAGTTTTAAAAATATATTTGTAGAAATATTATCAACTTTTTGTAGTTCGGCACCATTTACACAATGATGACTTGATTGACATCTTTCTGCCTTGTTTACAAAGAGAAACTATTTTCTTTAAACTATAATTTAGTACCATTTTCTGTGCACACTGATAATTATATATAAATGCTTACTTCATTACGTTTTATTTAAACAAAGTTGCAAATAAATAGTTGCAATTGAAATGTGACATAAGAGCTACTTCTTACATTAAAAAAATATATCACCCCAATCCAATTTAAAATAATAGTTCAGCATTTTTACAAAGAGAAAATATAAACTGTTCATAGTAAATATATATAAGAATGTGTTCAGCATAAAAATCCATTAAGAAGAACACTATTTTGATTTAGAGTTCACATTTAAAATAGTAACAGAAGATTAAGTAACGATGGTTATTTGGTCTAAAAAAGTACAGCAAAGATAGCAAAGTTATGAAGCTTTTAACACCCTTGAATAGAAACACAAGATTATGTAACGATGTTTATTTTGTTTAAAAAAGTACAGCAAAGATGACAAAATTATCAAGCAAAAAAAAATGAATATCATGGAAAAAATGACATTTAAATTTCATTTTCAGCTGCTGATATTTCAGAGTAGGATTTTGAAATGTTGCCTCAAAGTTTGCACATATTTAATGTTGTATTCTTCTGCATCAGAAAATAATCCTTATTAACCTGTCAAAAAATAAAAATTATCCCAACAACTTGTAAGTCTAGCAGTACAAAATAATTAACATGTCAAAATAGAACAAAGCAGATATTTTGAAAGTCTACTTTAGTTACATTTTAATTAAATTTGTTAGCTTTGGAAATGTCTATTACGTTATATTTTATTTTGAAAAAACAAACTGATTTAATATATTATGATGCGATTATATTTAAATAATATATATATTGAAACCCTAAATATACGAGACCCCATGATTGGGCAAGCCATTGAAACCCTATCCTATAACCTCCATCCTCTTCACTAATTTACTTTACTATATTTATAATTGCCCAGGTGCCAATCCTATGCAACATAGAATAAATTTATAATTATAAATTATAATTAAACTTAATTAAAAGATTTTTATATTCAAATTACCTTATGGCTTAGCTCAGTTGAGGTTATAGGGTATGGTCTTTATATATCAAGCCACAAGGATGATAAAAACATCTATAGACAATAATATTATAAGACTAATTGAAATATGTTCAGGGCATCTGTTCAATACTAAACTATTGCACAATCATAAAAATGTTCTTTTAATAGAAGTTCATATTTAACATAGAATAGACAATCATTAGGACCGGGTACTTTTCTATCCATATCACTATCCATTCCAAGCAAAGTAAAATGTGTCATTGGTATTATAATACTGAAATTTATTACCACCAAACAAATTTAACTAAAACTAGAATTATTTTGACAACCCATATCTTCCATAACTATACTATGATAATTAGATGTGTGCATGTGGAAATGAAGAATCGAACGTATATAATCAAGGAATTCCTATAAGCTGTTGATTCAATAAAATATTTATTATAAAAAAAAAAAAATCAAAAATAAATCATAACTAAAAAAAAATATTATTGATACCTTTATCACCCATTGCATTTTTCTGTGATAAAATGAAAATTGACTACTTTTTAATATGTGCATTATATATCTTCCAATATGTGCATTTGTTTATATAGTAATCATCATGAATTTCCAAATTACATCCTATTAAATTATCTATAATGCTTTGATGATAATAAAAATTAATAATCTTTTAGAAATATTATAGAATTTTAAATAACACTTGTCCATTATAATTATTATATATTCCATCTAGCATTAACTGTACAAAATTAGAAACAAGCATAGGACTACAATACTAAAACACTTAATCTATATACTTAATTTAATCATTCCTGACCATTTCTATCATTAACTTATTTTAATCTACTCCCTATATAATAAACTTATAACTGACAAGGTTTTAATTCTTTATTTTTTTTTAACAATCATTATCAAAATTCAGCTTACTAAATATAATTAAAATAATAATAATAATAATAATACATAACATCACGCACACATCCGAACATATATAATCACCTATAGTATAATCTCCGGATTATACCAAACACATTATCATATCATAATATATATATATGAAATTACATTGCTTCATTTTTTTTAAAGGTACACAAAACACACACACAAAAAAAATTGTTTATACATCTATTATAAAAAAAAAATTATTTGTCAATACCTCATTATTACATGTAAAATGTTTTTTTTTTTTTAAATTTGAAAGTTAAGAAACACATATATTAATTTCAATGACACCGTAAATTCTAAGATAAAAAAAAAAGTCTATCCATTGTTAAAGCATATTTTTGTTAAGAATGACAATAGTCTTTTCCTTTTAGAATTTTGTGATAAGCTTTATAATTACATTTGCATGCATTGAAAATTATCCTGTTACAGATGTGTGTATAGTGAAGTGATATAATATAAAGTATCTTCTTGATATCATATTGGATATATATATATCTTTTTTCATTTTAAATTTTGTTTTATCGAATATTAATAGCAAATTCCTTAAATTAAAAAAAATTAGGCGTTTAATTTTAGCGTCTAAAGTTAAAATTGAAATAGCTCTATCTTACAAAATGTTGCCATCTTAATGTTATTCATTTTTAATATACATTAAAATAGATTATAATAGTAATAACTTAAGTTAGAGACATCCAGGCAATTTTATAGGTAGTGGATTCGAATCATGAATTTTGGTAGAGATTTGAAGACAGGTAACCCTTTTGAGTCTATTCCTTCATGGTAACTCCAGTTTTACAATATAAATTTCCCATAAAGGTATTATTATAATCGTTGCGATTTCTTTTTATATTTGATATACTATTAGAGTTTTTTTAAAAAAATCTTTTAAGTTTCTTATCTTCTTCCTTGGAGCTTTTTTTTTTATTACTTTTTAGTTGTAAACCCTGTCTTTCTCTCCTCACGCCCTCTATGTTTCCATGACAATTTTGGAAGCTTGCCAGAAATATTATTTATAAAATTTTAAACAATATAATGTTTGAACTTACTATACATAGTAATTAAAAAAAAAATATTAAACATTAATTATTAATTTTAAAATGTCATTTACTATTTCAAATAATCTTTATCATTTTTAAAACCTAAGATTTTAAGACAATCTATAATCAGTAATTTATAAATAACATATAAAAAAAAAATTCTAATTAATAATACACATATGCATTTGTCTATGATGATATGTAAATTTTCTATTGTACACAAACATCTACCACTAAACATATAGTTCCAAAACTCCACCCATCAATATATCTATTTAAAATTTTAATTTTTGTTAAAATCCAAATTTCAATTAGCAAATCACATCACAGTTTAGATTTTATTTTTTTTAAAACTCAATTTTAAATATTAATGATATCACAGTTTAGGCCTAATTTTTCCCCAAAAATTAAATTCGAATATTATATTATATCACAATTCATTTTTCTCAACTAATTGTCTTTATCCCAAATGTGACCTTCCCATATTTTTTTCTAGTGCCAACCTGGAAGGTTACAATATATATATATGTAATTCAGTATTTTTCTAAGAATCTCATATATGATGAAATGTTTAGGATACTATTAAACAGTTTCTATCTTTTGTGAGTGTGTTAAATAGTAATTGTAAAAATAAATTTCGTTTGCAGTCAATGCCATTTTTCATTTTATTTTGGCAGGTAGCTAATGGAGTACCCTAATGGATTTATATTCTGCAAATTATATTTTTCTATGGCACATCACTCTGTGTCTTTTCAAAATGAAATGTGATGTTATTTTCACATGAAAAACAATTTCTTGAAACAAAAAAACTGAAAAAATCCAAGTACATACTATAAATGAAGGAAGACATCAGTAATAATTTTTGTGTATTGATTTTTAATTATTAAATATTATTAATAAACCTAGATATGCCCTAATTTCAAAGACAGGAAAAAAATAATTGCTTTACAGCTAAATAATTTGATGTTGAAAGTCTTTTCTTTTAAAAGTATTTAGTATGTTTTTTGAAAATCTATTTGGTGGGGAAGGGGGGAATTTATTTACATTGGTAATTAGACATCTTGCGCTAAAAAAAAGAAATTGGCAACTTTATTTAAATAAAATGTAATAAAATATCCATCTTATAGATATTTACTAGGAACAGAATATATTTTTTCTTGGGAAAAAGTCTGAATAAATACCATTATTTTAAATTGGATTGGGGTGATATATTTTTTTAATGTAAGAAGTAGCTCTTATGTCACATTTCAATTGCAACTATTTATTTGCAACTTTGTTTAAATAAAACGTAATGAAGTAAGCATTTATATATAATTATCAGTGTGCACAGAAAATGATACTAAATTATAGTTTAAAGAAAATAGTTTCTCTTTGTAAACAAGACAGAAAGACATCGATCAAGTCATCATTGTGTAAATGGTGCCGAACTACAAAAAAGTGGTAATATTTCTACAAATATATTTTTAAAACTCTATTTTAATATTCTTAATTATTTCAATTCCTGTTAAAATAACATCTTGTAACATTCTTGCCAATAAATATAATAATTTTTTCTATAACTATATTCGATGATTATTTTAAACTTTCTATTTTAAACTTGCTAATATATTTAATTACTTACTATTTATTACTCTGTATTTAAGTGTTATAACTTCTTATTTGCAAATAGTCTTTTTATTTTTTAAATATAAATTTGTATATTTTTGAAAAGTTACTCAATAATTCTTCATGCGGGAGGGGAGGACAATTTATCTCTTAGTAATACACCCAATTCTGTATTTGCATTTTAATTATTTTTGATCATATTCTTGATGCAATTTGAGAAATAGATTCTCTCATGTAATATTCTTTTTAGTTTATATAACCTTTGCTTTTAAATATGATCGTTTGCAAATATCGAAAGCTACTTAATTTGCCACCATGTTTCTTTGTCATATTTTTATGGAATTATTTATTTTTAAATTTGAATTTTTTAGTAATATTCTTTTTAGCTTATATAACCATTGCTTTTATATTCTTTTTAGCTTATATAACCATTGCTTTTATATCTGATCATTCGAAAATATTGAAAGCTACTTAATTTGCTGATTTTGATTTTAAAGGGGGGGGGGGTCTTTTCTTGTTGTATTTGAATTTTATAGTAATATTCTTTTTAGTTTATATAACCGTTGCTTTTAAATCTGATCGTTTGCAAATGTTGGCAACTACTTAATTTGCCGATTCATATTTGGAAATGTTGAAAGGTAAATAATTTGATGATTTTGGATTTCCCACTTTTTTGTCCACCATGTTTGTTTTGGGATCAATCACAGACTTAGTTATTTTTTAAATTTGAATTATTATATGATTTGATATCATTTACTGTTTTTTTTTTTAATAATTTGTACTTTTGATGTATTTTTTGTCTATATATATCCTCAGTCATTTTTATTTTTCGATTTAAGTGAAGAATTTTTTATTTTGGGGGGATAGGGATTTCTCGTGTTTGCATGTTTTTTCCTTTTTTTTTTATTTGAATTTGTCATTTTTCAGCCACTTTCATCAGTTGTTTTTTTTAGTTCAATTTCATAGCATTTGGGTTTTTTTTATTTGTGAATTTTGAGCCACTTTCGTAAATAAATTTATCACTTGCAGGTTTCAGGCTGGTTGTTGATGGTGTTGCAGTACCATCTGATGGCAGCAGTATGGTCCCTCCTCAACTACCAACATTTTAACACATATCTCTATTGACTATAGGTTGCAAATTTTTTTTTATGTTATCTGGATTTTAGATTGTCCAAGGAAAGAAAAAATCCTTGACAACAGTAGATAACATAATTATTAATCTTCTTATTAATTACTTTAGATCGCCAAGATATGAGGCTTTGTGGCTGTCTCCAAAATGACAGTTATTTTTGGTAGGAGGAAACCTTTGATCAAACAGATGAAATATAAACAGTGGACCAATATTAATTAAAGCAGTTAAAGTTAAAGTTTTGGCAGTGGAAAAGGCAAAAGGCAGTTAACATTTAGCAGCAATTTCTTTTTCATCTGTTTCTTTTAGGCTCATGATGAACTGTTTTTTTTTTCTTGAAAAAGTTAAAGAAAAATATATAAGACTTTTTGCTTTAAAACAGCATAAAAGAAGATATGCACCTATATAAATGATCTCACAGCTAAATTAATCTAAAGAGATGGATCAAAATTGAATCTTGTAAAAGAAGCTGATGAAAATAATATTAAAAAATGGTATTATATTTTTTTGGCTATTTATAAAACAATGAAGATGCAGTGTTAATTTCGCCATTTTGTTCCTTGAGTTCTCACATCATTGGTTAAATCCACCAATCTATCTGTGGACTCATATACAGGCCTTTAATAACCAAAGAATGGCTGAGTTTAAAATACCAACCACATATGCCATCTAAGAGACTTTTTGTCTCCTGGCCTATTAAAGAATCATCATCTTTGAAGGGAGGGAAAAGAGGAAAGAAAAGAAGATGTATAAAAGCCATACAAGCAACCTCAATTAATCTACAAATCAATTTTTTTTAAAAAAAGTTTTCTTCATATTTATCAAGAGTGCCTGCAATATTTTTTTAAAATGGTAGGAACAAGCAAAACAACCAATTCATATTTATCAAAACTGACTGCAATATTTTTTTTAAAATGGTAGGAACAAGAAAACCACCAGTTCATATTTATCAAAAGTGCCTGCAATAACTTTTTTTTCAAATGATAGGAATAAGCAAACCAACCAGTTGAAGTTATAGATAAGAGAGCAGTCTGTTATTTGAACCTGGGACATTAATAAGAACTGAAAAATGGATTGGGTAACTTTGAAATTTAATTTATAATTTTTTTATTTACTTATTAAAAGTAAACTTTGACAATCTTTGTACAGTCAAGCATTTTTTTGCCTTTTTAATACATAAACATTAAGAGTTTGTTTATTGATTGTATTGCTATCAATACTGCATTACATTACACACACACAGTTTTATTCATTATACTTAATTTTTCATAACATTTTTTTATATTGTAATATTAAAATGTCTTTTTACTATTGTTGTTTATTCAGTGTGATAATTAAGCAACCTATCACTATATGCTTTATGGTTTTTTTATTTTATTTATCTGTTTGCATTTTAAATTTGATGTAGATTATTTTGCTCAAGATTTCAATAATTTTTTTTATATATGTGATTTATGTATCAATGCATAATATAAAAGGACACATTTTAATATATATGTTGACATATCACAGGGTGTGTGTGTGTGTGACTGTTTATACCAACTAGTCAAAATAGGTTAAACATAGTTATTCTAAGGTAGCAAATTCAAGAGCAGGGTTTCACACATGTATGAAAGTAATGAAAAAACACACATTGCATAAATAAAATTTTATCTTAGTGACATATATAATAAGCAGGGAATATATTAAATAAGCATTCAGTGGAATATTTTTTCATGTCATTTTAAGCCAGCTTATTTAAAAAATAGATAGGAACATAAACATATTATAACGATCGAAATGAAAGTGAAGATCGAATCTAACCGCAAACTACAATATCTGCTCTAAAGGCGCCATCTAGGCATTTAAACCTAGAAAAATTTATAGAGTAGGCAGATACGCGCTGTTAAGATTCCACTTTATTTAAATATTCCGATCGTTAGCCCAAGTCACTAGCTCAGTGGAGACGCAGAGATAAAAATCTATATCTTAATTTATATCTTCAATATCAATAAATAAAAGCCACTGCCAGAAATTAACACATAAAAATATTTATTTACGCACATATAAAATAACATTTAAATTTTGAGGAATAAATTCAACATTTTAGATTTTTCTATTAATCTTTTAATTTTACATTTAACTAAGTTTCAATGAGTTTAATATTTTATTTAGATAGTCAAGTATGAATAGACTACATAGATCTGCATTTGAAAAGAAAATATTCTTCCCTGATTTAACCTTAGGCAACAAATTTCGCAATCAACTGGCACCAATCCATCTGATACATTCATGTATTCAATGTAGCATGATACGACAACACAAAATACTATACTGTCAGGAATGGACATCTGATCAGTAAGTAGATTAGAGAAGACATTGTCTCTCCACCAACAGGAATGTGACATCTGTTGGCGAGTAGAACAATAAACATAAAACTCCATAGGAATGGACTGCGGTCCTTTGCCATCTTACAAATCCATCCATAGGCAAACAGAGGGTATGTGGCATAGATCTATAATTCTGCCTGTAGTGGACCTCATACTACATCTACAATTACACAAATATATCCAATCCATTGAACCAATTCAACTACAAAATGAATAACCTAAGATTACCCTCCCTTAATATAACTTTACAAAACTATATAGCCATTCATGCCCGACTTAAATTTAACATTTAAATACGTTCGCACAGATTATTTTTATAAATTTGTTTTTAAAATGTTGAGTATAGATCGGCTGCACAGATTCCATGGTCAAAAACATCCAAATTAAACACAATCAATCAAAATACAAAATCATCGATAATGTCAATTGCAAAGGGAATACACAAGGCCCCATGGCATTCATCGTATAATGCCCGCATTAACATCATTGACCTATATATTCTAATCAAATGTGAAAACTTCAACATAATCAACCGCTAACGAATCTATGCAATGTCTATACTCAACCTAAATTTCATCATTTAAAATTTAAACAACAAACAATTTATACAATAAGAAAGGAAAAAAAATGGAAATGATTTTTATCAATCAGAAAACATATAAAATTAAACATTATTAATTTGATTTAAAAACTTACAAGAGTCAGATAAGAGTCCGTTTTAACATTTAAGTTGGCTTGTTTATCAATTTGTAAAACTTGACGAAAGTTCTTAATTGATTTTAACAATTGTTCATTTCATATAGCTTATGGTAGAAGAGTCCAGGTTTCTGCTTTTAATTCCTGCGACGCCTCCATTGGAAGATAATGTTCTGGAGATGGCAATAGCTGGTTCCATTCTTGTATCACAGTCTTTTCATTTTATGTTTTTTTAAAAACAAAAAAAAAATGAGAGAGAACGGCAAGTGCGTCTTACCGTTCTCATCAAATCAAGTCCGAAAAAACTGTCTGGAACTCAATATTTCTTTTTTTATAGTAAATCTCCAGATTGAATGAACAAAGACGTCACTAATCCAAATTTTCATTCGGGTCCGGGCTGAGGCTTGGTGCTTCCATTGGTCAAGCTAAAATCTCTTTATTCTCTTATCTAATTTACTCTCTGACTTTTTAATTAGACAGCTTTTGGATCATTAATAAACAATCATTTCCATTTACAGATTACAGGAATTAATTAATACCTGTTTTTATTTTTACTTTCGTTATTTCTTTTTTAAACGATTTTTATATTTAAATCTTTTTTTAAAAAAAAATACATTCAAATATCTTTTTTTATTTATTAAAAAAAAATATTTTTAAAGTTTAGCATCTGTGCGAATATATACATTTAACAAACATTTTAATTTTAGCATTTAGTTTTTTTTTTCTTTTTAATACACTTATTTTTATATGCGAACTTAAAAGTTTTTATTTCAATTTAATGTAACGACATATTTATCTATTGTTACAATATATATATATAGGTTTATTTAGTTATGCATATATAATTTTTTGCTTAATTATGTATTTAATTAACATAATAATTGCAGTCTATTGTATAATTAACAATTTGATTTATTAAAAAGGAAGAGTGTGAATAAATATAGTTATACTATATTTAGTTTCCGAGTTATTATATTAGTATTGTTATTTTTTCCTTGATTTTATCATTTTAATTATAAATAATCATCATCACTTGTAAATGTTAAGTAGATATTAAGTGGTGGATAGTAATTTACATATAATGACGTTTAAGATCACACTTGACATATAACCAAGATTTGAATAATGATAGGTTAATAATAAAAGCTAAAATTTTATGTTGTGCCCATGAGTTTTGACCATCATCATCAACAATGGATATTACAGGTTAAATCACCATTTAAGCATAATACTGTTCAAGTAAATAATTATAGATTTATCAGAATCTAAATTTTATGATATAAGATTAGTTATGATCACCATCATCGCTAAGTAAATAAATAGTAATAATTAAATCCAATCTTAAATGTAATTAATATGTTTAGTAAATATGGGTTTATAAAAAGTTGGATATCATGTGGTGATATTTGTGATAATCATTTATCATCACTGGTAAATATTAATGATTGAGTCATAATTTTAACTATAAAAGTATTTTAAGTAAATAACCATAAACGTATATAAGTGCTGGTCAGTACTATAATTAAATCCCAGTTTAAACATAATATGATTTTCAGAAAGGACCTATATGCTTATAAAAGATAAATTTGTTGTTATGAGTTTATTACTAAAGCTGTAGCTGGAATCATCATCATCAACAACATTATATTATGATAAATAATTAAATAAAATAACTAGGTTTAATGTCCATATATATATATATATATATATATATATATATATATATATATATATATATATATATATATATATATATATATATATATATATATATATATATATATATATATAAGTAATGGTCTTCACTATGTTTGTTTGTAAGCCATTAATAAGAGTAAGAGTATACATGTAACTGTACATCAATATACTTAAACTGAGCTGGTAATATCTATGAGAGTGTTGGTTATATAAATTTAATGATATTGGGATCTTATGATTTTATTGACATGGATAAAATATAAGAATGTTATTTTTTGTCATTGTTATTCATCCACGTGCATATGTAAAAAAATAATGTACCAAATGGGTTTGAACCCAGTACATTATGGATAAATGATATTTTTCTAGGTTTACAGCAATCTAGTGATGCCTGGCGAAAACACATGTACTTAGCTCAACTGAATAAAAATGATCAAGTTCCTTTTTCAACTTGATAATATTAACTTTCTCTGATATTTTTTAAATTGTTGTAAATGGCGCCAGTGTGGGTGTGTGACCATGAATGGTCTTATATATGTGGAAAGAGAAATGGGAAGGATTCTTTGTTGAAAGAACCTATTATTGGAGATAAGCATAATGCACTCCATGGATTTCACTGTAATTTTGTTCAGTTGCTATAGTTAATATTGGTTTATCTGATGACAATGGCTAGTGTATTTTGTTCATTAAAATGACTTCCCAATATCGGAAATATTTTAAATCTTAAATGATAACAGTGAACTATGTCCATTCAATAGAAACTGTTTAATGTGTTCAAACCTTATTAAATATAATTTTAAATTTTATGTTTTCAACATTACATGGATGGACTGGTTCTTCATGCAGAGGGGAGAATACCATTGATAGCAGAGCTATCAATGATACCCATGGTCAGACCGAGCTAGAATACATTTCCAGATCATGGCCCATATCATCTTCTAGATTCAAACTCATACCATCGAAAGCACTTTATTTGTTTAGACGTAAACCTCAGCCACCAGCTAATTACATAAAGTAATTAACATGCCTGGATAGTAGGCTCATAATCCAGCACTTGAAATATCCCATAACTAGCTCACATCTTGTCTCAGAGTCCAGCATATTTAATTAACACAAAGTAAGTTATACAATAATTGAGTGGTGATGCAGTGACAAGAGAAAAAGAGTAATTAAACAAAATAACAATTAAGGCAAACAATATTTATTTTAAACACACATGTATATAATATAACACAATAATATTAAAATTTACACATTAAAAACATAAAAGTAATTACTCTGGGTAAATTATGATAGTCCTTCATTAATTAAAGTTCATTTATTTAAATATAAAGAGTCTAGACTGTGATCAGAATATATTTTTAATTTCTTTACCTAGGATTTCATTGTGTGTATTTCCCAACCAGTTGGTTTTTTAGTTCTCCATTGTTGCCTTCATGGCTTGTTTCCATCCTGTGACTCAGCAATGGGGAGGAGAGAGAGAGGATAGTAGTAGCATCTATTTTATGATTTTGGTATCAGTTTCCAGTATTTGTTCCAGGCGGAATAGTTGACTTGTGGAGGTTTGGGGCATGCAGCCCTGTCAGACACCTCCATGGCTTATGTGGCTTTTCCATTAATGTTGACTGCAGCATGAATAACCAACTTACTACTGCATTTTGAACATCTGAATCTCTGGTTGTTTGTTTTCTGCATTTTGTCTGAACAGAATAATAATAATCTGAACAGATGAAGGATGTAGTAAATTGCAGCTCCAACTGTATATCACGAAATCAAACTATATCACAAACCAGACTATAGAATAATAGAGACAGTTACTTTATAACACTTTATTCTCTCCTATTGTTTTAATTTCTTATCATTATTTTTTAATTTAGATCTTAACTTTAAATGTATTTTAATTAATTTTACATTTTTTATTATCTTAATCCTTTGCTCAAATATGCTCAAGATGGTTTACATTTTTTTAATTAATACAATTTAATCAGCAATCTTTTAAATTAATTACATTTTCAAAAGTTTCCTTTTACAAACAATTTTTTACAGACTAATTTTATACTAAATTTTGCATATTTATTGAGCTTTTACTTTATAAAAGTTTTTTTTAAAAAAAAAAAGAGAGAGTAAAAAAATTTTAACTGTTCTTTAGTTCTATTATACACACACACACCCCCTTCTACTAAAAAGTTTTATTCTAAAAGAAAACTATAACACTGTATTTTTTTATTATTTTTTAATTTTTAAAAAATCTTTAAGTCACTTATAATTTTTTTTTTTTTTACTTAAAAATCTTATGAAGCATGTAATGCTGTTGAATAGTGGTACATTACTCCATCCTTCGTTTGAGAGTAAAATGCATCAATTTGACCCATGTTAGCTCTGACATTTTATTTTAAACTTTTCCATTTGATTTTTCATTTTTATTTATTTATTATTTTTCTACAAAATAAGTTTTAGAATTGCTACAGATCAATATAGCTCAGAAGATAACCTTTTTTAAGCTACTCTTCTTTCCAGACTGTCAATGTTGATTCGAACCAACAAGTGCTATGTGACAACTACTAGGACAACACTCCTTTCTGGTGAAACGGGGATTTTGAGATAAGGGTGGATGCAGAATTTTCTGGCTTATACTGACTTACATGTATATAAAACATAGGTTCTATATGCTGGGTTTTTACCAGATGTTTTGATGAGTCCAAGACTTGCTCGATTGGATACTGTCCAATTCGATTTACACTTTGGAAATGATGCATGAGATATGGAGACCCTCCCCAAAAAAGTATTCTGTGGCTTATCTGGTTGTTCCCAGTGTGCAAATTTTATATAAGAATAATGGATGAGCTCAGAACTTTCTGAGAATCCTCACCCTGAGAATATTTTCCCCTGATAGTCTGTCACAGATACTATTTTCACACAGCTTACAGCCTACACTTACTATATCTTCCTCACATTATCTATACACTCCCCCCGAAACTCTAATACTCCACATACAATCTACACCTATTTGAAAGATTTTATTCTATTACATTTTATTTTATTATAATTTCATTTTATTTATTATATGATTTATTTACTCTTTTTAGATTTATTATTTTGTCACAACATTCTGATTGTATACACAAAAAAATTATTGTATATTTACTCTAAAACTATTATTTTATTTTAAATAACAAAATTCTCAATATACTTTCAGTTAACTAATATCAACTCTAAAAAAAAAACTATTTTATCTCTCTTTAAATCGAACAAAGTATTCAACTAAATATTTCAAATTGAACGAAGTGTTTGCCAAATTTCAAACTCCCAGGAATAAATTCTTTATAATTTCTGACTGCTTTTTCTTCTCTCCCCTTTTTAATTACATTTTATATTTAACTATTATTAATTATTTTATCAATATTATAACTTGTTTGCCTTGGTCTATTTCTCTTCTCACACAGCTCACTGATTTTAATTTTTATAACTACGCAATTTAGTGTTTATTTTGAACTTTAGTTTTGAACTTTTTTTTCAATTTTAAATTTTAAAATTTTGCTTATGCTGGGTCAATTTATGGAACTTCAGCAATCATGTTGAATGGCATTTGAATCAGGACCATTTAATAGAAACTGTTTAATGTGTTCAAATCTTATTTAACATAATTTTAAATTTTATGTTATCATACCCATGGTCAGACCGAGCTATGGAAAGCATAACATGATCACATTTCCAGACCATGGCTTACCTTGACTGCTAGATTCAAACCCCTACCATCCAAAGCACTTTATTTGATTAGAGGTGAACTCAGGTGTATGAAGTAATTAACATGTCTGGATGGTAGGCCCATAATCCAGTGCTTGAAATATCCCATGACTAGCTCACATTCTGTCTCAGAGCCCAGCATATTTACTTAACATAAAGTAACTTATACAATAATTGACTGGTGATGCAGTGACAAGAGAGAAAATAAAAAAAATAACAATTAAGGCAAACATTAATATTTATTTTAAATACACACATGTATAACATAACACAATAATATAAAAATTTACATCTAAAAACATAAAAGTAATTACCCAGGCTAAATTATGCTAGTCCTTCATTAATTAAAGTTCATTCATTTAAATATAAAGAGTTTAGACTGTGATCAGAATACATTTTAAATTTCTTTCCTGGGTTTCATTGTGTGTGTTTTCCAACCAGCTGGCCTTTTTGGTTCTCCATCGATGGTTTCATGGCTTGTTTCCATCCTGTGACTAAACATTGGGAAAGAGAAAAAATAGTGGTAGCATCTATTTTGTGATTTTGGTATCAGTTTCCAGTATTTATTCCAGGTGGAATAGTTGACTTGTGGAGGTTTGGGGCATGAAGCTCTGTTGGAAAACTCCATGGTTTATGTGGCTTCTCCATTAACGTTGACTGTAGCATGAATGACCGACTTACTACTGTGTTCTGAATATCTGGATCTCTGGTCGTTTGGATTCTGCATTTTGTCTGAACTGAACAATAATAATCTGAACAGATGAACAATGTTGTAAATTGCAGCCCTTACTGTATATCACAAAACCAGACTATAGAATAATGGAGACAGCAACTTTATATACTTTTTTCTCTCATATTGTTTTAATTTTTTATTGTTATTTTTTAATTTAAATTGTAACTTGAAATGTCTTTTAATTAATTTTACATTTCTGTTTATTTAATCCTTTGCTAACATTCATCTAAACTATCTCAATAAGATAGTTTACAGTTTTGTAATTAATAATATTTAATCAGCAATCTTTTAAATTAATTACCTTTTCAAAAGTTTCCTTTTACAAACAAATTTTTACAGACTAATTGTATTCTAAATTTTACATATTTATGTAGCTTTTACTTTATAAAAGTTTTTTTTTTTAAAAAAAAAAAGAGTGAGAGAAAGTTTTTACTGTTCTTTAGTTCTATTATACATTCCCCCCCCCTTCTACTAAGATGTTTTATTCTAAAAGAAAACTATGACACTATATTTTTTTATTTTTTTTATTTTTAAAAAATCTTTAAGTCACTCATAATTTTTTTTTTTACTTAAAAATCTTATGAAGCATGTAATGCTGTTGAATAGTGATCCTATATATATATATATATATATATATATATATATATATATATATATATATATATATATATATATATATATATATATATATATATATATATATATATATATATATATATATATATATATATATATATATATATATATATATATATGTAACAGTATATAATATGCCATTACATTAATTTAAAATTAGAATAAAAAATTTTAAGTTTGTAAATAAAAAACTAAAAGCTAAAATTAAAAAGAGTTGTTCAATGTATGTATATAATATATCACACAGATGCAAAACTTTAAAAGTATTTCTTTTCTTAAATTAAAAAAAAGTACAAGATCTAAAGATAAAATATTTTTATTAAAAGATTCTTATGTAATCTCAGTAAATGGAAATTATTGTTTTATAAATGAAATGAAAAGCAAACTAGCACTTGGGGCTCTTATATAAAAAAGTCAGATGAAATATGGATAAGAGAACAAAAATAAATTAGATGTCGGTAACAAAAATTTTGAAGAGGAAACCATTGTCCAGTGAATCTGTATGATCGGTATAAAAGGAAAATATAATTAAAACAGTTCCAGCTTGATTTTTTTTGAGAGGCATGATAAGACAGACTTGTCACACTCTCTCACTATTTTCAAATAAAATGACTGAAAAATTATGAACGGTATTATTGCAGACTCCGAATCATATGGGTTCTGCAATCAAATGGTATCAGGATTGAATCAGCTAAGGCCACCTCCAGAACAACAGACCGGTCTTCCAATAGAGATGTCATGGAAATTGGCACCAGGAAACGGATTCTTCAAATGTAAGATATGAACTGTAAAATTTAAAAGTAATTAAGAACTTTCATCAAGATTTGACAAGTTTTTAATATTCAGCTAACCTAAATTTTAAAATGAACTTTTATCTGACTTTTAACTTTCAAATCAATTATTAATGTTTAAATTTATACATTTGAGGTTACAGCCTCAGTAAATATTACTTACGTAATCAATGTGCGTTTACTAAATTTATAATTACATTTGAGTTTGCCAAAAAAAAATCATTTTCATTTTTTTTATTAATATTTATTGTATAAATTATTTAAATGCATTAAATTTAAGTTGGGTATAGATGCTTGCATAGATTCGTTCATGTTTAATTATGTTTTTGTTTTCATATTTGATTAAAATATATAGATATTCGTAAATAATGACACCTTATGTTGAGTACCTAAACTGTATTTATTTGAATGTCTTTTAAGTTATTGGTGTCAATATGGCATCTTATGATGAATGCCATTGGGTTTCTTGTAAATTTCCCTCTGCAATTCCATCAATAAGTTTATATTTTGATTGTTTATGTTTATTTTAAAATGTTTTTTAACCATGGAAACTATGTGGCTGATTTATACTCAACATTATAAAACAAATGTTTATAAAATTCATCTGTGCAAACTTATATAAATGTTAAATTTAAGTCGGGTGTGAATGGTTGCATAGATTCGCAAAGTTATGTTAGTTTAAGGGAGGGTAAATCTTAGGTTATTTGTTTCATGGTTAGATTGGATCAATGGATTGGATATATCGGTGTAATTAGTAAATGTAGTATGAGGTCCGCTACTTGCAGGATTGCATTATATGCCGCAAACCCCCTTTTTGCCTATGGAAAAGGATAGTAAGATGGAAACCACAGTCCCTTCCTATGGAGTCTTTTTTTATTGTTTTCTTGCCAGACAGATGTAGCATTTCTGTACTGGACAAGAGTCAATATCTTCTTTAACCATGCTGTTCAGATGTACATTCCTGACAGTATGGTATTTGTGCTTTCGTATTTCATGCTGCATTGAATACATTGATGTATCCAATGGATTGATGTCAGTTTGACTGTGAACGTTTGGCCTAAGGTTAAATAAGAGATAAAATATTTTCTTTTCAAATGCAATCTAGAAAGTTTATTCGAACTCAACACTCCTAAAAATATTATTAAACAAATCTGTGCAGATTGTTTAAACTAAAAAGCCAAATTTAAAAATTAAATTAATAACCAACCTAAATAATAAATTTATTCTTCAAATTTTATCTATATGTGCATTAATAAATGTTTGTGTGTTAATTACTGGCAGTGGTTTATTTATTGTTTTAAATATTAATATATATATATTGAGAATATAAATCTATATTAAAACTTATAAAAATGTTTTAAATCTCTGCTATTCCTTGAGCTAGTAATTTGGGCTGATAGTCAGAATAAAATATATATAAAAAAATTTTTTTTAACTTATGTATCTGCCTACTATATAAATTTTCTAGGTTCAAATAACCTAGTGGCACCCTGTAGTGCAGATACGGTAAGACTCCATTCTTTCTGACCGTTATTATATATATGCAGCAACCCATATACAACAATGTTAGCATCTGAAGGAAGGTATTCTTGAAGGGATTAAATCTGGAATAGATAAAGGTGTAGGGGTAAATGGGTGAAATATATATGATTGGAAGAATATACTATTTCAACACATTATATAAATTGTATTTTTTACCTTATTTTCTTTAAAAGATTTAATTTTATATTGATGATCTTTTATGTTAAAAAAATAGTCTTTTATAAGTAAACAGAAAAAAAGAAAGAGAGAATAAATATTATTAAAATATCATTTTAAATACATTAAGTTCTAGGTGTGAATATCTTTCATTTATAATTTATACATATCTTTTAAAGATTTGAATCATTATTATTTAGAATTTATTTCTTTTTTTAAATAAATAAAAAATGCATTTGAAATGCATTTGGAACATAGCATTTCCAACACAAATATATATATATATTGTAACAGGACGTCAGTTTTGACCAGAAAGAGGGTGCGCAAATCACTACAATCAGACTTAAGGTCTTCAAGTAGAATGCTGAAAATGAAAGGATGAAATTCTAATCCATGAATACATCTATTCTCATTATGCTAGCTCAATAATTATTAGACAAATTTAGATGTAATTTAGACTAGTTCATCCACCTCTCATCCCTCTTTAAGTCACCATTATGCCACGATTTTCAAACTCATGGAGAATTTGCAATTGGCTCTCATCAGGGATGGATTTAAATAAGTCATTTTCTACTATCTGTTTATATAAGCAATGACTAATAAATATATTACTATGATGTTTATAATATTAACATATATAAAAAATAATTAATATATAGCTAATGATGATCAGTCTATTTATTTCTAAATATGAATATAATATAATAATGATTAAGCAGAGAGATCAAATTAATAACTCACTAATATTTAATAAACAATAAAAATATAATGTAAAAAGATAAATAAAATATTAATGAAAATAAAAATGAATTTTTATAATTTTGAAAGATTAATAATTAATATCCCCATTCAATATCCCATGATAAAATTTCATACCTTAATAAACTTCTCAAAAGAAAAGAATATAATTCAAATTAACAGGGATATACAATAGTATATAAATTCAAAAAACATTAATAATTTAAATGCCTTATTAATACATTTATAGTCTTTGTTCATTTGTTTCACAATAATTATTATGTAACTCTAATTTACAATTATAAAACTTGTTTTATACATATTTATAATAAATAAAATATATCATATAGTTACTATACTATATAGTAAGAATAGTAATTCTGTTTTTAATATCTTTTAAATAATAACCAAAATTTTACTTCATCTAATTTAGATGAATTCTGTCAAACTTTTAACTATCGTTTATAAAATGTAATTTTATCTAATATATAGTTTAATAATTTACATTATAAAATTAAATGTGGATGTTGTTCCCACTACTATAAAATTAAACATATTAAAGTAATATAAATAATAATATAAAATATATAAATAAATAAATTAAAACATATTTTCCTGAATTAAGTAAGAATGGTTCTTTAGGTCCATATTCCATAATCCTGGTGGAGATCTCCTGGTGAAGTATATTTATCCATTGGTTTCACAATTTTATATTTATTCCAAATTGATAAATTATTAATATTATCCAATGGTTTTGTTGTAATAAGATAAAATATATCCTTCAAAGATGGATGTCCTTAATCTTTATTTTCCCAATTAGACATTCTATACAATTAATATATCTTAAATTGGCATGAAAATTGGTTTCAAAACCTTTAAGATATAACATTGTTTTACTCACTGCACATTGTAAGATTCTTTAAATATATATTATTATTTTAAGTATATTTATATGTGTAGAAAAATGATGTAATAAAATAAAGAAGTTACTTATAATTCAAATAGATGTTCTTTTTTTTACATTATTATTCTTTTTTAGATTTCAAAGAAAATTAAAATACTTTTCTTATAATCTTTTTTTTTATACTTAGGTTTTAATTTTCATATGAATAAATTAATATTTTAATTTGGAAAAGTTAAACTCTTTCAAATATATTAGAAATTCAATTCTAGTGTAGAATAGTAATATTCATTAAAAAAAGTTGTTTAAAAAATTGTCTTTTTTTTCTTTTCTTTTTTATTATTATACAGAGACAGAATGAATTGTTTATATAGCATGTTTTTGTTTCAATTTTCAATGCTTGATTTAATTACACATTTTTATAAATGAATATATAATAAAAAAAATACATATTTTTTTTTTAATTTCAAATCTGGATTATCTAAAAGTTTGACATCTAAGTATGTATTATTTTAAGTTCACATTTATTAAAATAACTGATATATATATATATATATATATATATATATATATATATGTGTGTGTGTGTGTGTGTATTTATATAAATGCATATTAAAATAATTAAATATATTCAATTAATAAATGATTTAATTAGAGAGAGTTATAAATGAGAGTAAAAATGTTTTTGTGTATTCCTACATTAGGTTAACTGAAAGTTACTCTTACAACTCCCCTCATTTAGAAGGTTAAAATTTTAATTCAGGTTAAAAAAATTTAGCACTACTAAATGTTTTAGTATGTTCCTTCAATATAGTTACATTTATGTTTGGATTTTGTGAATGGTTATATAGTATTTAACTGTTTCCTTACTCTTATACTTGGGCTATATTTTTTATAATGATCTAAAATTAAGGATGTTGATGGTTAAAATTTAAATAATAATATGTTTCCTTTTTGGATAACTCATCAATATATTTACTAGCCTTATTCCTGTTTCTTTAAGACTTATGGATTTGTAAAGGTCTAAATAAATACTAGAGTATCCATTTATTACTATGGATTGACTCCATTGTTCTAACTTCTTTCAAGGCATCCTAATAATTACATTTGTATGTTGATTGGAGAATACCCTCATTAAAGTTAATACTCTTAATTATTTTTACATAGATCATTAATTCTTTTTATTTTACAACCATATGATTTACATTTCTCATATACTTAACTTGATGAATTATATGTACATGAATCTCTACTTCTTGGTTAATCCAAAACACATTAGGACCTAACTTTTTAACAATGGTATAAGGTCATTTGCATATATTATAAAACTTATGGTATTTGTTCTCTAATGGTTTACAGGGATGTGGAGTCTTTATCAACACTCTATCTCCAACTTTAAATTCATAAATGCATTTTTTTATTCTGACTTTTATTACTTGTCATTTTAATAAGTCATTTGTGAGCTTGTAGAATGTCATTTTCTCCATTTATTTTGGGTTCATTGATTATGGGTTTGTATTTTTTGAATAATATGGGTGTAATTTGATTAAAGTGTAGTTGAATGGATGAGAATCCAGTATATTCATTTAAGCTCCAAGTGATATACTTGACTACATGTTTTGTCTGCTTTACCCAACTTTTATGCTCTTTTCTAAATAAGTCCCAAACAAATGCCAAAGCTCACGCATAATACATTCACATGGGTTTGATTGTGGATTCCTAAGGGACGTTAGCACATGTTTTATTTTTGATATATCTACCCACTTCTTCCATTCCTTATATAGGAAAGAAGCATCATAATCAGTTAATATGGTCTTAGCCTTTTCTATCATTGGAAATTGGAGAGTACTCAATGCTTTGATCATATGTCTAGTATTGGCTTGGGGTATTGGGTAAGCAACATATTTGGAAAAGAACTTGTAGGTGACTAATAAATATTTTTATTTGTTAAATGGAGGCAAAAACCCATAATAGTCGATTGCTAGGATCTCATTTGTTTTTTCTGAAATGATAGGTTTAATTGAGTTGGTATAATTTTGGTTTACTGGTTTAGCTCTTAAGCAAATTAGACATGTCTCTTTACATTTTTAGCCAGTAAAACGAATTTTTAAGTGTGTGTTCAGTCTTGTGAGCACCATAATGCCCATATAGACAGTGTACATATTTTATGAGTGGGTCTCATAAAGACTTTGATATTATTATTCTCCACTCATCAATGTTATCATTCATTTTATATAGCAAGACTTGTTGTTTTAATTTAAAATCAGTAAGATCTTTGGGTGCATTCAAAACTTCCTCCCCTAATAAAACTTTTATGATTGAGTTTACTTTTGGGTCACTGAATTGTATCTTGGGTAGGTTATCCAACTCATTCTCTACATTACTATCTGTCATAACAATGACATTTGTAATGTAGGCATTGTCTACTGATAAATGATTTTGTTCTAACCTACATGGATTTTTACTAAGCACATCAGCCACGACATTCTTGGGTCTCTTACAATAATGTACTGTGTAATTGAATTTCTGTAACAGTAAACTCCTTCTAACTAGACGACTATTAGTCAAATAGCTGTGATTCAGGAATCCGTGGCGTTTATGATCAATAATCACTACCACCTCTGATCCAAGTAGCATTTGTCAAAATTTTTGGAAGGTCCACACTATTTTCAGTGCTTCCTTCTAAGTAACCATGTAACTTATTTCTGGACAATTCAAGAGCTTACTAATAAAGTAGAGGACACCTGGTTGGCCATCCTCTTGGGTCTGGGATAGTGTTACCCATAATCCAAAACCACTACTATCTGTTTGGACAATAAATGATTTATTAAAATCAGGTAAGGCTAACATGGTTAACTCTAAAAACCCTGATTTAATATTCTCAAATGCACGGTCTTGTTCAAAAGGCAATTTCGATCGTTCATATTTTCTAATCAGTTTTAGCAACAGTTCCTTGTGGTTTGAGAACTTTTGGTAGAAATGGTTGTAAAAATTACTGAGGCCTAAAAATGATCTAATTTATTTTCAATTAGTTGGTTTAGGGAGATTTTTCAATGGCAGAGATCTTCTCTGGATGAGGTCTTATCCCATTACAAAAAAAAACAATAGGACCTAAAAAGATTACCTGGTTGGAAACTAAGGTACTCTTTTTGAAGTTAATTTTTATACCTTTCAAAAAACACTCTTAAAAAAATGTAGTTAAATGTTGAAGGTGTTCTTCAATTGAGGTAGATGCAATAATTACATCATCCACATAAATAATTATGATCTGTTTAACCTCAGGAGATAAGGTCTTATCCAGGTATGTAATTACACCAGCACCACTGTTTAGCAACTAAAAGGCATCCTATTAAATTGGTATGTAAAACCCTCATAACAGAAAGCAGTGCATTGGTGATCTTCTGGATGAAGTTCAATCTGCCAATAGCCGGAGGTCAAATCAAAAGTAGAAATTACCTTTTTGCTTCTAAATCTTACGAATAATTCATGTATGGGCGGTGGTATATTTCTGTCAGGAACAGTAATTTTGTTTATTTGTCTAGCATCTAAACAAAATCTCATCAACCCATCTTTCTTTTTTACAGTTACTACTGAATTACAGTAAGGTGAAGAGATTTGGAAATGATTTACCATTCCAGCATTTTGTTAATTTGTTTAGATATATCTTCACGGTACTGGAATGGAATATGATATGATTTGGATTGAAATGGTTGATCATGAATTAATCTAATTCTCTGCTGGAATTCCTCTATCACTCCTGGTATGTCTGAGAAAATAGAATTAAATTCTTTTATAACAGATTGTAATTTTAATGTATCATCACTTCCAAGCAAGTTGTATTCTTCAAGTTTACTCTCTAAGAGTGTCTCGAATGCTAGTAATACAGTCAATGTCAAATAGATCATATCTCAGAAGCAATGCCATCTCCAAGACTTCAACATTTATTTTAACTGTTTTATTATAGAAATCAATAACACAAATATTCAAATGTAGGAAGTCTGCCCCTAAACCATTAAATATTAAAAATACACGATAGAGAGTTGTTTGACCTATTTTAATCTCAACCCAAACTTGTTTTTGGATAAGTTTAGCTTTTTGCTGTTGGCCATGGTAACCTGAATAGATTTCAGTGGCAAGGTTTTGGTGTTAGGATTTAGATTTAAAATCTCTTGGTAAAATTTTTCTGATACCACTGAAATTTGGCTACCAAAAACTAGTGATGCCTTAACCAGCATGTTCTCAAACAAAACCTCTATCATAGGGAAACTTTGTAAAACAAAGTTTGGTGTTTTATCTTCCCATGAATACATCATGTTAGTGATTTCTCATGTAAAGGTTTGATTTCAAGTTCCTCATTGGGTATTTGGTTTCTTGAGGTGAAGAACATTTTTTCAAGTACTCTTTTAGTTCTTTTTTTTTGTGAATTGGGTATATATTTACTATATCTCAGTTTTGGGGGTTTTCTTGGATTATTAGGAAAAATTATTTTTATTTTATTCAAATTATCACGATTTATTTTGGGAGAGGGGTTATGAGGTATATTCCTTTGAAATGTCTTATTTTTCCAATGATTAGTATATTTATTATTCTTTCTTCCATGATAGAATATGGTAATGATTGAAGCTTCCTCTTTCTTTTTTTCAGGTAATCTAATTGTTAGATTAGTTTGGTTCATATCAATATTATTCAAACATTCTGCTACTTGTTCTATACTTTTTTGTTCTATTTTAAGTGGTAGATTTCTTTTTAATATCCTAATCATTTTGCCTTCACTTAAATGATAAGTGGTAAGTGTTCTTAATTTAGTTACCTGACGATAAAAGAAATTTTGTCAGAATTTCTCCAGGTGTCTGTTTATATTTATCATGGAATATTTGGTATAAAGCCTCTTGTTTATCCCTATTTCAGAAGTTTTTAATCAACAATGCTTGGTATTCCATATAGGTAGAGGGAGTTTGTGATAAAGACTCCCACCACATTAATGCATCTCCTTGTTGGTGATTGTAAGCAATGATCACCCTTTTTCCTGATAAATTTTGATTAACTGAAAAATACAGATTAAAGCTACTAATATGTTCTATGGGAGCTTCATTACAGAATCCCTTGAACATTTTTTGTCTAACAAATTGATTAATTGTATTACATGGTGTGGAATGGCTATATTCTTTTTGCTTTTCTGAGATGTTCAACTGAGAGGTTGGTGTTTGATTTACATGATTAACCCTACAAGTATTTAAATTTAACCCTTCTAAGTCCAAATTAATGGGATAATTTTCAGTTTCAGGCATTGTATGATACTGAAAATTTGATTGATCATAAGGGTCAATTATTTGTTGTGGATCTTTTTGAGTAACTTCCAAATGATTTACTCCAAGATTTTGTTCCTGACTATTATCATGGATATCTGTATTATTTTTAACCTGATGCATTTCTATAGTTTGGGTTTTTTTACATATCTATGTTTCAATGATTAAAAATTTATTAGTAGTTGATTCTTTTATCTTATTAACTCTAATCCAAGTCTCAGTAGTATCTCCCCTTCATTTTTCCAATATATTTCATCTTTATTTGTATTAACTTCTATTAAAGTTATTTTATTCTCCAAAGTTTTAAGCTTATAATGAATAGTCTCTAATACATTACTTTGTAATTCTATCTCCGTATTTTGTTTAGTAAAGAGTTGATCTATTCTTGTGTGTGTTCTCTGCCTTTCTTTTTGGATCTCATTTTTATTTTATTTTGTTCTTCCTTTACTTCTACTTTAAAAATTTCTTGGTTTTTATATAATTTATCACATTTAACATTCAATCTATCCATAATGTCATTTTGAAATTCACTAAATCACTGTTGACATTTTGAATTATTTTCATCAATTTCATTCTTTAGGTCATTTAATGCTTATTTAATTTCTCTGTTATCTATTTGAACATTATCTAAATTCAAATTTAATTGTTCCATTTTAGTAGATAATTTATTTTCAATTCTTGTCATTTCATTTTTCAAATCTTCTTTTAAACTATTTATATTGGCACATATATCATTTCTTAAATTATTATTACTATCTAATTTTTTGATTCAAATCATTTTTTAAATTACACATGTCATTTCTTAAACTAGTATTATTATCATCTAATTTTTTATAATTATCATCTAATTTTTGATTCAAATCATTTTTTAAATTACTAATGTTACTGTCCATTTTATTCATAAACATTTGTAACATTTGCATTATAATTGTGCTATTATCTATAGTCTGTGTTGTATCAATATTAAGTGATTGATTAATCTCAATTCTAGATGATTGATCTAGATCTTCAAATGTATATTGTGTTTGAAATAACATTTGATCTGAATTCTGTGTTTGTTGAGGAAATTCAATTATGGTTGTAAATCTCCCAGGTATTTTTACTAATGATGATTGTTCCATAGTATTATTAATATCATCACTTAGTTCATTTTGCATATCTTCTTGCATTTCATTAGAACATTTAGTAACTTCATTTACAAACATTTTCCCAATTCTAAGTATCATAAATTTAATTTAATTTAAATATTAATAAAGTTTATATATATATATATATATATATATATATATATATATATATATATATATATATATATATATATATATATATATATATATATATATTATAAGAAAACCCATTACCTCTCACTAGACAGGTGTACTCTACCGAATATGTATATATGATGTATCAATTTGTATTTTTATTTAATTAAGTGGTTTTGACCTAAAATATTATTATTTAAAACTTATGGATTTATTCTCGCAACTGTAATATATCCCCAATGTGTATTTATGGTCATCCGAAGGACACCGAGTGCCAATCCTATACGAATATAAGAATTACGCGAAGTGGATATACTACCAACAAGAATACTATTTACGTAATGTGAGAGAGGTTTTGGCCATCAGCTAGCTCAGTCTCATGGTAGGGTGGTGTCACAGCCAGGAGTAGCTACAAATGGGGTTAAGAGTTCTTTCTCTTTTCCTTTTTTTAAACATAAAAAAATAATAAGAACTAGATAAATGGATCTATAAATAAATAACTAATCAATGCTCTACTTTTTTTGTATATTTATTTAATATTATAAAAAAATGTATTTATTACTCTGTCATTTTACATCACACATATATGTCATTTTTTCCAATAGATCTCTCATACATATCTCAAGTGGTGAAGGTCGATACTACAAAAAAGTTTGTATCATGTGACTTTCGACACTAATTACTTTTTTATGTCCATAATGCAACGCGGCTTTAAGGAAATCTTATTAAATTAGTTCATACATCATCTCCACTTATTATAATAAAACAAAAGAATTTCCTTTTTATAAAGAAACATAAAATCATTAATTAAAGTTCTTTACCTGACTCTTCCCGGGAAGTAGTAGAAGCAGATTTATCTATTTATTAAAGAGTTCCATTCCACATGTAAATTAGGCAATTCAAGGCAATGATTTAAGATCTTCATGTCCGTTGGTCAATGAGGTTTATCCTGATTCCACACTGGAATTATGTGTTATTTCGAGGCATCATGGTTTTATTGAGGCGGCTACAGCAGGTTGAAACTAGAGTTTGAATCTGATGTGGCCTTCTCTTACCCTGACATTTCTTTTGAAATCGCTATTATATAAGCTAAATATTTAAAACCTTTTAGGTGTTCACAGTTGTAGCTCTGCCGGAAAAAGATCCAATGCATTCTGGGTGGCTCACTTTTATAGCCCCCTCCATTGTTCTAGAAGCTTCTTTTTTATCTACTTCCGATTTTCAATGTGGACTAACCAGATCTGTTAGACGTGTGAAAACTCATGTCGTAGCTTCTATTGTAATATAACAGAAAATAGAATCTCATTCTGCAACTCTAGTTTTTAAAGCATGAAACAAAATCTCGTTTCTCTCTTTTCACTACTTAATTCATTCAGACACGCATTTTTCACATGCACATATATATATCATTTAAAAATGACAGAGTCTCTCCCCCCACATTTGTGTATTTGTAAACACCACCATGTAATAAAAAAAAAAAAATTATATATATATCTACGTCTACATATGTTTACCGATTAAATAATATTTGTGACTGGGTATATATATATATATATATATATATATATATATATTTGTGACTGGGTATATATATATATATATATATATAACTGTAAAATATTATACTGTAAAGTTCTTTACCACTTCATGCCATTAGTATATATTTATGATGCTCTATAAGTTACATGTGTATTTTTTAAAGCCTATGTCTACAATAAAATTTATCCTACTCAACGCTTTTATTTTAACCATGGTTTAGAAATTATTTATTTAAATATTGTCTCTACTAATCATATTATATATTGTGCTGGTAAAAACATGTTTATCCATCTAACACAAGCTGGAACTCACAAACTGTACTTTAAACCCAGTCAAGTCCAAGATTTAGGTCAGGGACCAGCCTGGATTCGAACCCACTCTCCAAGCCCCAGATCAAACACCTAATGGACAACATAACAATGATGGCTAACAAGATTTAATTTTTAATCTGGCCTACTAGCAAATCAGAGAAAACAATGAGACTCATGGACTTAAACATATATACAAATAACTTAAATACTAGAGACATTCCAAAGATAAAATCTAATATATTAATTAATAGGGGCTTTACTAATGAATAGCTATGGGCAATTAGTGAATTGGATTGATTCAATAATGAGATAGAAACTAATATATGATGAATTATAAATATATTTATTGACAGTTTTACATATATTTTGTTATATAGCCATTATTCAGCATTGGCAAATGCACGCAGGCATTTTATTTATTAAGTGACATTACTCTAGGCCATTTAAACAATAATTGATACATTGGTGAATAGGTTTGTGCTATTATTTAATGGACCCAAATATCATGCTATATAATGAATCACTACATTCACTTATCAGTTACGCCATTTCATAATCAGTTTGAATGGCTATTATACATGAAATCAAACCAAGTCTGGAGTGAAACATAATTATACATAAGATTATAATAAATTTTTATATTAAATATGGGCATATAAAGCATCACAGATAGTTTTAGATCGAATGGGTTTTCAAGAATGCTTCGGTTCAAAGCCAAAGATTGCATATTATAGAGGTAGAGTTGGCTATAGAGATTTTATTAACATGCTAGGCACAAGTAAAATATAATAATAAAGTTGCTCTGTGGATGGAAGAATAGTTTTTAGGGTTTTTGTGACCAACACCAGTTTACCCAAAAACCAGTCATCATGCTGCTAAAAGGGAACCTTTATTTGGTTCATAAGAGGCAGGGGACTTAGTGTTAATCTGGCCCTTAGCTCAGTCTTAGCTACTACTGCACTACCCTAAAGAGAGGAAGATGGGCTGTGCTTACTGTGGCTCCATATTATATATATATCAGAAAAAAGAAACAGCACAATGAGAAAATATTAATAAATTTCCCATCCGCCAAGCCGAAGTATATTATAAATTAAATATTATACATTAAAGAAATGCTAGCTTATCAGATCAAAAGAGCCAACTCTTCTGTAGCATGAGAAATATAATATGCTACTAATGGGAATATATATATACAAACTTTACTTTATCCCATTCAATTTCTTTAATTATCTATAACTACTAAACTTTTAAAGGGGGGAAGTATATTTAAGGGACTTACGGATACTTTACTAAAAAATATACTTATGATTACAATCCAGGCTAGTTTAATCTTTAATAACATAAATTAAAGGTGGCAAATTTTGATTTATAAGCCACATTTTATATTCACATTAATTATTTACTAAATGACAAATAATGAGCACAAAGGGTCACCATTATTTAAAAATAGGGTTTGAGACAGTGTGCAAAATGACATTATAATAACTAATAATTCGAAGATTTTAAATTATATCTTAAAAAAGAAACATATTTTGTAATTAAATGCATGCCATTTTGAAACATAGGCATAATTAATAATTATTAAAATAATCAAAAGAAAAATAAATATACTGCAGTGATCAAGTTATAGAGCAAAACATTAAATCAATAAAGAAATTTAGCATAAGTAGGTCATTTATAGTATTAAAATATTAGAAAATTAAGACAGAGTTTACATTAATAGAGTTAGCTAACCTTATTTTGAAGAAATAATCATCATTTTAAATTTTACACAGAATTCTGTGATTTTAATAATATTAAGACAGTTCTCCTATTGTTGGACTGAAGATACTTGAGCTGGCATGAAGGCGAGTTCTTTGGCAGCTTATGGCATCTTCAATTTAGTTGGGAGATGATTTAAAATGGTGTTTCTGTAGCTGGATGGAAATTGGAATGAAGGCAAGTTTCTTTTAGCGGCTTACGGCATCTTCTATTTGTTATAAGCTTGTTAGGGCAATGTTGGTTGTTGCTTTGGCTTTTGGGTGGATCAAACTCTGGCGTTCCATCATGGGAAAATGCAGCAAATTCTTGCCTGACTAGCAGGCCATAGTTAAATTAACAAATTTTTAGTTTTTCGTAAACAGCTCTTCAAAAGCAAGATGGAGTATATTTTCCTGCTTAAAATATGGGCTATTTATATATTTCCACCAAGCCCCAACACCTTTTTGGAATTTCATTTGCCTCAGGACCAATTGACTTTTAATTAAACAAAATCATATAATCTAATTTCTATTGCTGAGAAAGTCTCTGAGGTGTTATTTTTAATTCACCTAAAATTATTAAAATATATAAATCATATAATTTTGATTCAGTTTTCATTAATTAAAATTCCTTTTTAGGTGTTATAAAATGTTAAAGCTTAGTAGAAGTAAGTATTCTGATTTAACGATAAAGTCTTTTGTTGAAACAAAATCAATCAGTAAACTAGATTTTACTTTTACCCCGGGTGTGGTCACTAATTGATTTCTTGTTTACACAAAATTCTCATTTTTAATTATAAACGGATGATTTTTATTTTTCTGAAATAAATAACTTTTAATATATTTTCCTTCCCAATATTATTTGTTTAAAAAAAAGCAAATTTAAAGAAAATAATTTAGTTTCAGCTATATCTATAAAACATTAAATCAGAAAACCATTAAATATAGTTTAAAAAAACATTTTACATTATATCTTTTTTATTTAAACTCAAATATATATATACGAAACATTATACTATCATTCCAAGGTTTAAATTATCCATCCACATACGAATATAATAGCGAATATAATTAAGAATTGACTGATAAATTAATAAAACATTTTATGAATAATTATGAGGATTTCTATGCTATAATTTTATCAAACCTGTCTAATTATAGTGTACTTTCACATGTAAATGGATGATGCCATTCAAGCGGCCATGATAGCAAAGTTTTATCACTCAACTTATATATAATATTTTTACATTTAAGATAGGTTCGAAACTAGTTCAGATCAGTAGATCATTAGGTTTATGGTGAAATGGAAAGGGATTGGAAGGTTTCCATTTCAATATATATTATAATGGGATAGTCCTTTTCAGACCTTGAGGAAGTCGCATCTAACTATAGTTGGACTTAGGGTCTTATGTTGCATAATATAATCCAATCCATTCCTCTATTAAAATCTTCATTACTCTCAAAATTTGAGCTCAGAGTAGAAATCAAAATTAAATCTCTTCAGGCATTTCCACAACTATTCCATAGTAATGATCAGTTATATATATATATATATATATATATATATATATAACTTCTTTATAAATATTAAAATATTAAGTTAATTTAACATATATATGCATGAGTATGTATTCTTATAATTATATATTTCATAAAATAACTAAATAAAATAAACAATTGAGACCTATTTAATTTTAAAATCAAGTTTAATGCATTTATTAATTAGTAATTGAAACAAAAATATTATCTCGTAAACAATAAAAATATTAAAATTTATGACTATAACCTGTGCTTATATATATATATATATATAATACAATAATAAAGTATTTACATATATATAAATTCAAAATTATGTGTACAATAAGAATAATATTATATATCATAAATCTATGTATAGTGTCATTAAAATGATTCTGTGCATGTTACATGTTTTTACAAGATATTTACGTTAGTGATTAAAAAGAAATTATGATAGATGTCAAGTAATGTTTAATTTGGAAAATAATAAATTTACTTCCAAATTGAAATGATTTAATTTTTTTTACCTTAGTCAATCATCTCTTTGATCGATTTATATGTAAACATCAACACCTAAATTTTATTAAAATAAATAATAATAAAAGTGTTCAACTTGTTAGTTCTTTACTTATCCTGTTAAAATCAGTTTAATAAGCAAGGTAATTTTTCCACATAAATAATATTTATTCACAAAGGAAATAAAGTTTAAGAGCTAATAAATTATATGAAGATATATCCCATGATGTTAAAAAATAATGGTTTTACGTTCCTCCTTAGATAAAATAAAACGATCATAAATATTGAAAGATAAAGTTCATGGGTGAACATCTTTTGAAGAAACAATCCAAATATTCATCCTTTTAGATGTTTACATAGTAAATAATTGACATCTTCTTCAGTAAAATACTCTATTATTAAAGCAGGGTTTTTATTAGTAATTATGACGATTATATTCTTTTCATTAAGTAGGAAGAAATTTACATCTTTAGATTATAAACATTAACAAAAATCCCTGAAATTAATTGTCTAGCCAGAAAACATTTTCCTAAATTTTCAACTTCTTAAACAGATAGCTTAAATCATCATTTCAAAGAAGTTGGTTCTCTTAAAACTTGGACAATTTAAATACTTTTTTTAGTTCTTTACAAATATTAAAACTTACTTAAAATTACTTCTTATAAAGAACATATAATAAAGTTCATAAGTAACTTAACTATTTTCTTAACTTAAAGAAAGTTTTGAAATAATGAATCTTCTTTTTTTTAATGTATTCTAAATCCGAACATATTTAAATTTACCAAAATAGTTATTGCTTCCATAACTAAACAGAAGATTATTCTATAACAATTTCAGTTCATTTTTATATTTCTGAAAAAATATCATATAAATGCTCACGCTCTTTATTGTTATAAATATACTTACAATTTGTAATGAACTCCAAACATTTATTTCCTTTGTTACGATAATAAAATGAGAAGTTGACTTATGGTTTTGTCAAAGTCAAGTTCTGATTAGTAAAAATACTATTAGTTGGAAACATTTAATTATGTGTGTATATAAATAAATTAAAATAATTCTTTTTCTTTTTCAGAATTATGCTTTTAATATTTAATTAATTTACGTATTATATATGATATAAAAAGCTTAGTGCATGTTACTTATATCTTTTGTTGATTTGATATAAGCACAATTAAATTCATAAACAAAAATTGTTTTAGGTGAGGCTCATGTGGTACCCTCACACTATATATATATATATATATATTGAAGCAATGGATCTGAAGTCCGATCCATGCTTCACAGTCTCCTATAAACTTAATTAGTATTGTAGGCCTGAATTAAGTTTATAGTCCAATATCAGCAGGGTTTTGCATTAAAGCTAAAATTAATTACATTTATATAATTTGTATTTGCATTTAACTATTTCATTTTAAATAAATTCCATTTCAAGATTAAATTTCTGTTAATAAAAATTACTTGTAAAATCTATTAGTCAAACATATATATACGTCAAGAGTATATATATGAGTTAATGCAAAATTCTGCTGAAATAAAATGCTTATTTTATTAAAAGAAATAATAATATATTTTTCTTTTTAAAATCTTGTTAAAATATGGTGTATGATTGTTATTTTGAGAAAAGCCTGCCAACATTTTCGAAAAGAATGTATGTTTGTAATTAATTAGCCCATTCAAGGCAAATTAAAGATGGCCTTCTCTTCTTTTTTTAATTAATAAAAATTCAAACTTTAAAAAAAAAAAATTTAGAATAAAAAAGTAAAAGTTATTTCTAGAAAATATTACCTTGAAACAAAGGAACATGGGAGGGCTTATCAAGATCTAAGATCATAGGCAAAACAATAGAAGGTAGCTTACAAAAAAATATATAAATAGGAGAGTGAACAAAAGACTTAGCCATTCAAATTTTCCTTTTGGAGATTGCATTCATATTTTTCTTTTGGAGATTACATTCAGATTTCCCTTTGGAGATTTCATTCAGATTTCTCTGGAGGCTTTTTCTTGTGCTTTCTTTTGTCAGATTTTGCTTTTGCTTGCTGAGATTTCTCTGTAGAGAATTCATTCAGATTTTTCCTGTGCTTTGAACCTCCCAGATTTTGCTTCTCATTTCCATTTTGCTCAAAAAAGTTATTCAACTGTCATCTTCGAAATCACGGAGAAGTTTGAACATGCTACAAGCTAAAAGTCATATGAATTTGATGAATTCTACCATGCTAGGTAGTTATACAAAGCTTTGTCTGCCACTGAGGTTCTAAATACCATCAAAATGCCATAGTATCTGCTCCATATTAATCTGAACTCTGTGCCATGTCTGTAGGACTTTTTGTAAAAGCACACCATGTATTTCCACTTTCCTTGTCCGGGCAAATACTTATCGATGGACCGATCAAGCCATGCACATCGACAGAACATGACCAAGGAACCAGGACAGTAATAGTATCTCTCCTCCATTGAACTAGTTACTTTCTACTCTTTTTGTTCATACCCTTCTTAATTGCTTCATTGAATTATATTTCTGAAATGTGTATTTAATTATATTTGTTATGTAACCATTTTTATTAGACTAGTCTTATGTATATATATATATATATATATATATATATATATATATATATATATATTGCGTGATCATCTATCTATATATTTAACCCTTTTTCCTTTGCTATTCTTCATTACTAACATGTATAAATATTTTGTATTTCATTGCAGTTAAGTTTAACAGTTAATTTTTTATTTAACATATCTTTCTAATTCCAACTATGTTTGTAAAATAACTATGAGTAAGTTTCCTTTGTTTGCCAACTTGATCTCCTCAATAACGCCTCCTTTGTCCGCCATTAGTCTCATTACATATATCTGATTTAGCGATATACATCTTAAATAATTTTAAACTGTTTTTAGCACAAAGCAATTAGAAAATGCTTTGTGAAAGACTTTTTTTATTGTGCTTTATCAATGAGATTCGAGTTGACAATTTTATTAAAATTGGGAAGAAAAGAGACCGCAAAAATATTATATCATTTAATCTGTTTTTATTATCTAATTAGTTTTTCATTAATTTAGGGGAATAGTGGAGGCCATTAAAAACATTCTTAATATCTTAAAATCAATAATTAAACATATTATTTAACTATAAAAAGATTTAGTTTCCTAATTTTATTATAATGCTTTATTTTACTTTTCCAGTGATCCAGGCATGCAAAACACATTTTTCAGAGTACTTTTATGCACATTTAAATATTTAGATCTGTAGGTGTTTTCGTCCATGTCTCTACCCTGATGCTAAGTTGGGCCGAATGAGAAAATAATTTACGCGTGTCTCAGATAATTTTGTTGATTCGTAGTTAGCCTCGAGAATAGGCGAATAGGGCAGAGGTCATAGTATTCTTGATTTAATATCTCATGTATGGATGGCCTCGAGGTACTTTCACTTAGTATTCAAACTGGGTTAAACCAACATACATCATCTGACTGTCACAGTAAATTTTTTTTCCTCTGCATTTTGGATGCCCATCATGTGGCTATTCGAAATTTCCCATACCCTGCAATGCCCTGTATAACATTTGTTATGTGTGTATAATGTTTTTTCTTTCTTCTGTTTTAAATTAATGAGTAATATATATGTACAATTTTTTCCCGGATTTGTATGCATATGTATAATGTTTTTTCAATAACACGAAATAATAGTTAGTTATATGTAAAAATTTTTGCTTCGAGTTTGTCGTCACGGGACAAATGTCATTTTTTAAATTAAAATTTAGTACCCTGAGAAGTTTGTTTTAGTCTAATATATTTAAATAAAAATATATGTATAATTTTTTCCGAGTTTTGTTTCCTAATGTGAGTCAAATGTCATTTTTGTTGAATTAATTAACAGGTTAAATGTGTCATAAGGTAAAAAAAATTGTTTTTCCTGAGTTTTAAATTGCTAAAATTAATGTTTTATATTTAAAAAGTTAGCGCTCCGTTAGTTTTTTTTTGTGAATATATAATGACATTAAGTAAAGAGTTATAGCAACTTTTTTTTTCCTAATTAGTAGTTTTGTCATGGCCAGTCACCATATTGTTTTTTTGTCGTATAAATGTATATAGCTTCAGTGAGGTGGAAGTGTCAAATAAATACCCACCCACCCTCCCTTAAAATAGCTTTCGTAGTTTATGTGATTTAGTATTGCTTAAATATGAGAAGTTTTGATGTAAGAATGTTTTTCGAAATATGTATATATTCGGCAGTATTAATATTTTAGTAAAAAGTACAAATAGATAATAAAATGTTTTTTTTTTCCATTTGTATAAATTTTTATAAAGATCTAATAGATAACATTTTTTCCGTTAATAGAAATTTTTTCTAAAATCTAAAGTTTGATTAAGTTTAAATTAACACGTGTCAACGTTTTTATATATAACGAATAATTTTAATCATGCAAATTTTTTTTTCACTTTTAAATATTTTGCAGTTACATTTCCTCGCAAACATATATAAATATAAGTTTTATTTTAATAATAGCAAACTTAATTTTCAACTTTATAAAAAGTAAATGTGTTATGTTCGTTTTAATAAATATATATATTAAAGTGTTTTCTGTATAACATATATGTCAGCCACCTTCAGTTAAGATTTTTTTTCCCTCAGTTTGGATTATGCTATTGAATCATTTATTGAGTAACCGTTAGGTGAAGACCCTTTGAAGTAACCGTTAGGTGAAGCCCCTTTTTTTATGCTGAAGACCCTTTTAGTAACCGTTTAGATGAAGACCCCTTACATTTTAGAGTTTAGAATTGCTGAGTAACCTGAAAGAATAGGTCAATGTCTGCAATCATTGCTTCCTTGTCATAGTTGCAACCAGCGTTTACTAGCCTGAAATAATAGGAGTATGCGGTCTGCAATATGACATCTTTCTAATAAAATCATGTACATGATAAGAAAAAATATTTGTATAGGTATATCTGTTTGTATATTTATATGTAGTCATATATATGCTATTTAATGTCGTACATATTCATATATATGGGTGTATATGGTATACATTTCATTTATAGATCGGTAAAACCCGTGATTATATAAAAAAAAAATTAACAGTTTTTGATCTCAATGCGTGATTCTGTAAAATTGCTTGATAATTGTTAATCTATTTCAGGTTGCGACCAAAATGGAAGTTGGTTTCGATTCCAGGTTCATAATTTGGATTGGCGGTTATCATAGGATTTTATTTTAATTGTTTTTTTGTATTATATATTTGTTTTTTTTAAGTGTACTTTAGGCTGTTTAAATTGATTTTTTTTGTGCCTTGACCAAAATGGTAACTGGTTTCGAACCCAGGTCAGACATGTTACCTTACTGAGTTGTATACGTTTTAGACTTGAGTAATATTGTCATTTAAAATAGCATTTACTTATTCATGCAGAGATTTTTTTTGAAAGTGAAGTGAAAATCAAAATAAATTTTAATCGCATTTAAACTTTATAAACGTTATCAATGTGTGCTCAGATCATTATCCATTAATATGTATATTTGATATGGCCATTGTCTTGTCTACTGGCACCCTTATCAAATAAATTTGTTGGCAAGTGCAATCTCTCATATCGGATTACAAATAAACAAACCATAGGAGGTAGATGATTAAAATAACAATGTATGCTTAGTGAGCCAAAATAATTTTAAACATGACATGTATATTTTTGCTCACATATTCCTTTATATATATACTTGTATATTAATGTAAATGCATTTTTTAGTTGTTTCTGATGTCAGAGAAAGCCAGGTCAAGCAAAAAGTGGATTATTTTAAATATATTAACATAGCAATGACATTTTAATGAAATATAAAATAAATAAAGTAAAGTGATGAGAATAATATGTAGTATAAATAAATATTAAAAACAGACACGGCAGGATTTTATTTTTTTTTTCCATGTACAAACTGATACATATAGGCATAGGTTTAAGATAGGGCCTCGTGAGGTAGGTAAAGTTCATTTCTGAAAACATATAAATAAAACAGGTAGTTGGAACTTAGAATACTGACTTATTTTAGAAAGAAGTAATTTTTTATATATATACTGAAGGATATAGCTCCTAGATACGTATGATAAAATATACTTATCTAGATTGTTTATAAAATGACTAAAATACATTTTACAAAGAAGGTGGGATTGTTATTTAACAAAATAGCCAATATTAGGCAAAAATGGACCAACAGAAGAAAGACGAACATTATGACAGTGATGAGGAGGTAGTGCTCAACCTTCCAAATACGGCAACATGTATTCATAGTGACCAAAAATACAATTTGGAAGATCTCATCAAAGAAATGAGAGACGAAAACAAAATGGTGATAACCATGTTCCAAGAAGTTATGAGAAATATATCACAAAGATTGAACCGTTTGGAGACACATATGCAACTCCATCAAGAACAGAGTATTGTGACAGAAGTGTCACCAGAAGATGATACTCAAAAACAAGACAACACTGATATGAAATCCTTGAGTGATTATGAAACAGGTGAAGTCACTCACCAGTCAGATTTCTCTGGACAAATGAATGAGGAGAGTAAAAAAACAAATGATCAACAGCTGTTGAACCAAATCCAGGCACAACAAGACAGTGAAATCTTTACTGCAACAGTAATCAATACTATAACTCCTGTGTCAAAGATTAGCAACATAAAATGTTTTAGAGAAAAACTGGGTGGGAACCCTAGACACCACATATATAGCTTGAAAATATCTCTCCAAGTCCAGAACATGACTGGGCAAGAAAAGAAGGCAAGGGAAAAATTAAGACTTATGGCTCGGCATCGCAAGAATCGAAACCGGCAATATAAATTCAGGAAAGGAAACCAAGTGTGGCTAAGAAACCTTAGGCCAAGTAGTAAAGTTTGGAGGAAAGTTAAAAAGTTTTTTCCAATATATAAAGGCTCTCATGCGTTAAAAAAGAAGTATGGAGTAAGTCTTGTGTTTTGGAAAAATAATCTCAGCCTAAAAAGAGAGTATAATATTAGAAACAGAAACTTAATATCTTGTGTACCACTGGATCCTGGAAAACACAGACATTAGAATATATATATACCTTGTTAGATTAGAACCAACACTGACCCAACCCTAGTTATATTATTAAAAAAAAGAAAGACCATAGTTAGTAACAAATTAAATATTACAGCAAATAAAAAGTAGGCTTGAATTCACCTGGCACAAAATTTTTACCTCTGACCTGAAGCAACAGTCTTTTTTTTAACATTTTGTTTGCTCACTAACTATTGGGAAATGAAGCAATGGATCTGAAGTCCGATCCATGCTTCACAGCCTCCTATAAACTTAATTAGTATTGTTGGCCTGAATTAAGTTTATAGTCCAATATTAGCAGGGTTTTGCATTAAAGCTAAAATTAATTACATTTATATAATTTGTATTTGCATTTAACTATTTCATTTTAAATAAATTCCATTTCAAGATTAAATTTCTGTTAATAAAAATTACTTGTAAAACCTATTAGTCAAATATATATATACATCAAGCGTATATATATATATATGAGTTAATGCAAAATTCTGCTGAAATAAAATGCTTATTTTATTAAAAAAATATATATATTTTTTTTCTTTTTAAAATCTTGTTAAAATATGGTGTATGATTGTTATTTTGAGATAAGCCTGCCAACATTTTCTAAAAGAATGTATGTTTGTAATTAATTAGCCCATTCAAAGCAAATTAAAGATGGCCTTCCCTTCTTTTTTTTAATTTATAAAAATTCAAACTTTAAAAAAAGGAAATTTAGAATAAAAAAGTAAAAGTTATTTTTAGAAAATGTTACATTGAAACAAAGGAACACAGAAAATTAATGACTATAGAGGAGTTTAATAAAATTGTTAAGGATGTTAATTTACAAAATTCTAATAAATATGATAATTCATGGAAAAGAGTTATTGGATTATTTAAAAGACAATTAATGAAAGATAAATTGATTTGCTTAAAGGAAGTCAAAGGTTTACGGATGTGCTTAATTTCAAATAATGAATATGTTCAAGGAGTTATTTTACAAATGGAAAAATTAAATTTTGAATTGATTGATTGATAAATATAATGTTGATTCAGAAAGAATGAAATTTATTAATAACATTTTATTAAAGGCAAAGAATAAAGGAATAAATGATAATGTGTACTATTCATTATATCCTTCAAGTGCTATTTGTCCACGTGTATTTGCTAATGTAAAATTACATAAAGAAGGTTATCCACTTAGAATAATTTTGGATTTTGGAGGGTCTTTTGTGTATAAGACTAGTAAATATATAGCTAAAATTTTACAAGATTTACTTGGATTTGGAAAATATTCTGTAATGTCATCATTTGATTTTGTTGAAAAAATTAAAGATTTAAGTTTGGACTGTGATGATGTTTTAATGTCATTGGATGTTTCTGAGATGTATGGATATATTGATAGACTTGATTCAATTAAGATAATTCATCAAGCTTTATTGGAAAAGAAAGTGGATAATCAATTAATATGTTTTCTGATGAAGGCTTTAAATTTTATTGAGCAAAATATTGTTGTATCCTTTAATGGTAAATTTTATAAGATGAATAAAGGCTGGCCAATGGGATTACCAATGGTGGCATAGTTATGCAGTTTTGTTTTGTCATATTATGAAGAGAAAATTTTAAACAAATTTATATTTATGGGAAATATTAAGATATATACGAGATATGTGGATGGTGTTTTTATATGTGCTTCTTCAGAAATGATTGATAAAATTTTTGATGAATATAATAAATTAAAAGGTCTTATCTGGACTATGGAGAAAGAATATAATAACAGTATTAAATATTTAGATTTGATAATTTCAAGGAACAATAATATGATTGACTATAAATTGTTTATTAAACCTATTGAAACTAGAGGGTATATTTCCTATTTATCTAAAGTGCCACATAATTATAAAATGGCTGTTTTTAGGTCTTTTTTGTATAGAAATAATATTTTGTGTAAATATGCATGTGATAAAAAGAAAAATATTGAAAATTATGTAAGTGAATTATTAAGTGTAGGTTATAATATAAAAGAAATTTATCAAGTGGTTTGTCAATTTAGTAAGAAAATTAATAGAAATACTGGTGATGAAGAAATTAAGAGTAAGAAGTGAATTTCTTTGTCTTTTTATAATAATCAAGTAAAATTTATGAAAAAAATTTATAATGGTATATATAATGTTTCTTTTTATGGATCAGGTAATTTAAATAGAATGGTTAATAATTCAAAAGATAAGTTAGAAAAAAATAACATGAGTAATATAATTTATAGAATTTTTTGTGGGTGTAACTTATCATATGTAGGGGAATCTAGATGCAATATAGAGAAAAGAATTAAAGAACATAAATTGTTATATAAGAGTTTTGAAAAATGTACAGATATGTAATGATAATAGTAATGAAGTCAAGTTATATACTGAATCTGTTTTTTATGATCTTGATAGAAATTGTAATTTTAAGTTTAATTTTGATATAAATAAAATAAAAAATTTAGGCCAAGAGAGAGATAATGAAAAAAGAAAAATTAAAGAGGCAGTTTTTATTAGTAGGTATAAAAATACGATAATAAACAGACAGTCAGCAAATGTTAGGATTAATGAATTGTGGGATATTTAAATTGACATGTGTTTCTGGTTGGTAATAGATGATTCCATTTTGAAAGTTGAGTTGAAAATGATTATGAATATAATCGAAAATATTTTTTTATGAGTTTTTATTGAGTTTTTATTTATATTGTATTATATTTGTTTACCATTGTTTGGAATATATTTAAGTTTTATATATATATATATATATATATATATATATATATATATATATATATATATATATATATATATATACTATAAATATTGTATCTGTTGCCAAAAGTAAGTATTTATATTGGTAACATTCTCTATTACTATAGTTTAAACCATGATCAGTCATTTGACATAATAAAATTAATTTTTGTGTATTTTATCCAAATTAATTAAAAAAACATAATGTATCATAAACTAGTGCTTCAGGTGCCTTGTCAAAGGTTGCATCATTCTTTGTTTGAAATGATGTAGAGATACCTTATATGTTATTATTACTGAGAATGAAACTGTTATTATATATATATGCTATATATAGAGCTTGCAAAATAAGCTCTTAACAAGCTTCGCAGAATATCCTCAACCCCAGACCAGTTCTACTTCTAGTGTCATCAGTGAGGTGCCAGGATATTCAAAAATTAGTAATTTTAACCTAATGCTTGAATATCCTGGCACCTCACTGATGACACCAGAAGCAGAAACTGGTCTGGGGTGAGCATATTCTGTAAAGCTTGTTAAGGGCTTATTTTGTGAGCTCTATATATAACATTTGTAAATACAAGCTTATAATTAAGTCATGTGATATCTGACTTGATTTTTTTGTAATTTTATTTTTTAACTATTAAGGCTTTGGCAATTTTATATTGCTAAAGCTATTAATATATGGTATATCTCAACTTAGTTCAGTTCCTTATGGTTATTTAAGTTGGATAGCTGGATTGGAAGACATGGATGTCTGAAAATTTCAGATTTTCTACTTCATAGTTATACATTAGATAAAGTGTTGTGCTTGTCCTAATATTTTTAATCTAATGCTTGAATATCCTGGTAATTCACTGATGATGCCAGAAGCAGAAACCTGTCTGGGGTTGAGGATATTCTCAAAGCTTCTTAAGAGCTTATTTTGTGAGCTCTATATATAACATTTGTAAATACAAGTGTATATATATATATATATATATATATATATACACTTGTATTTACAAATGTATATATATATATATATATATATATATTATATTCCTTTAATATCAAAAGATGTCTTCATAAGATTGATAGCCTCAGATTCAAGAAGTTTTATCATCAAAATCTCCTTTACTCTTGTTTTGAATTCATTATTTTCATAAAAATACCCAAAGCATTGTTAAACAATATTCTATGATCTGTATTCAATTCATAAATATATAAAGCTGAGTTAAGATACCTATGTTTAACTCTACTTATATGAATGTTAATCCTTTCATTAAGGCTAAACTTACTCTGACCTGCATAAAACTTACCACAATGACACAACCTCTTATAAACAATACCAGGAATAGATCTACTATCAACAGTCTGCTTTGAACCATTAAGTAACGAGTTCAAATCAGAACCTTTCTTCCATGCAACCTCCATTCCTCCTAACAAATGACTATTCTTATAAACCAAATTATATATTGAAGACCTAAATGGTAAAGACATATACTCATTATTCTTATCAACAAAATCACAACTATAAACATTATTATTAAATATAACCTTTCTAATAAAATCATGATTATAACCCAATTCTACATAATCAGCAGCAAAGTAATGTCTTTGAATATTAGCATTACCATTAAAATTATTAAGCCATCTCTTCCTACAACAAAAATTCAACCAAGATATTTTTTCTATGCATAAAAGGTTGATAATTATCAGGCCTAATCATATTTCTCAAATTCTTAGGTTCTATAAAATGACTACAAAACAAAACATCATTAATCTTCTCAATACTTAAATCCAAAAACTTTAATTTTACAAAATCAAAACTACCACCCTCAATAGTAAACTTAATACTAGAATCAAAAGCATTCAATCCACATAAAAACTACTCTAATTTTTATTTCTGAATAACAAACAAATAATCATCAACATACCTAACAAATAATTTTAAAGCTCATGAAAACTGATTAATATCACTACACTCCAAATAATCAATATAGATAGCACACATCAATGGAGAAATAACATAATAAATAACCCAACCCTCTCTAATCTTATAAAACACCATCATTACAGATAAAATACACTGAATCCTCTAACAGCAAAAGCAAATCATGAAAAACCTTAATCTTATCTGAAGAAAAACATTCCTTTTTTTTTAAAGTGAAAAAAAAAAACATCAATACTTTTTAACCTATCAACTGATTGATACATATTTTCAATATCTAAACTATCAAAAATACACTCATCATCTAAAACAAAACCATTTATTTTCTTAAAAGCTTCAAAAGAAAAAGAAACACAAAATTGAGTCATTTTAATATCGTCCTTAAAATATTTTATAATAAATTTAATAGAACTACGAATCCTTGTGATCAAATGTGCCAATAATACATAAATTATCTGGTTTAAAATCATTTTTATTTAGGAATAATAAGAAATGTAAATATAATTCTGATAAAATAAGTAATATAAATGTATTTACTATGGATTTAATAAATATTGGATATAATCATAAATTAATTTATGATATTGTTAGTAAGTTTAATAATAATTGTAATATTTTAAGTGCTATAGATATTGATAAAATGAAATATACTCGGATATCAATACCATTTATTTGTAATGAACAATTAAAATTTATAAGGCAAATATATAAAATATATGTTAGAGTCGCATTTTATACTACTCCTAGTTTAAATAGGTTGATAAATAATTCAAAAAATAGATGTAGTATTTTAAATCAAAGTTGTGCAATATATAAATGGCAGTATGTTTGTGGAAAAGCATATATAGGCAAATCTCGGTGTACATTGGAAAAAGATCAAAGGAGTAATTATTGCTGTAGAAACGAGTGCAAAAATCAATACAAGAGAGGGTTAGAAATGATAACATATCGCCTTCAATATTCTTTTATCGTAATGTTACATGTATATAGGGTTTTAATTTTGATTTTAATAAAGTTAAGATTTTATGTATTCAAAGAAATAATAATAAACATAAAATTAAAGAAGCTATGTTAATAAGAAAGTAGCATTTGATAAATAGACAAACTGATAACATAAAAAGTAATGAATTGTAGGAAAATGATGTATAATGTAATTGTTTTGTATACATTTATAAAGTTTTTTTTTGTAATCGAATTTGAATATAGTTGATAACGACTTCTTATATAGTTGAAAGTACTTCTATTAAATTATAGTAGATATTTGTTTTTAAAATATTGTTTACTGTATTAATTATTGTATTGCTTTTCGAAGAATTATATATATTTGATTATAATTGGAATACAGACATCGATTACAAATATATATATATATATATATATATATATATATATATATATATATATATATATATATATATATATATATATATATATATATATATATATATATTGTGCCATTACAATTTAGTCAGTAGCTAAATTTGTAGTAATGTGCATGAAAGAAATTGTGGAACAAAAATCATCATCACATTTTATATAGTAAATGAAGCTGTAGGGCATCCAAGTTTAAACCCTACAAGATCCAGTTCTAAAAGCTTAAGACAGAGAGAGAGAGTGGGACAACAGTTATATTCTTTATTTGTTTGTCTGTTGATAAAAACTCAATAATAGTAGTACACACATTTAATAGTTAATTTTTTTGTTAAAAAGTCAAGTTATAACTTGTTACACAATTGTTTTATATTTCAAATATTACACATTTTAAATTTCTTTAAAACTAACCTGCACTTGCTAAATTTTAATATCTTATTCTATACTTCTACTTTTGCTTTTCTATAAATGTAATTTCAATTTAAAAGCTAAGGATTTAATTTCAAATATTAGGGTTAAAATTACAAAGCTAGCAATTAGATTATTTTAATGTCAGTTTATAAATAATCTGAATGAGTGTGTGTGTGTACATTGCATACATAAACTACATTTTTATTTATTAAATATTGAAAGAAAAAGAAGAAAATCTGTTAAATTAACTTTTTTTACTCAACAATTTTGTATTATAAGGGTTGTTTTTCTGTTGAAAAACTTAGAGACAATGTGAGAAGTCTAATTTTAAAAATGTCTCACCTTAAGATCAAAAGAAAGAAGCTCAAATTTGAGATGTTACATGGGTGTAAAAAAGGATTAAGACTATTTTTTTCTTTTAAAACAAAAGTTTGTCTAAAAATCAGGATAGTGGAATTTTTAGTACTATCTAGCTAAAAAACGATTTAGTTGAAAATAAGTTATAAATCTAATTAAAAGAGATGGCCAAAAATAAAAAAAATCAGATATAAAAGCAGTCTGTAAAATCAGTTGATATTGTTATAGAGACTTAAAAATATTGAAGAGGAAAGACATATGTTTCAACTCTACAAAAATTCACAATTTCAAGTCATTTCTTTTTATTATTAATTTTTTTTTGAGAATTGAAGATATGAGAATGGCAGGGTAAGAAAATTAATATATGTCTCATCTGTTGACCAGACCATCCAGGCAGCACATCATATAGGAAAGAAAAAATGTCTTGTCTGAAAAATAATATTCTACACCTTTCAACTGACTGAGAAAAATAAGATGTTTTTAAATAAAAAGAAGAAAACATTCATCTGCATTTGGAGGTGATCAGGAAAAAGAGTAATCTACTGATAAATATTAAATCATAAAGTCCAATTAATTGTTCCAGTAACTGAGTTTAAACCCAAGAAAAATTATAAATGGGAAAACAACTGCTGTACTTCATCCACTAAAAGAATCATGCTTGACAGAAAGAAAAGAAAAGTTCATATAATGATTTCCAAATTGTCCACTAAAGCAAATAACCTCAATGGAATCATCATCATCAAATAATTATAGACCTCAAGAAAAAGATTGTTCCAAAGAAAAATGGAAATGGTAGCTGCAAAATATAGACATTGAACAAGATAAATTTAAATTATTGGAAGTTGCTACAAAGAATAGAACTGGTAATATAAGTTTTTCTTTTATATATTTTCTTTAAGATATCAGAGACTCAGTAAAATTTTAGCAACAGAGTGGTATATTTTTGTTTAAAGAACTTTTAAAACAACCAAGATCTATTGAAACCCAGAATTTCTTAATAAAGATAAACATAAGCATTAATGATTTTATACATACTAAAATTATGATTGTCTATTAACTTAAAGTTATGAAATATTATTAATATGTAACACATTTTTTTTTTATTTTGTTTTAAATAATATTTTTTGTTATTATGGGGATAAAACATGCACATACATAATAATATAATACTTGTTGCATATATGTAATTGTGTGTCAATGTAAAGAAAGAAAAATAGGTGGTATTAAAAATATTAGATTTTGTTTTAAGTTAAAATATAGCATTTCAGAGGGTAGAAGGGAGGGGAAGAAAAATAATTTAAAACTTGTTTCTAAAACTTGTTCTTTCCAATTTTACTAACATTTATTTGTTATCATTCTACTTCACATGTTAGATTTATAAAAGAATGTGTGCGAAAGAGAAAAGAGAAAGAAAAAAAGAGTGTTTATTTTTTGAGACATTTTCTTGAGTGAAAATCATGGTCAATGTGACATCCAATTTGAAATACATTTACGGGAAAGGGGAAAGAATTTAAAATTAATGTTATGAGTTTAAAACAGTCAATTATGATTACTGTTGTTATTGTTAATATCAATTTTCATGTAGATATAAAAATTTTTATGTATATGTTAGAAATGCAGCAATAAATATTAGTTTATTTTATTAAATGAGGCATATATATTTCATTAAGAGTAGTCTTTATTAAGTGTGATCATTCATCATCAAGGTGAATATTAGCTATTTAAGTTCCAATTAGATATACTAAAATTAAGCAATAATTATGAATTTCTTTATAAAAATTAAGTTTATAATTAGGCTTAGTCCAAAAGCTGTGGTTAACCATTATCGTTATCATTATCATCATTGTCATCATCACGTTTTAATTAATGAGCTGTTTAAATGTTTAAAGGCCATAAATAAATATTGATTTCTGAATAATTATCACAACCACCATCCTATTATCTATTTCATGCAAGGATGCGTGAATTGCCATCCTAAATTATTAATAATAATCTGAGCTAGTAAAACTTGTAAATAAAATTATTGAAACACATTTATTATGTTGAGATCTAAGAAATGATTTCTGTCTAATGAATTTATATACTCCACTTTAGTTTAAGGATGTTTTATTTTTAACTAAATATTATTACATACAGTGATATGGGTCTAAAAGCAAAATCCTCCATTTTTATTAGAAATAAAGTGCCAAAAAAGAATTCAAACCCAGTACATGTGAAAAAGTTATAAATATAACTTTGTCTAGGTCCAGATAATCTAGTGGCACCTTGATAGACCATATTTACTTGTCGTTCATGTAGATATGCACTTGAGATTCAACCAAGAGATGAGTGAGTAAAATCTACAGTTGGATATATTGAGAGATATTTGATTGAGTTACCAGTGTACTCACTCACTTGATTTCCATATACCTGAGTTATAATAGTTTGTTCTGAATAATAATTGCTTATAGTTTCATCTACTTGTTTATTGAGGATAAAATGCCTGCCTAACTAGGATGAAATAGACCAGACACTTAAAATGACTAATCTACAGGCATTATTGTTTATAATTATTGATACTGTGATATCTTTAATTTCTAATTATAGAAATATGTTTAATTTATTCCTACTCATCATTTTAATATTTATTTACTATTATAGCTACTATCCAGAAGTAGGTTTCATTTAATCCATTGCCCCTTAATATGACTGATAACTTAGCCTGATCTTTTGTTTAATAGCCACAACTCAGGTTGAATAATTCTTTTCTTTTTGATATATAATAAAAGCTACAATCCTTTTTTGTTTATTAAGCTAAATAATATTTTATTTAATATCTTTTGATCATGTTAATTAAGTTACAATGGCGCCCAACATGGGACTTGATATTTTACCATATACCTGAGATAAAAGGGAGTCTATAGAAGGAAGGGACATGTCTGGTTAAAAAGAGAGAAATTTTTTTTCAGTAAAATTTTTTTTTAGTAAAATTTTTTTGTCTTACAAAATTATCTTAGCCATATAGTCTTGTTTTAAATTTGTGTGTGATGATGTTTAATATGATTTAATTTTCATTGATGATGACAAAATATGTACAGCCATAAAACAGCTTAGTTCTTTTTTCTCAATTTTGAAAATATATGTATATCACAACTTAAGACAGAGGTAAAATAAATAATAGAATTTTTTTTTTGGAACTTTAAAATAAATTATTTCCAAATAGGATAGGCATAGTAATAGTGATGAGTTATGAGATAATAGTCTCATGTGTGTTTGGGGAGTTCATTTTGTAGAAAAGTCTATGATTTTGGAGGTTGGCATGGATCGTTGATCGTTGTAGTTTGTTTGGTTAGATTGCAGTTTTGACGATGAGTGGATAGTTTTGTCATTGCCTTGAGAATGCTATGTATTTGTGTAACCCATGAATGATCAAACCCATTCACTGCTTCAACCCAATTTATAAGTTATTTTTATTTTATCATGAAGCAGTTAACAGCAGTTCTGCCATGATATCAGCCTATAAGTCTCCAAGAGAGAGAGCATGGCATAGTTTTCCAATCCAGTTTTTATGTTATCCCTATTTTATCATGAAGCAGTTAACAGCAGTCCTGCCATGATATCAGCCTATAAGTCTCCAAGACAGGGACCAAGGCTTAGTTTTCTGTAGTCCTTAATAAGCAGGGCATTTTTGATACTAGCCACATAAGACTCCAAGAGAGAGAGCAAGGCATAGTTTATCTATTTTAGCCCCTAAGACTTAATACTTCTTTTATTGCAACAGAGTTTGCATCATTCAATCAAGGGTTGTGGTAGTTAATAGTGATTGAATTGGGATGATCTTCTGAATGCTTGTGATGCATTGTGTGATTATAGTGCTGTGACTGAATTCTTTTATTTATCTCATGGTTGTAAACTTCTAATCATTCTGTGGACTGTCAGTATCTGTTGGATCACTAGGGAAATAGATGAATGTACAATTTGGGCTGTTACAGACAGACATGCACTATATAGACCATTGTGTGATTCATCAAATAAGGATATTAAATATTTTTTGTGTTTGTAATGCATGATAAGGTGGAAAGAAAATCAGTCAATCAGTCAGAGATGGGTGTCAGACAAGGAAGTGATGTGTGCATTTTTGGTGGTTGGGGAGGCACGGATGAAATATATATTGAATATATTCAGTTGTAATAGAATGAATAGAGATGAAATGGAAATTATGGAAAGGATTATGCAGATGTTTAAAAGGGTAGAAGAAATTCATAAACATCTAGAACAGAAGATGGAGAAAAGAAATAAAAGTATAGAAAGTTTAGAACAAACGATGGAGAAAAGGAATAAAAGTATAGAGAGTATAATAGAAGGTAGTCAAAGCTCACTTGTGTTAAAAGGTAAGCTAGATATGCAGACTACTGAGAATAAAGACAGGGATGAGAAAGTAGATGAAACAATAGGGAAACCATCTAGTACACTGATAGAGGATAAGTCCCCAGAAGTAGAAACACCAATAGAAGTAGCAAAACCAAATCTATCAGTAAAAAGAATACATGAAGTGAGGACCCAAGAGCAGATTAGGATGGATCATGAAGATCAAAGAATAAAAACAGAGTTGAAAAAACCACATGAAGTAACAGATCAGATGGTTAAGTTAAAAGAGGAAGCCCTAAAACAAATTCCAAGAAAGAAAATATATACAGGGACAAATGTTTGGTTAAAGTGGATTATGGAGTGAAGAGAAAAAGGAAGAGGGAGGAAAAACTCCATGCACCAGATAAGATGATTGATTTAAGAGAGGCAATAGGGGAGATTAAACCAGATGTTTTAGAAAGAGAACAAAAGTTTCAACAGTCTGTAGTTCTCAATCTATTGACCAACCAGCATGTGTGGTTTCAAAAATCTATAATTTTAAATAGATTAGAGATACCTTATTTTTGGTATAGAGGATCCATCTCTCTGAAAAAATTAAATATCCAGTGTGTATCATACAGAGAATCAATATCTCTGAAAAATTCAACTGCTCTCGAAAAGTCAAACATAAATTATATCTGGTACAGAGAGGCAATCGCTTTGAAAAATGTAAATGTCCAGTGTGTATTGTATAGAGAATCAATCTCTGAACAGACTAAGTGTACCTTATATATGGTACAGAGAGTTGACCTTTTTAGAAAATTTAAAAATAAATTATATGTGGCCCAGGAAATCAACCTCTCTGGAAGATCTAAGGATGAATTATATATGGTACAGAGAGTCGGTCTTTCTGGAAAGTTTTCAAATAAAGTATGTATGGTATAGAGAGTCAATCTCTCTGAAAAACTTCAAGGCATATTACGTGTGGTACCAAGAGTCCATATTTCTAAATGTAATAGGAGGTTATATAAAATAAACCCTCCAGATATGTTTTATAAATATCCAGTCAAGATGAAAAATGGAAATATTAAAAATGGTCTGGATGTACATGTGCAATTTTATGCAGACCACAATATTATTTGAAAGGGAAAGGGCCATTCCAAATTACCAAGAAAATAGGAATGCTTTTATGCTTGCTACTCTTGATGGGAATAAGGGAACCTATAATGCTAGAAGTTTGATCCCTTATACTTCAGCAGAGTAGCTTGGCAAAGATCTCCAAATAAATTACCTTTAAGTTTTCCAATGGAAAAAAAATTTGATAGACATCTAGATGATGTTTACAAGTAGTTAAAAAAAATTTTTTTATTATTAGTGTGTTTAGTATTATTAGTTAGAATTTTCTTTTTAGATATAGTTAAAGCAAAAGTGCTGATGATTTTATTCGAAGGGGGGGATGTTGTGCCATTACAATTTAGTCAGTAGCTAAATTTGTAGTAATGTGCATGAAAGAAATTGTGGAACAAAAATCATCCTCACATTTTTATATAGTAAATGAAGCTGTAGGGCATCCAAGTTTAAACCCTACAAGATCCAGTTCTAAAAGCTTAAGACAGAGAGAGAGAGAGAGTGGGACAACAGTTATATTCTTTATTTGTGTGCTGATAAAAACTCAAAAATAGTAGTACACACATTTAATAGTTAATTTTTTTGTTAAAAAGTCAAGTTATAACTTCTTACACATATATAGTCAATGTATGTGTAAGCTATTTAATTGTTTTATATTTCAAATATTACACATTTTAACTTTTTTTAAAACTAACCTACACTTGCTAAATTTTAATATCTTATTCTATACTTCTATTTTTGCTTTTCTATAATTGTAATTTTGATTTAAAAGCTAAGGATTTAATTTTAAATATTAGGGTTTTAATTACTAAGCTAGCAATTAGATTATTTTAATGTCAGTTTATAAATAATCTGAATGAGTGTGTGTGTATATTGCATACATAAACTACATTTTTATTTATTAAATATTGAAAGAAAAAGAAGAAAATCTGTTAAATTATTTTTTTTACTCAACAATTTTGTATTATAAGGGTTGTTTTCTGTTGAAAAATTTAAAGACGATGTGAGAAGTCTAATTTTAAAAATGTCTCATCTTAAGATCAAAAGAAAGGAGCTCAAATTTGAGATGTTACATGGGTGTGAAAAAGTATTAAGACAATTTTTTCCTTCAAAACAAAAGTTTGTCTAAAAATCAGGAGAGTGAGATTTTTAGTACTATCCAGCCAAAAAAAAAAAAACAATTTGGTTGAAAATAAGTTATAAATCTAATTGAAAAAGATGGCCAAAAATAAAAAAACAATCGGATATAAAAGCAGTCTGGAAAATCAGTTGATATTGTTATAGAGACTTTTAAAAATATTAAAGAGGAAAGACATATGTTTCAACTCTACAAAAATTCCCAATTTCAAGTCATTTCTTTTTATTATTAAATTTTTTTTTTTAGGATTGAAGATATGAGAATGGCGGGGTAAGAAAATTAATATATGTCTTGTCTGTTGACCAGATCATCCAGCCAGTGCATCATATAGGAAAGAAAAAATGTCTTGTCTGAAAAATAATATTCTACACCTTTTATCTGACTGAGAGAAATAAGATGTTTTTAAATAGAAAGAAGAAAACATTCATCTGCATTTGGAGGTGATCAGGAAAAAGAGTAATCTACTGATAAATATTAAATCATCAGGTCCAATTAATTGTTCCAGTAACTGAGTTTAAACCCAAGAAAAATTATAAATGGGAAAACAACTGCTGTACTTCATCCACTAAAAGAATCATGCTTGACAGGAAGAAAAGAAAAGTTCATATAATGATTTCCAAATTGTCCACTAAAGCAAATAACCTCAATGGAATCATCATCACCAAATAATTATAGACCTCAAGAAAGAGATTGTTCCAAAGAAAAATGGAAATGGTAGCTGAAAATATAGACATTGAACAAGATAAATTTAAATTATTGGAAGTTGCTACAAAGAATAGAACTGGTAATATAAGTTTTTCTTTTATATATTTTCTTTAAGATATCAGAGACTCAGTAAAATTTTAGCAACAGAGTGGTATATTTTTGTTTAAAGAACTTTTAAAACAACCAAGATCTATTGAAACCCAGAATTTCTTAATAAAGATAAACATAAGCATTAATGATTTTATACATACTAAAATTATGATTGTCTATTAACTTAAAGTTATGAAATATTATTAATATGTAACACATTTTTTTTATTATTTTGTTTTAAATAATATTTTTGTTATTATGGGGATAAAACACGCACATACATAACAATATAATACTTGTTGCATATATGTAATTGTGTGTCAATGTAAAGAAAGAAAAATAGGCGTTATTAAAAATATTAGATTTTGTTTTAAGTTAAAATATAGCATTTCAGAGGGTAGAAGGGAGGGGGAGAAAAATAATTTAAAACTTGTTTCTAAAACTTGTTCTTTCCAATTTTACTAACATTTATTTGTTATCATTCTACTTCACATGTTAGATTTATAAAAGAATGTGTGCGAAAGAGAAAAGAGAAAGAAAAAAAGAGTGTTTATTTTTTTGAGACATTTTCTTGAGTGAAAATCATGGTCAATGTGACATCCAATTTGAAATACATTTACGGGAAAGGGGAAAGAATTTAAAATTAATGTTATGATTTTAAAACAGTCAATTATGATTACTGTTGTTATTGGTAATATCAATTTTCATGTAGATATAGAAATTTTTATGTATATGTTAGAAATGCAGCAATAAATATTAGTTTATTTTATTAAATGAGGCGTATATATTTCATTAAGAGTAGTCTTTATTAAGTGTGATCATTCATCATCAAGGTGAATATTAGCTATTTAAGTTCCAATTAGATATACTAAAATTAAGCAATAATTATGAATTTCTTTATAAAAATTAAGTTTATGATTAGGCTTAGTCCAAAAGCTGTGGTTAACCATTATCGTTATCATTATCATCATTGTCATCATCACGTTTTAATTAATGAGCTGTTTAAATGTTTAAAGGCCATAAATAAATATTGGTTTCTGAATAATTATCATAACCACAATCCCATTATCTATTTCATGCAAGGATGTGTGAATTGCCATCCTAAATTAATAATAATAATCTGAGCTAGTAAAACTTGTAAAGAAAATTATTGAAACACATTTATTATGTTGAGATCTAAGAAATGATTTCTGACTAATGAATTTATATACTCCACTTTAGTTTAAGGATGTTTTATGTTTAACTAAATATTATTGCATACAGTGATATGGGTCTAAAAGCAAAATCCTCCATTTTTATTAGAAATAAAGTACCAAAAAGGGATTCAAACCCGGTACATGTGAAAAAGTTATAAATATAACTTTGTCTAGGTCCATCTAACCTAGTGGCTCTCTGAGGGACCATATTCACTTGTTGTTCATGTAGATATGCACTTGAGATTCAACCAAGAGATAAGAGAGAGTAAAATCTACAGCTGGATATATTGAGAGATATTTGATTGAGTTACCAGTGTACTCACCCACTTGATTTCCATATACCTGAGTTATAATAGTTTGTTCTGAATAATAATTGCTTATAGTTTGATCTACTTATTTACTGAGGATACATGGCCTGCCTAACTAGGGTTTGAAATAGGCCAGACACCTGAAATGACTAGTCTACAGGCATTATTGTTTATAATTATTGATACTATGATATCTTTAATTTCTAATTATAAAAATATGTTCAATTTATTCCTACTCATCATTTTAATATTTATTTACTATTATAGCTACTATCCAGGAGTATGTTTCATTTAATCCAATGACCCTTAATATGATTGATAACATAGTCTGATCTTTTGTTTAATAGCCACAACTCAGGTTAAATAATTCTTTTCTTTTTGATATAAAATAAAAGCTACAATCCTTTTTTGTTTATTCAGCTAAATAACATTTTATTTAATATCTTTTGATCACGTTAATTAAGTTGCAATATATATATATATATATATATATATATGTGTGTGTGTGTGTGTGTGTATACAAAACATATTTTGCGGGTTCATCCGTGTTAAAAACTTTTAAAATTAATATACTGACGTTTCGACTTGGTCACACAAGTCATCCACAAAGTTATAAAAGATAGAAAGATGGTTGTAGAGGCACTACAATCACTGATTTGAAAAAAACGTTAAAGTTCCACCAATAGCATAAATTTTAATATTAAGAATGTTTTTTTAAAAAAATCTTTCCAAATAGGAGGAAGTTTGCATGTATCATCTCTCTTATTGATACAATCTGGCCTTTAAAGTATCTCAATGACTTCTCTAATTTTGCACTGGTAGAGATTATCACATCTAGATATGATCCTGGTACTAGAAAAATCAATTTTATGACCTGAATCTATAGCATGGAGTGTGAGTGCTGATGATGATGAGTGTTGTTTAACTGCATTAGCATGATCATCTATCCTAACACAGATGTGACGATTACTCATATCTATGTAAGAAGCTTTACAATTTTTACATGAGATTTGATAGACACCATGAGATTCAAGAGGGATTGAATCCTTAGGCTTGGTTATTATATTGCTGATCTTTTGATGAGTAGAAAATACTGTATCTACATTATATCATGTTAATATACATCTGATACTGTCTGTAGTTCCTTTTATATATGGAACACAAATCCTAATTGCTGATTTATCATCTTTTTGTTTTTATTTTGTCTATTTTGGGCTTGAAATAAGGCTTTTTTATAAATTTGTAATTATAACTATTTGCTAATAAAACACTATTAATATGATTTATTTCTTCTTTCAGATGTGTCTCATCTGAAAGGTTAATTGCTCTATTTAAAAGAGTTTTGGCTACAGAAACTATCTGAGCTGGGTGATGATGAGAATGGAAATGTAAATATCTATCTGTGTGTATATCCTTTCTGTAAATCGAAAAAGATAAACTATTTGGTGTTCTGGTGATTTACACAAAGGATACACCCACAGACAGATATTTACATTTACATTCTCATCATCACCCAACTCAGATAGTTTCTGTAGCCAAAACTCTTTTAAATAGAGCAATTAACTTTTCAGATGAGACACATCTGAAAGAAGAAATAAATCGTATTAATAGTGTTTTATTAGCAAATAATTATAATAACAAATTTATAAATAAAAGCCTTATTTCAAGCCCAAAGTAGACAAAATAGGAAACAAAAAGATGATAAATCAGCTATTAGGATTTGTGTTCCATATGTAAAAGGAACTACAGACAGTATCGCACATATATTAAAATGCTATAATATATATACAGCATTCTCTATTCATCAAAAGATCAGCAATGTAATAATCAAGCCTAAGGATTCAATCCCTCTTGAATCTCATGGTGTCTATCAAATCTCATGTGAAAATTATAAAGCTTCTTACATAGGTATGAGTAATAGCCCCATCAGTGTTAGGAGAGATGGGCATGCTAATACAGTTAAACAACACTCATCATCATCAGCACTCTCACTCCATACTATAGATTCAGGTCATAAAAATGATTTTTTTAGTACCAGGATCATATCCAGATGTGATAATCTCTACCAGTGCAAAATTAGAGAAGCCATTGAGATACTTAAAAGGCCAGATTGTATCAATAAGCAAGATGATGCATGTAAACTTTCTCCTATTTGGAAAGATTTTTTTAAAAAACATTCCTAAATTTAGCTATTGGTGGAATTTTAACGTTTTTTTTTTTCAAATCAGTGATTGTAGCGCTTCTACAACCGTCTTTCTACCTTTTACAATTTTGTGGATGACTTGTGTGACCAAGTTGAAACGTCAGTATACTAATATTAAAAGTTTTTAACACGGATGAACCCGCAAAATATGTTTTTTTTATATATTTAACCCGTGCAAATCTTCGTTTTAACATATATATATATATATATATATATATATATATATATATATATATATATATATATATATATATATATATATATATATATATGTATATATATATATATATGTAAATAATACAAATCGATGTCTGTATTTTTTCAAAATAATATATAAACACTTATACATAAATATTAGAAAATATAATAATTACAATTTGTCAAATATATATATATATATATATATATATATATATAAACGTCACTTAGGAGTGCTTTGACAAAGACTAAAAGGATAGTGGAAAGCACTCCTAAGTATCGTTTATATTTTTTGTTCTTTTTAACAAATTTTAATTACTGTATTTTCTAATATTTATTTATAAGTTTACATATATATAAAAATTATTATTTGGGGGACTAAATCGTGTGTCGAAATATCGGTATGTGATGCAAAATAATACATGGTTTAGTCTCAAAAATAATAATTTATCTATATCATACAACCGTGAAAACATTATATATATATATATTTATTTATTTATTTATTTATAGAGATAGAGAGAGAGGGAGAGCATGAATAATTGATATCTGATGATTAATGCATTCAGTTTAGTGTACTATTCAGTATTAGGTTATTAATGCACATCTGATGATTGTTATTTAGAAAACATTTGGATAACTTTGTTTGAGTAGCAGATTTATGGAATATTGTTTACTTAGATATCAATAGAAAACGTTTACAAACATCATCTTATTTAATATAAAATACATATCAGTGTGTGTAATGTAATATAAAAATCATAATAATTTCAGTTATTACCCATTATTATAAATTGGATATATATGAAAGCTTCTAATAATTCTTCACTTTTTGTAACTAGTTTAAGTGTTATCCTCTGATAACGATATTGACTGCCAATGATGTAACTAACAGATTCATATGGCTCATATTTATAATTAGGTATTGTTTTCAAACTGAATTTTGTGTCAGTAGATTCCAGTGAACAACTGATTGCAAAACATGTAATGTTAGCCTCTTGGGTCCTAGCCATAAAGCTAGTAGTCTCATAAAATTTTCTACCTTCGTACATATAGTAGGCAAATGCTGAAAAATTCAATAATATTTTATTTTATTTTACAGTGTAATCTTTATTAATAGAAAATTATATCAGATATTAACATAAGAACTCATAACATATAAACACGATTTATGAAAACATTAACAATACAACTGATATTCGAAGGCAGATGGAAAATGATTCAGTTTTGTGTAAATGAACATGTAATGTATACACCTTATGTAGAACTACATCAAAGAATACGCTTCCTTTGTTTACCAATAGAATATTGTGAGTTAAATCTAAAGTTATATACAATTCATAAAAATATTATTCTGCCCAATTTTGTCATGTAGCAATTTTAGGTAAGAATTTGTGAGAATATAAGTTGTATTATACCATTCTGTTTTTTAAACCATCAAAAATTATAAAGCAGTGAGCAAGCCACATGATTTGTTTTAAAAGTATAAATAATTATAATGGGATTTTAGAAGTGAAAGACAACTTTTTTTTCAAGAAATTGCTTAAGATTAATTATATACTATTGGAATATACAAAGATATAAAAATCAAAAATATGATCAAGATATTAAAAGTGTATATCATATCTTCGAGGTAATTATTACATAAGACATATGGGGAGAGCAGATTCAGTTTAAATTGGTTAATAAAAAATGTTTTGTAGAATTCTTTGTCGTAGTAAGTTAAATAAAAAGTTCAACTGTGACAGATTGCACATAGTTTGAAATCTCGTTAAAGTCTTGAGAAATGACAACTTCCATTAAAGATGTCTATTAAAATATGATTTTTTTCCAAATCTCTAAATGAGACACCAACTAGAGATTTGGGCTGATAATGATCCATCAGATCTGCATCCTTCATCGCATGATCAATAAAAAAGAAACAACCTGCATCAGAAATGAAATGAACACTTGTGTAGGTAAAGGAATGATTTTTAAGATTGCACCAAATGAAGTTGCAATTTATATTTTAGCTCTAATATATTAGAAAAATGATTTAAGACATATTAAATTAAGACCCCATATACGAATAGAAAACAAGAAGTTGTAATTATAGAAGAAACATGATTTTGTTATTGACATGATTTCTAACAAAAGAGTTGAAAAGATACATCAATGGACTATAGTAAGGAAGCAGATAAAGCAATTTTGATCACAATCAATTTTATTTTTCTATTAAACCTGCTAACAATGAGGTGAATCAGGTGATAACTTAATTCTATCTTAAAAATTATATTTTTATTGGAAGTCCAAAAAAAGATGAATAAATCCTGTGATTAATAATGATAGTTTATAACCTGTGAATATTGACATTGTAAATGACTATAAACTTATAGGATAAATCTTGTTAATGTTGGAAGTTTTTAAGAATATGTAAAACAAAAAGAATATTATGAAGCCTTCTGAAGACCATCAGAACATAATCAACAAAAAAATATCAGATTAACAATAGTTCCAATATGAGAAACAAAGCCTTTCTATGCATTGCACAAATACTTTGACCATGGCATATATATGACAATAAAAATAGTAAATATAATGATAATAAATTATTATATACACTTTTTTAATCTGAAATACTTTCGGTTACTTCCTTCAACAGCGTTAAATTCAAATAACAAAAAAAAAAAAAAACCAAACGTCATCAACTCAAATCCTATGAATCCCGAATTTTAATGTTAGCAGCTTGTCTACTAATTAAATTCACTTTATTCTTAGTTTATTAAAATGGCCTCCTTAAATGTTCTTTTATTATGGTTTTTCTCTTCAGAAAGAATCTTCATACTTTCAATATCAAACTTAAATTTATATTTACATATCCTTTCATGATCCAAGAAAACTGAAGCAGTTAGTAAATCACTATTGTTTTTACGTTTCACATGCTTATATAAAAATTCATGTTCCTTTAAACTTTTTTCAATACTGTACCTCGATTCATTTATATATGATAACATATGTCCACAAAAAATAATACACAACATTACTTTTCTGCTTGACAGATATACCATTTTTAGGATTATTCACTAATTTATTAACATTATTTTGAACACAGAGTGAAACATTAAACACATTCTTATATATATATATATATTTAAAATTTTGACTTAAGCTTTTGAAATAAATGGAACAGATATCCATTTTTACTATCTAACTTCAACTTCTTTATACCATTATAACTCTTTTTAAATTGACATAAAGTATTTTTAATCTATTTCATCTTATAACCAACTTCAGTCAGTTCCTTAGCAAATATCTCAATATTTTTTTTAATTTATGTCTCTGGTAACGACATAATTTTTCATTACGAATGAAAAGGGTTTTAAATTTGACATCTTATGCATAATTGGTACTTTTGATTTACAATTTATATATCCCATTTTTTGCAATGATTTGATTATTAATTTATAACCTAACGAATTATTATCTCTTATAATAATTAAATCCAAATATTTAATACTGTTTTACTGTTGCTCTGTTTCAATAGACCATTTTAAGCCATTGAAATTATTTAACGCCTTTACAAGTAAATTTATAGTATTGGTATTTCCACACACAAAAACATCATCCACATATCTTTTGTAAATTTTAATATGTTTAAAGGAACACGTATTTAAAATACTACTCTCATATGTAGACAAAACAAAACTGCAAACTTGTGTAACAACAGGCAGATCCATAGACCAACATTTAGACATTTTCCACCTTCAAAAGAAGCAACGATGTTAACATAAAAAAATTTAAAAAAATCAATAATAAGTTTTATCACATATTTACAAAACCCTTTACTTTTTAATGCATGTTCAATTATTTTTATGGAATCCATTCCATCAATAGAACCATACATTTCTGTTATATATAATGAAGCAATGACATCATTCTCATCAATCATTATATTTTACTTCTATCTCCAATGTTAAAGATGAAGCAATAATATTTTTTCCAAATCCTAAAAACTCTTGTAATAGCTTACCAATGTATTCAGAAGTCAGATACATAAATGAACTCAACAAAATCAATCATAATTCGCAACGGATTATCTTCTTTGTACAACTTTATATTTGCAAAAATACGAGGACATATAACACTGGAAGAATATATCTTATAATATACATTATTACTTAAAGCTTTATTTTTAGCATTATTTAAAGTATTGTTAATAAATTTTATTCTCTGTTCATCCATATTACATTTTTCAATCAAAATGAAACCAAGTTTCTCCATTTACACTTTGACTTTCTCAATATGCTGACATTTCATCATTAAACGCATCCGCAGCCTTTTATCTTCTTTTAAACAAAGCATATTATCATTCTTTAGCCTTTGTTTAAATTCGGAAATGTCCAATTCCCATGACCTTTCATACGGAATCAAATTAAATTTATTACGATTAATTTTCTTGAAAATTTCATCAGCAACATGATTATCTCCAGGAATTATTTCAAATGAATTTTGAACAGCTGCAATTAGTTCCAAATTATAATCGTCTCAAGTATTACCAACGTATTTGGCTTCGTGACTTAAAACGTATTTCTGAATCAAATATATAATTTTTATTAGACAAATTAACAAAATTCATATTATTATATTTTGTTCTCAAATTTATTATGTAATTTAAGTTCCAATAATTTAAATCCATTTTCACAAATAATTTTATAATCTCCCAAGCATACCATTCATTTAAAATTATTAAATGTTCAATTGCTTTCAAATATTTCCGAATATCAAAAAATTCCTTTTTATAATTTTAACAATATTGGTATTCAGAGCTAGGAAATAAGGTGGTTCAAATAAAAAACAATATTAATAATAATTTTATTTTTTATTAGTAATAAAATCAGTGTGTGGACCACCCAGAACAAAAAAGAAAATATAATTAACATAGATATTCAATCTAATTACTTTTAATTAGAGAAAAAAGGACAGTGTTACATCTTAAAAAAAAAATCTTTGCTCAAAGTAAAGATGGCCAGTTGGAATATTTATACACATTACAAATAATTATAAAACTGCAACGTTTATCATATAAAAAATTATAAGAAATTATATTGTTAATTATTTTATAAAACATAATTTTACATTTTCTTTTAGAAAGTACTCAGTTTGTGCATTTATGAAGAATTATTTTTATACAACTTGAAGTGTATGCTAAATTCAAACCAGATATATTAATATGTTGACTTTGTAAATAATTTTAAAATATTTTGAAAACAATAAATTGTGGTGTATTGAATTTCCAGAAGAAAAATGAAAATGGTATGATGCAGTAAATGCACAGGAGATGGGATAGGAGCATAATAATTGACATTAAAAACATTATATTAGTTGTCATTCTTCTACCAGAAGAATAGCAGAGTTGTAAATATTGGAGAAATTTAAACAAATCTTTGGCCACAGAGAAACATTTATCTGTGCTGTTGTAAGAGGCAAAATATGTGGATAAAATCCAGATAACCTTGTTGGTATCAACTTTTTATCTTGATGTCAAAATATTATCTTGATTTATGCAGTCATGCCTATATAACACTGTAAATCTCTAGCAGTACAATAAAAAAAAAACATTTCATGACAGATCTCTTGCAAAACAATAAAATCTACAATTGATGGCCATGGTAAAACTATCAAATATATTTTGATTTAAGACAAAAAAGAACATGTGTGGTAGGAGTGTATGAACTTTTACATTAAACCACTAAACATCATATGATCACTGTTTCTTACACTCACCTATAACTGTTATTAAAACAAGAAAAATTCTCCATACAGTAGTGCCACTCAGTGCAAGCCAGAGTAATCAGTGGATGTCAGAAGGTGCAGTGCTCTCAGATCCAAAGCTTCACACTGAAGAATGCCACAATCCAGAAACTAGTCTGGAGACATTGGATGATTATGCACTAGATAGGGATTTTTTTCATAAGTCTTGTAGCATCCATTGATTACTCTGACTTGAACTTAGTGGCACTACTATATGGGGAGTTTTGCCTGTTTTAATAACACGTATGAGCAAGCATAAGAAACAGTTAGCATGTGATATTTAGTTGTTTAACATAGTGGTGGTTATGGTTATTAAAGAACCAAAGACACCAGAATGTGTGGGTACTGAACTGAGTTCAGACCTATATGACTATATAAGTTAATGAGCTTGGATTGAAAATATTATTGTATTTTCAATTTTATTCTCACAATTGTGTAGTTAAATAGAGATAAAGAGTGGCTTCTGGAGGGTTTCATTATATTCTAAGATCAAGGTGCAGTGCTCTCAGATCCAAAGCCCCTCACTAACAAGGGCCACAAGCCAGAAACTAGTCTGGGAGTAATGGATGATTCGGCACTAGTTAGGGATTTTACACACAAGCCTGCTCGCATCCATTGATTACTCTGGCTTCCACTAAGTGGCACTACTCTATGGTGAATTTTGCCTGCTTTAATAACTTTTACATTATCTAATTGTTAATAAAATATGATATCTTTATAAAACACTTATAATTGAATATGAACTTTATCCAGTGAACTGTCTTATTAAATTAAGGTGTATTCGCATTCCCAGTTATTATAATTTATGTATAATCTATGTAAACTTTACATGTATACTCATTAATTACTTACAATTCAAAGGATAAAATCTCCATGAAAGCTGCATATCAAATTGTTTATAAGATCAACTGTTTTGACTTTATTTATTTAAAAGTATACTATGGGGAAACCCATGCTAACATAGCCTCTATACTCACCCAACATAATTATCTGTAAAACCATACTAGGAAAAGCACTAGATATTTTTTCCTTTTCCTTGATCATGAGTTGCTGTCTAATTTTAATATTTCCACAGCCTATATCATTCGTTCAGAGCACGATGATTGAAAGAGAAAGTTTAACATGGCTCTACCAAAATTGTCCATGCTACAAATAAAAAAGACTCCAGAATTCTTCTTTCTAAAAAATGGTGCTTACAGCCACCTCACTTCTCATTAGTATATAAATTCATTTTTAAATATTTATTGTTATCTCAATCCAATTTATTATTCGACACCTACATTATTCATGGATGACAATTTCCTCAAGTTCTATTAAATTATGATTATGATATTATATGGTATCATAATTGCTTAGCTTTAAATATTTTTTTCATATTTTAAACCCAAACATCTTGAGTTGTTAAATGTTTTAATATGTATTTATTCATAATAAGTCATATGTATTAATTTCATTTTAAAATTATATTCATTAACCACTGGGTTCCACATATATATGTTAATAAGATGTTAAAAGTAGAATGTATGAATGCATAATTTGTATTTTTACAATTTATATTGTTGATTGATTAAATATTATTTTAAAAATGAAAATCAGAAAGCTCTGTAATTTTCATTACTTTATGGATTGAAGGTCAATACATTCATGTATTTTATAATCTAATTAGAAATTAGAAACTTTTAAGAAATAAATATGAGTTATTAACTTCAGACAGTGCATTCAGTGAACCATCATGGACACAGGTACCTAAAAAAGAAATAAAAGTTATTGGGAGTTTACAGAATAATTATTGTTAACCCAAATTAAATGTCAAATTTTACCATTCAGGGTTTGATGGCCAGACAATATAATGTAGGTCTTTTATGTAATAAATTAGATTGTTTGCTGAAAAATATGAATTGGTCATGTCAATATTTAAACATAAATATATGTGGTAAATTTCTTTCAATCACCAAGTATTCTATATGTATGTACTTATGTATATATGTACATATAAATAATATAAAGAAAAAGTATAAACCTGATACAATGGTGGCCCAATATGGAGCTATGAAAAAAAGCATAATCTGAATGAAAAACAAAATAGGTTAACATGACCAGAAAGAAACCCATTATGTGCAGGTAAATAATTGTTTATGAAAAAAAATAGAGATTTTTTTAATAATGTTGTTTTTCTTCAAACAATTTTTTTTGGGAAGTCCACATGTCTATAAAAATAAGCAAGCAAGGTATAAAAATGAAAAGGTAGACAATGGTAGATATAAGCAGTCAAGCGGCACAATCTAATGATCAAAGAGCAAACAAGACATTACATGAAAGGGCTACTGCAGAATGTAGGCCTAAATCTCAAGCATTAATTGTTTTAGAATAAAACAATGCATTTATTTAGAAGTTTAACTAAAAAAGAAATATATCTTATATATATGAATCTAAGAAATAAAATAATTAAAGACAATATATCAGAGATCAGCAAGATGGGAACAAACGAAGATACCACTCCATTAGATGCTGAAACAATTTAGGAAATCTTGAAAAAATTTAAGAATAAAAGGCTAGGTTAAAGAAGGAAATAGTTGAGGAAAATAGGGAAGTAATTACAAAGGTAAAAAAGTCAAGAGGATTTTAAAAGAAAATAGAAAAAGAGTAAAAGAAGTGGCTCAAAAGTAGATGGATGGAGAGAAAGCTTTAACTGCAACATTGAATAAATGGAGACAGGATTTAGTGACAACAAAGTGGAAAATGAAAAAAACTTCATAGTATGGAGAAACAAATCATTAATGATGATGAGAATACTGAGGGATATTATCAGCTTACAGCCTATTTCTGATAATATTAAATCCACACAGTAATATTTTCTGCTTATTATGTAGGTATAAACTCATACTTCCTAAGTATATTAGAATATTTATTAGTTCTGGTGAAACACTGAAGACTAACATGGCACCATTAGTATCCTACAGTTAAACATATACCCTTTGAAGAGATCATATCAGCTCCAAATCATAGCTTGCAGAATTCATGAAACTCAGTGGTAATTTTGTACTACCTAACTGACTTGATAAAATGCATAAATGAAAAATGAACAAACATAGAATGGTTATAACAATAAAATTTTATTCCAGTATCAATGTGCAAAGGTACTACACCTTCTAAACCCTTTAACACTACATCAATTATATTTAAAAACAAAATATATACTGCATAGACATCCAATTATAATGTAAATACCTATACAACATACAAAAGTAAATTAATATATTTGATAATTAACAATTTAAAAAAGGATAAAAAAACTTATTTATAAATATTCATAAATATGGTAAAAAGTAATTAGTTTATTTTACTTTAGTTCTTGTACTTAATCTTTTGTTTTTGAATCTGGTCCTTTGTCAAAAATATATAGTTATACGAATATGAAAATAATACTTCATCTGGTGATAATATCCTTTGTGATGAATTTTATTTTATCTTTTATCGAGTTTTGACATATATTTTTTTCCTTTATTCACAGATTAAAAAAGTGTTCTTTATTTACTATTTATTTGGATGCAGATTATAATTACACAAATTTATCCATGTTGTTTTTTTTTTCTTTTAAAAAAATGTGAATTCTGAAAAGATTAATAAAATAATTGTAGTATTTCTCCAATAATCAGTCAGTGGTTAATTGGTCACCATCTGTCAATAATTTTCTTTTCCATGGTAAAGCATATTTATCTATTTATGTTCTAAAATGAAAGTAATTAAGTTCCTTTTTCCATGAGCTTATTTAGATAGAGATTCCATCTTTTTCTTGGATGGAGCTTTGTGCAGTTCAAAGAGAAGTTATTTAAGTTTCTTATCAAGTCATTCATAATATATTTATTGTATGTCTGCACAAACTATTACATAATCAATTTATATTGTGCACTTTTTACACTTCAATTTCTAGTGATATCTACCTGTTTTGATGGTTTTTGCAATAAAATATACAAATTCACATTCATATTTTCCCCCAAACAGTTATGTTTTTTAACAATATAATTTTTGAAAAAAAATCTTTCTATACAACTATTATCAAAGTTTTTTTTTGATAAACACATAGAAAAATTATGATGATTCATCATGATTGAAAATATAAAAAGATAAAATATTTTTTATTCTTATAGCACTACAAACTTATTCATATTGGAATCAGCATTTTAATTGCTTTCATTGAAGTTGGAAAATTGATTTGTTTGCTTGCTAACTTTTGATATTTTTCAACATACAATGAAATATTAAATTTCTGGATTAATATATTTAAATAACTGCATAAAAATTGGTATATAACTAAGTTATAACATCCAAATCCATTTGAAGCACTTCTTTTTAGTATTTCAATTAGTTCATAGATATGGAACAAAAAGCAGTAAAATAGTTAAAATATTCAATAACTTTATGTATTGCAGTTAACAATTTTCTTAAAACTCAGATTTGTTTTAAATAATAAACACAAGAGGACAGTATAAATATTTTTTTCAATTTAATAACAATTTTAAACTCTTAATATATATATATCATATTTAGTATGTGTACATAATTATATATTTATAATAAATTTGTAATAACTGAAACACACAGGCTTATTATATACCTGTGTATATATATGTAATATATAGGGTATACGAGCACAGACTTTCACATGACCCAACACTCTCTACACTATCTCATAACACTGATACACTTGAACATATATATGTTGAAAAGATAAATAATTACCAATATACATATTTCATGCTAAACCAGCAATCATAAGTTGGTCCAGATTACCATCTCTACACATATATGCTATAAGTGCTCAGATATATTTTAAGATAGTCAATCCTCATACTTTCATAAATTTGTAAGTAAATTTTTTATTTAATATTGTTTGATACTTTTGATTTTGATTTTAAACCAATTGTTTTTTTTTAAAAAAAACTAACTAAAATACTAGCATTATTTAAAACAATAATGAAAACTTCAAAAAGAAAACATACAATAATTAATTAAACAATGATCATGAATTTTCTTCTTTCACATATTTTTTTAAATGACTGTTTTAAAATAAAAATTATCAAATATTTTTAAATAGAAAACATAATTTTATATATATACTATATATATATATGGAACAATTTATTTCTCAATGAGCGGCTTATCTTATTATGACCGTTTATTTAATTTACCTTTGTCAAGCTAATTGTGAAAGCATTAACAATTAGATAAAAGGAAATTCGATTTTGTGTACCTTCTTCTATTTCCCTTCTGCTTGACTCACATTATGCCACTGTACTCAAACTCAGAAAGAATATACATGTACCTATTTTAGAGTATGATTGTATCATGTTAAATATGCAAAATATCTATATGTGATGTGATAAAATGGTGAGTAGATAAATAAAGAATTTGACAGCGACTTTCATTTTGATATAAATATTTAATAAAATCATTAATGTTAACAAATTTTGTTCTTTATTGTATTGTAACATGAAATATGTTTTTATATAATTATTAACTCACAATTGGATAAGTGTGATCATACTTCATTTCATTCCTTAAATATCTGACAATCAGCTCCTGTTTTATCCCTAAAAGATAATCATTCATTACCCAATCTTGATAATTCTAACTTTACAACAAATAAAGTTTAAACATTCATCCAAGTGATTTAATGTCTCAGTTAAGCAATTTTACTATCATTAGTTTTTGACTCTCTTTTTTTATTAGGATTACTCTATGTTTTTGGAGCATTTTTCTAATGATATAGTTATATAGGATAAAAGAAATTAACCATACAAGTGATTTAATCACGTATCCTGAATAAACAACAATCTAATAGATTAGTTAACTGCAACATTTAACAGTTAATATTTAATGCTGTAATAGTCATCCTATATATATTTAATATTACATGAAGAGTAAATAATTATTTTTTGTCTGTAAATGGTCAAACTAATTATCAAGCAACCTTGGAATATCTATGCATGTATTTTATTACTAAATTGAAAACAGTAATATTTACTATCAATATTTCTATACGAATCTGAATTATGGTTGGATAAAATTCAGATATTGCCAAACAAAAAAATAATTTAAAAATACACATATAATATTAATCCAGTATAATTGAGCTGATATTCCAATTGGCAGCAGCTCTTATGGACAAGCATTTGAGAAATTTTATTTTAGGAAAGTTAACTTTATCCGTCTTTTCTTTTTGAATTATCATCCACTGGGTCATGTTCAAATTCCATCTGAGTGTTCATGATTATAATTTGCAATTATTCATTGTTAGTCATCATTCTAACTTAAGTAGTTTCCTTGGTTTATTGTAGCATAATTTTGATGTCTTATTCAACATGGATGGGTATATAGTGATTTTACTTGAAATTCAAATTTAACACTTATGGTTAGGAGGCAAGCAGTTTCATCTCCATAATACCTTCTCTATTTTAGCCTCACATCGCTGCATATCTCTGTTGGTGAATTTTCTTGAAGTTCTTGATTTTATAAAGTTAGTAGTGGCTTTCTATTTTTAAAATTTTGAGAATATTATGATTAAAATACTTCCAAGGTTTGTAAAGTACAAATTTTACAAAAAAAGGTAATTTATCTGTATTGATAAAAGCAGTTTTCTTTTTATTTTCTGTTATTATTTTTTTCTTAGGGATATGATATTTTATCAGCTTTCTTTCTATAGTCTTGAATAGTTAATTCAAAGTTAGATTTTTCCTAAAGGCATGTTGAATAGCTAATGTTCTATTCAAAACCCCTTTTGAAGAAGGAAAGCATTTCATTTTATATTATGCTGTCTTTCAGACTGTGATTGTTCCATTTCTGTTTTATGTTTTATGATTTTGTGTCAATTTGAGTTCACATTTTATTCCAATTATTGACATCATTTTAATATATGCTTGCTTTCTGTAATGGATCAATAAACAAGATATATGGTAATTGTTACTTTCTTTCTTTTGATTTTTGTGAATAACTTCGTTGCATTTTGAAGTGTGATCATTTTTTTACTTATATGTTTTTTTTCTTTTAGTCAGTATTGTTTGGAATCTAATTTTGAATGATGAATTGAAACAAAATTATTAATGCATAATTAATAATATGCTTTCAGTTTATTTAAATGTGTAATTATTAATTAGGGTTAATTATGAAGCATATTGCTAAGGTATTTGTTTAATGTGTAGGTTGTGACATAACTGGTTTTTTATTGGCGATAATAATCTTTGAGATGGATGCAGGTGTGTGAATTGTTGGTGATATGTAAGGTGTCACCTTACAATATATATATATATATATATATATATATATATATATATATATATATATATATATATATATATATATATATATATATATTAATGTACTGCTGAAATATCTAATGATTTATATATACTATATGTGTGTTTTGATTTAAAGTGAAATTATATGTACTAAGTGAAGTTCATTTACAATATATACAAATATAATATTATGTCCACATATTAAATATGATGTATACTTAAAAAATATACATTTTAACTTATATACATCTAGTAATATATATATATATATATATATATATATATATATATATATATATTGTAAAGGGTAGCTTACAATGCACACACTCCTAAAAGGATCAAGCTTATTTGTTGAACACAATCTATTTGAAATTTATATTAATAGTGGGAAGATTATTATTTGTTATTATTATTACCTATATACATATAATACACAATAAATTACTAAGTTATAATAAATAAAATACGATCAATATTTCAGAAAGTAATATTGTATATATATAAAACTATTTGATTAAATAAACTGTAATGTATATATATTTTTTTAAATTTAAAATTGAATATTAATTAATAATTAATGAATTTGGGATGACCTGAAGTTAATTAGGGGGATACATGTGTGTGAAAATAAAACTGATTTTATTATTTTATTATTATTTTTTATTTATAATAAATCTAAATGTATTTAAACAATAGGCAGTTAAAGATATCAGCGTTCCTGGAAATCTACGTGTGAAATGTATAAAAACAAAAGTCAGTTTACAAATCATTCTTCTTATTGTTATAGAACCTGTAGCAAAAGACAAGGATTAAAAATAAAATTTAGAATGCTAAAATGGAGTTTTACTTTTTCTTTTAGTTAAATTATAAACATTTTAAAAGTCAAATGCTATAACTAAAAGTTTATCAAATTCAAAGGAAAGAAAGTGAAATAAGAAGTAAAAATAACTGATTAATTCTTAAATAATTAAATTGTGTTTTAAATGTTATTGGAGTAAATTTGAATATTTTAAATCTTTTCAAAAACAATAATGAGAATTAAATTTGCTGGAAATTGGAAAAGGAAAAAAATGAAATAGTTTTCTTAATATATATATATATATATAAGCGCTTCAATATTATTCAATAAAAATACATGCTTATAAATAATTATTAAATTGTACTTTAATATGAAAATGGGCTAGAGCAAAACATGCTATTGTGTGTCATGGTATTTCCTGCCAGCTGCACTATATCTATATATATATTTTTTTACTTTCTTGTAAACACACAAGAAGATGCCTACAGTCAAAAGTAAACAATGATTGGAATACTTTATGGTGAATCAAATGAGGATCAAGATGTTTACCATTAAATACAGCTACAGGAGACACCATTGTACCTATCTATCCTTGCTAAGAAAAATGATTTACTAAGTGAAACTGCTTTGAAGAACAACTTGCCTAACTATCAACTATTACTACTTTTATTATGATGATTTTTATGAACTTTGTTCCAATTACAATTTTTAATCAAAGAATCAATATTGTAAATTTTTGTTTATTTATTTATTTATTTATTTATTTATTATTCATACTATCTGTTGTATTTTCACACTCTGATGCTGAAGCCTCGTTTTTCAGAATTAGCAAAGAAGAAAAGGGGGCATTATTCATTTTGATATTTTTTTATATTTTCATTATAAATAAAATTTAGGTAATACCACCTGCTTCACATCAGGTTATCTCCATAAATATTGAGGTAAGATTCTCTAAATTTATATATAGGTTAAATTACAACACTCATACAGAATAGATATATGTTTTATTTTGTGATTAACCATGTACGATATTTTCCAGTATGTTTGACTAATCAACTGGTAGCTGTCTCTATCATATATATATATATATATATATATATATTCCCATATATATATATATATATATATATATATATATATATATATATAAATTGGGAAAACTTGTTAAATAGTTTAACATTTGTAAATATATAATTTACATAGCCAGCATCTCAATTATATTAAATAACTAAAGTTTATTTTTCTATATAATTATGATTTGTAGAGAATGAGTGACATATGTGGATTTCTACCATGGGGTATAAGGGTTGGATCTAGAGAATAATTAATTAGTAAGATGGTAGAGGTTCACTTGTGATACATGTACATATGATGATTATTATATTTTTTTTATTTTTTTTAATCATTACTATTGTTGTTATACTTGATATTTATTATTGTTAATAAGTGTTTGAGAGTTTATATTATTCTGGTCTCTGTTTTATTGAGTTGTCCTGATATTCTACCATTTAGAAATAATTATACATGCACCCACATCTATTTTTCTTATTATATAAAAGCTTGAAAATAAAACAAATATTATAAATGCTAGTTGTAACCTATATATAGGTTCAGGAGTTGCTGTGTATATCTGTTCATACCTGATAATAGAGTTAAAAGCAATATTCTCTCTGGGTTTGAATATTAGGGCATAACGGAATTAAAAAGGGGAAAGTGGATGAACTAACCTAAATTGCATTTAATATTATTAAATAGGGATATAGTTAGTCAATTAAAGGGTGTGCAATCATTGGTTAAGCATTTCATCGGGTTCTCATTATCACTCTATCAGATGACCCACAGTCGGAACACAGGTGGATGCAACTTTTTTCCCTTCTAAGCCTGGTAGTTCTCTGCAGATTGTTTCATTAAGGGTAGTAAATTAGAGCATATTAACTTATCCCCACACCATATTGCTACATCTGTATAGTAGTACAGTCTGCAAGTTAGTTGACCATCCATTACATCTGGTGTTTGCAATGTTTGGGGTTAGTTGTAATCACTCCATCCATTATATCTGGTGACATAACTTTTGGGGCAAGTGAGAATTGTTCCATCCATTATATCTGGCACCAGCAACATTTGGGGCTCGATAGATAGGTGTATCATCACATAAATACTTTGTGTAAGTTGGTCATACATTGTGATCGAACCAGCTGATTGTTGAATCTGATAGATATATCCAAGTGCTAATTGTTCCATCCGTTATATTTGGAAACCAACGTGGATGCACGATGTGTAGTGGGACTACACACCACTAAAGATCGAATTAGCAACTGGAATGATGGGTATAACAGGTATTAGGGAGTGTATGATGATAATTGTTTCATCCGTTATATATATAATTCAGTACTCTCCTGATAGCTGAGCATGGCTGCTTGATGGCATTGTTTGTATGCAAAAACACATAAAAATGCTGTTTACATGGCTGGACTTATAGCTAATACAAGAGTTCTGTTGTATTAGCCATTGCAGGCTACTTGATTGCATTGCACAGAAATATTACAGCTTGTTTTGTGCTTTGTAACACTTTATGTGAATTTGCACAATTTACAGTTGGCTACAGTATTGTCTGACGGTGGTTGGATTTCAAGTAGCCACAACTTTTGATATCTCCATAGCAGAGTAATTTCATTTCTACTTAAATCGCACAGTCTAACTTACTAAAAATTGTCACAGTGTTCTCACCCTTTCTTACACAACTTGGAATGTACAAAACATTGGCAAAGGGTAGGGCCAAACATCATTTGGCTGAGCTTACATGAAAACTCATGTTTTCATGATAAAATATATGAGACAAATAAAATGGCACACTGCAGCAAGCAGATTTTCAAATCATGGCCATTGCCAACAACAGAAGTAGGGGACCTGGTGGCATTTACATGGCCAGACTTATAGCTAATACAACAGTTATGTTGCATTAGCCATTGCAGGCCACTTGATGACATTACACAGAAATATTACCGCTGTTTTGTGCTTCACAGCACTATATGTGAATTTGCACAATTCACAGTTGGCTACTGTATTGTTTCTGAGGGTGGCTGTATTTCAAGTGGTCACAAGTTTTGAAATCTCCATAGCAGAGTAATTTCATTTCTACTTAAATCATATAATCTAACTCACTAGGAATTGTCACACTATAGTGTGGCAAGTTGATGAAACTCTGAATTTGCAAAACAACCTCACAATTCTGATGTCAATCATGCTTTTGCAAGTGAATGTATTCCATTTGCACACATTTCCAAAACAAAAAGTTGTGATTCTACACATAAATCAATAAAAAAAATGAACGTTTAAAAAGTCAAAAGTTTTGGTCTTATTATATTTTTACGGGGGGGGGGGGAGGCGTTGAGAAAACGTTTGACGTCACTGTAACAAAAGATAGAAAAAAGTTGTTTCTGGTTTGTTTTTATTTTTAAAAAAAGGTAGAACAAGATTTTACTATTAAAAAATAAAAGATAATATTGAGATCATTTCCGGTTCTTAAACAGCAAACAACGTGAACGATAGCTCGCATCAAAATTGAAATCAGCAGGAAAGGGGGTATCAAACCCCATTCCAAACCCCTAAATACAAGGTAAGAGAAGTTTTATATATTTAAAAATGGAATGTGATAATGATATAGATAATATACATAGCAATTCAAGCTTAAATTGTCACACTCAGTCGTTCAACAGAAACGATAGCCGAAATCTTCATAGCTATAATAACAAATCTCAGGCTCCATCTGAGATCAAAAACCTTCCCATTAGCAATGCTAAGCACCAAATAATTACTGACAACATTAAAATGCAAGAAATTAAACAAACTTCATCAGTTATATGCAATAGCGTTGGTTTCCCATCGGGCGAAATAACAGCCAACATTAATAATACATACGAAAACAGTAACAACACTCACTGTATTTCCCAAACTCCTTTAGGAGAAGTAAATAAACACAATTTATCCACAACCGCGAAACACACTCAGAATAATTTGGAACAAAAAATAAAATAGCAAAATCTATCTGAAGAAAGGAAAAAAATTTTTTTTAAATCACCAGAGGTCACCAAATTCGCTGCTGTATCACCAGAGACTGTCAACAGTATTTCAGGAGAAAAAAACGAAATAACAGATAAAAAAAAATCAACAAAACCCATTCACAAACAAATGAAAATTTCAAACTAGATGAACCTTTAATATCTACATCGTTCGCACATTTCAAAACAGACTCACAAATACAAACCCTCCCAAAAAAATCTATATCCTACGCTAACGCTTTAAGTATCAACAAAGATGTTAAAACCGCGGAGACTAACTCGGTCAGCAATATTAATGAAATGCTTATAGGCATATCGGAATATGAAAGAGAAATCACAACAGAAGACAATCAACATCCCCAATCAATTAAGATATTAAATTATAATAATATTACCGACGAAATGCATCAAAACATAAACTTTAATTTCAACAAAACTATTCCAAACATGCTCTATAAATCTTTCCAAAATTATTACAATGACAAAACTCTAATCCTAGCAGTAACGAATGAAAACTTATCATTATACAAATTCCCCATGGAGCATTTATATTTCGTAATTAAACAACATGATTCAGAGTTGGGGATTTATCCAATACTAACACATCCTAATGACAGATATGTGGCAATAGAATTTAAGACCTGGGCAGACAGGCTCCAATTTAAAAACAATATTAAAATACTGGGAAATAAAATACTTTGCACTGTAGAAATGAACAGACCTATGATACTACAAGGGAAAATCAAAAACTGCCTAACAAGATTCACTGAACAAGAGCTCCAAAATATCCTCAATCCCTATGGCACTGTATCAAAATTTAAATTCCTTCCAGACCCCATCTTGAATGGAAACATAATATCAAACGCAGCAATCTTCTCACTAGCCATGAAAAAAAATGTTTCTCCCACTGACATCCCTACTGTAGTTAATGCAAGAGGTTCACCAATGGTCTTAACATTCAGGGGGGTGCGGCCTCAGTGCTTTCACTGTTTACAAAGGACACACTTTATAAAAGACTGTTTGGCACGTATCTGCACTACCTGCAATCAAAAGAAAGGTAAGTTCCACCGCTGCAATGGAAAGAATATAGAAACAACAACAACTACAGACACCAAACAGTCACCTAAAACAGACAATAATATTGAAAACCACACTGATAAACACAGGGCTTCAACATCAAACTATACCGAATCTATAGACATAACTCCCACAGATGTAACACCAGACCACATAATATCTAGAGATGAAGATCAAGATGAAAATCTTTCCCAACAAACTGAAATGGAATTCCACAACAATACAACCAAAAATAGAAATGATAAACAAACAACTACATCAAGTACACCTCATCTCACTTCAAATCAATACACAGATAATATTCAGTCAATAAACAGTACAACATTGGAAAAAAAGGGCTATGAATCAATGCTTGACAATCCTTCAGACTTGAAATCACTTCCAATAGAAGAAACAGACACCAGAATCAAAACAGACAAAAATAACACCCAATCACCTAGAAAGTCACAAAGTAAACAAAATACAATAACTCCACATCCTCAAAAAGAAAGTAGCAAAACCAATAAACCAAGGAAAAAATTCAATCCAGCACACACCAAAACTCCAAACCTGGGGGGAAAGGATGGTTTATCTAGACATTGGAATCAGGATCTTTCACAAGAAGTAGAGCTAACACGACAAGCTATACCAAATATTAATAAACAGAAATCAGATGTTCCGGATAAATCAATCTCAGATGATGATATAAATTCTGGGTTTATAACACAACTACCTACAAAGTAAACACAAAGTGTCATGGGAAAAAAAGAAAAGAAAAACATCTGAGCACTCTGATACAGATTCAGCACCAATGGATGATGATCCCTATTTGGAATTAGAGCTAACACGACAAGCTATACCAAATATTAATAAACGGAAATCAGATGTTCCGGATAAATCAAGCTCAGATGACGATATAAATTCTGGGTTTATAACACAACTACCTACAAAGTAAACACAAAGTGTCATGGGAAAAAAAGAAAAGAAAAACATCTGAGCACTCTGATACAGATTCAGCACCAATGGATGATGATCCCTATTTGGAATTACCAGATTCTATGGAAAATGAGGACCTTCCAGTACTCATGGAATCAAATCTACATCAACTCTCATTGGAAGAAGCATCAGATCAAGAAACCAATTATAGTCATTTACTTCCAAACTCTCCCTGAGACCAGGGGCCGGCTGGAGGGGCAGGGACACTATATTATGAACTATAAAATTGCAGGGATTAATGTCCGTGGCCTCAACTCATTGGCCCGTGCTCACGCAATTAGAAATTGGATAAGCATTAACTCTCCCCACATCCTTCTAATGGGGGAAACCAAATTCCATAACAAAACTGACACTAAAATAGAAACATTAATTGCCACTATGGTCTTCACTAAATTTTCAGTTGGACACTCAGCAGCTGGAGGGGTTGGAGTATTAATTAACAAAAAATTTCCTCCAAACAAATTCTGTATTCTCTATTTGGATAACAACTTAATCTTATTAGAAATAGACTATTGGGGCTACAGCATAAATCTAGCTTATATATACACTTCAAACAATCCTACTATTTATCACAAAATAATTCAGATTTTAAATGCTATCCTTAGCAACAAATCAGGCTCTTTACTTATATTGGGAGATTTTAACACCACATATGGTCGCTTTAACCTAAAATTTCTTCCACTAATAAATAGAAACTTGATGTGTGGGGAAGAATTCCTTCCTCCCGGATCCTACTCCTTTTACACCAAATCCCACCAAACCCTAATAGACCTATTATATTATTCACCAGATTTACATTTTCATCTAAATGCAAAACTTTTACCGGTGTCGTTTTCGGACCATATGGCCCTTATAGTTACTCTTGAAACCATGGCTGGCCTCCCAACCCCAGAGGCTCTTCACAAAACCATGCGGATGGTAACAAAATCAAACATGACAGAGGCCATAGTGTCCGAATCTTATATATATTTTCACAAAATCAACATCCTTTCAAGACCAGCTGAAGAAGCCTGGTTTTCATTTATAGGCATCCTACAGACAATATTAAAACACCACACCATGAAAGTCAAAGGCCCTAATGGCCTCTTCAGAGATCTTCTACAAATAGAGAATCAGCTTCAGATGCTCCAAAGTCAACCTATCAAAACACAAGATATATATAGTCTTAAAAACCTATACCGATCAAGACAAAAATCCCTAGCGGAATACCTATCCATTAGGAGAGCCAAATGTTATTTATCACAACAACATCACTGGACAAAAGGCTACTTGAGATGGGCACTTGGAGGGGAAAATAACAAAACCATTCCCACCTCCATCATTGCAGATGGGAAAACCTTACTGGGAATACCTATGATGAACACAATAAAAGTACACTTCCGGCAAAGAATGCAAACTGCAACCTTCAATGGCACACAACCCTGGTCTGAAGTTGATCCACAGGCACCACATGGGATCACAGAAAACCTACTCCAACAGAAAATATCTTCCCTTCCAGATGGTGTACATCCTGGATTACATGGGATTCCCAGATTCCTAATCCTACACCTCAATCAATTTGCAATTCCCATAATGAAGAAGATGGTGGATTACCTAGCAACTGGTAATAGAGTGATACCTAACCTTTACCCAGTGGCGCTAGTTCCATTTATTAAAAAAAAAATCAGGTTATGGATCTCTCAAACATCAGACCTATTTCCATGACACCCCTGTTAATTAAAATTGTAGAGTCTGTGATCAAAGACCTCATCCAACCAAATGTCTTAAAGCACATATCTAAAAACCAATATGCCAAAAAGGGATCCTCTACTGCACATGCAATGGGCAACATAATCTCCATCATTGACTATGTCAGAATCCACCGGAAGTCAGGACCGATAGCTATTCAACTGGACATTGCTACAGCCTTTGACTCGGTACACATAGACATACTCTTAAATATTTTGGCCGAGTATGATGTTCCTACAGCTGCTGTCCAGATCATAAGCAACTTACTATACAACAGGGAAATTTTTATCACTATGGATGGTAATATCACCTCCGGATTTAAACCGACACAAGCTCTCCCTCAGGGTTCCCCTCTCAGTGCCCTATGCTTCATCGCATATATAAATCCTCTCCTGATGGATTTGGAAAAAAATCTACCAGGTCTTTTTATACCCAATTTAAGCAGAGAATTCAACACGTTTGCCTACATGGATAATGTAATGATCTTCCTACCATCAAGAAAACATATTCCTTTGCTACAAACAATATTAAGCCGCTATTCTGAGAAATACAGGCTGCAATTCAACCCCAGCAAGTCTGCCTCCTGGAAAATTGTTTCAGGAAAGAAAATTAACACCCTCTTCTCTGCCAAGCCACAGAGATATCTTGGGTTTCCCATATTCGAATCTACCACAGCAATGACCAAAGAGATTCAGGATAACATCCTAGAAACAACAAACAAATTCATCACTTCCTTGTCACAAGTCTACCTTTCCCTCCCTGGCAAGGTAGCACTAATTAACATGAATGTGATGCCAAAAATAGCATACTTTCTTCCATTTATCAAATGCAACAAAAGCTTCATAAATAAAATAAATGGCTTGTGCTCAAGGCTTTTCTGGAAAGGTAAAACAGTTGCGATCAGCCTCAAAGGCACTCAGCGACCAAGGAAGCTAAATGGTCTTGCTCTCCACTCCATTCAGGCATTGATTTACCAAAAAACCCACAATGTCATACACAACTTGGTAGCATCATATGGTTTTAACACAATTCTCCAAAAAACTTTCCTTCAAAAGGTAACACCCACTGACCGACCCTCACCAGACAGACAAACATGGATCACCAGTAACACAAGCTTTATCAAACAGCACTGCCCAATAAATGACTCCACATTCAATTCTAAAATATCATTATGGCAAGCATACACAATCCTCCATCCAATCTTACATCCTATAATCAACACATTTTATTACAATAATCAGAAACTGGTATCCAACTTTAAAAGATGGAGTCTAGAGGCCAAATACTTAGACTTCCTCATTAAATACAACATTAATGGACTACCTACCAATCACTTTCTCTTTTACAAACGTGGTCACAACATAGACCCTACTTGCAGCATTTGCATGAACGGCGATGAGACATTGGAACACCTTTTCTCACAATGTATGGGATTCAGAGTGATCCGAGAAATCATACTCTCCAACACCAAGATAGATTTCCAACTGATTTCATCTCTGAAAGATAGTATCAATACTAAAACCTATCCAATAATATGTCTCTCGGTGTTTTTGAACTATGCCATATGGGTTACACATTGTAAACTAATCATGGAACACCCACAACCTAATATAAAACAGGTTTTTTCCAAAACAATGATTAAAATCCAGAAGAGAGACCAACTCCTGGCATCGTCGAAAACATTTGAAGACACTTGGACATTATACACTATGCCAAACTAACAACAAGGCAAAAGGGGGGGGGGCTAACAATCAGATAACAAATATGTGAAAGATCTAATGTTCACACCATATTGGGCAACATAGACTCATTCAGAACCCATATGGAAATAACAAGATAGTTAGAACAACAATGTAAACCCCAATTGTATGATTACACATCACTGTATACATTAGAAATAATAAATTATTATTGAAACTAAATAAAAGATAATATAAATAAAATGTAATAAAAATGTGTTTTAAAAATAAAAGTTTTACTATATCAATGATAAAGATGTGTTTGTGTATTGTTTTTGTTATTGTAATTTGTTAGTATGAAGAGAAAAAAAACATTTTCAAAACAAATGATTGTGATTCTATGACATAAATCAATTAAAAAAAGAAGAAAACAAAAGTTGAAAAAGTCAAAAGTTTTGGTGTTATTTTATTTATTTATTTATTTATTTATTGGGGGGGGGGAGGTTGTGAAAAAGTTTGTGGTCACTGAGACAAAAGTTAGAAAAAGTTATTGTTTTTTTTTTTATTAAGGAAGATACATATACAATTACAGCATGAATCTTTTAGTTTATAATCATTACTAATTGTTCATTTATAGCTTGGCTCCGATCCTCTGAGCAGAAGCTTCGTTTGTTTTTATTTAAAAAAGGTAGAACAAGATGTTATTTTAAAAATATTATACAAATAAAATGTAATAAAAATTTGTTTTAAAAATAAAAGTTTTCCTATATCAGTGATAAAGATGTGTTTATGTCAGAAAAAATTTAAAGACATAATAGAATAAATCACTCGTGGCTGGGTAACATTATATTTGATTGTTTTTGCATAGAAACAGTGCCATCATATGGCCATGTCCACCTATCAGACAAGTACCTAATATTCTAAACAGGGAGGATTAATCTTCGCAGTTTATTATAATATCAGTATATATATAGAAAAGAATTAAGAAAGCTGATATATTTATTTGTGATTATGCATAAAGATTTAATGATTTATTAGTAAAGGAAAATTGACATTCTGTTAATTTGATGTATTTATTTTTCTTTGTAAGATTGTTTAATATATTATAATGAAATGGTTATTTTACCTGGTACGATAATAAGTTCCATAGGTCTTCACAATGAGTAAGAGAGTCTATTTTTGATCCTTGCGCCTATATACCCACATACACTTTAATTTCAGTCCTTGTAGAGGAGAGATTAATAATCAACTAAATATTAAACTATATATTCATACTTACCTATTTCTTACTATTATTCGTTTGCATTATTTCCTGTTTTCAAACTCATGGAGAATCTGCATAGTCATATATTAATATCACTTAAAATAATGGTAGGCATAAACATGCATAGGTATTTAATGATAGGTGTGGATCCATAAAAATAGATATAAGTGTACAAAAATATTTATAAGTAGGTGAGAAGATATGTCCAATTAAAAAAAGAATATAGAAAAATACGCCAAGAGGTTTTAATTTAAATACTTGTATATATTTTACAAATATATTTACAATAAGTAACATTTTAATAAAGAAATCTTGTAACTATAAAATATTTAATTTAACATTCGTGTTTATTCTTTGCTTATAATTTATTTCAATTATTATTCCAAACCCTTATCTTCAACAAAGAATAGCCATTTGATGTCCATTTTAATATAAATGCAATTTATTTTATATTTATGATTATTTCAATCATCCTTGATTGCTATATTGTTATATGGAAATCATAATTCATTTTATTTTTATTAACTTGATATATTAAATTCGTATCTATTATAGTGATAACGTGGGATCCTCCTATGATATATTCAGTTTATGATACAGACAAGAAAGACCACTTTATAGTCTACTGAAAACATTTAACTTCAAATATTACTATAAACAAACAAAGAAAAATATATAAGGGTCCAATTGTACAAATGTTTGGAATAAAAATATAAATAAGTAAAGCCTTACCTTTCTCTCGATGATGATCGGTTTTGAACGCAAGCAAGTTTTGTTGTAACTTATATTTTATTTTATTTACAATAATGGCAATAATATTTCTTTATTATGTTATGTATTAACACTTATCCCCCCCCCCCTTTGTATCCATGTTAAGGGAAAGATATGATCGAAAATGTTTACACAAAATATGCAAATAAATAAAATTCATGACATCATCCTAAATGTTGTTTTGAAGTTCAGAAAGAAAAACGTTCTAGTGAATCATTCTAATTATCTTCATTAATCCATTTCGAGTATATATGGTAACATTTCAGTGTTCTACAACATCCTTTAAGTCACTTATTTTTTATATTCTTGAAACTGATTTGAAGTGGAGAGTTGTTGGATCCATTTATGAAGAGTCAACTTGATGTTTTGTGGCACAGGTGTAAAGCACTATGCCAATTTCATGCCAATTCTGACAATAATAGCTTCATGAAAGATGTGATGTGATGTACTGCGACTTTTCCTTAAACGGAGTCAGGAATCTCTCAGCAACTATGCCCAGAGAAACTAGTTAGCCAATTTACCTTCCATTCCCCACTCTAATTTTTCCCATATTCTGCTCCATCCCATTTTCACATCATCTTTGTCAACTCTATGGCCTTTATATCTAAATCTTCCTTATATTTTCCCAAACCCGGCACAAAAATCGAGAACCCATTTTCTGTATAATCACTTTTTTCATATTTATTCTTCCATAACTCCATTATTTATACTCTTTCTGTTTTTAAGCATTTACATTCAATTAACAGATGCCTAATATTTTCTATTCCTTCCTTACACAATTTACAGACTAAATCACCCATATTTTTTTCATTTACATGTATATTCTCTTGTTGTTAAAGATCCCGTCCGAGCCTTAAACAATAAACTACATTCCTTACTATTATCATACATTAACTCGCACCTAATGTTCTGTTTACTTCTATATATATTTAAACTCTTTTTACTCTCCATACTAGTTCTCCATCTCTCTAACTCCCCATTCTTTATTAATAAATCTATTTTTATCCCATTCCTTGCCACTATAACATTCAACAATCATCCTACCAAAATCATCACATCTTTTGTACAAATATACAGATATATATTTTTTATCCAAATTTTTTGTATACCGCATTACTTTTCTCACCCATCTTGTTGCCTGCCCTTTACTCATAATCCAATTAAATACTATTTTGGCTATTCTTTTATTAGCCATAACCTGAAATCTACCCAACATTTTCATTTTACTTTTTGCATGTTTCTTTTCTCGGTGTCGCTATTGCACTTAGCAATGCATGTTTATCTATATAGATATTTATATAATTTTATTCAAATACTTTGAATGAATTACGAGCAATATTTTATTGTACTATTAGATAACATTTATTTTATATAATTCGATCTACGATTTTAAATTAACAACACTTTGAAAATTCGAATAATGCGAATTTAATTTCGAAGATTTCACTTTCTAATTCCTCAGTTGAATAGTTTTAACTTTTATTGAATATTCAAGTATTTGTTTTTATGAATATTTCAATTTGATAGTGGCTGGTATTTCTATTTGAATTGCAAGTTTGAATTATCTGCTTAAATTTGCCAGGTTATTCAATCTTATTCAATCGATGAGAAATTTTATCGCAATTCAGAGAAGCTCATTGCTTTTCCTTCTTTTTTCTATTCACATGATGTTCTATCTACAATAATTTTAGATGATTTTAAATATTAAATTCATGATTTCGATTTATATCCATTGTTTGCATCATTAATAATGAACATTATATATAGATATATAACAATCAAAATGAAAGTGAAGATCGAATCTAACCACAAACTACGATATCTGCTCTACAAGGTGCCATCTAGGCATTTAAACCTAGAAAAAATTATAGAGTAGGCAGATACGCGCTGTTAAAATTCCACTTTATTTAAATATTCAGATCGTTAGCCCAAGTCACTAGCTCAGTGGAGACGCAGAGATAAAAATCTATATCTTAAATATAAATAACTAAAAGCCACTGCCAGAAATTAACACATAAAAATATTTATTTACGCACATATAAAATAACATTTAAATTTTGAGGAATAAATTCAACATTTTAGATTTTTCTCTTAATCGTTAGTTTTACATTTAACTAAGTTTCAATGAGTTTAATATTTTATTTAGATAGTCGAGGATGAAAAGACTACATAGATCTGCATTTGAAAAGAAAATATTCTTCCCTGATTTAACCTTAGGCAACAAATTTCACAATCAAACCGGCGCCAATCCATCTGATACATTTATGTATTCAATGTAGCATGAAAATACGACAACACAAAATACTATACTGTCAGGAATGTACATCTGATCAGTAAGTAGAATTAGAGAAAACATTGTCTCTCCACCAACAGGAATGTCACATCTGTTGGTGAGTAGAACAATAAACATAAAACTCCATAGGAATGGACTGCGGTCCTTTGCCATCTTACAAACCCATCCATAGGCAAACAGAAGGTGTGTGGTGTATATATATAATCCTGCCCATAGCGGATCTCATACTACATCTACAATTACACAAATATATCCAATCCATTGAACCAATTCAACTACGAAATGAATAACCTAAGATTACCCTCCCTTAATATAACTTTACCAAACTATACAGCCATTCATGCCCGACTTAAATTTAACATTTAAATACGTTTGCACAGATTATTTTTATAAATTTGTTTTTAAAATGTTGAGTATAGATCGGCAGTACAGATTCCATGGTCAAAAACATCCAAATTAAACACAATCGATCATAATACAAAATCATCGATAACGTCAATTGCAAAAGGGAATACACAAGGCCCCATGGCATTCATTGTAAGATGCCCACATTAACATCGTTGACCTATATATTCTAATCAAATGTGAAAACTTCAACATAATCAACCACTAACAAATCTATGCAACGTCTATACCCAACCTAAATTTCATCATTTAAAATTTAAACAATAAATAATTTATACAATAAGAAAAAAAAATGGAAATGATTTTTATCAATCGAAAAACATATAAAATTAAACATTATTAATTTGATTTTAAACTTAAAAAAGTCAGATAGAAGTTCATTTTAAAATTTAAATTAGCTGAATCTTTAAAAAAAACAATGACAAAAGTTCTTAATTACTTTTTGTTGTTGTTTTTAATTTGTAAAGTTCATAGCTCATGGTAGAAGAGTCCAGGTTTCTGCTTTTAATTTCCGCGACGCCTCCATTGGAAGATAATGTTCTGGAGATGGCAATAGCTGGTTCAAGGTATCACAGTTTTTTCATTTTTTTTTTAAATAGAGAGTGTGGTATGTCCATCCTACCATATCTCTCAAACACACAATGCTGTAACTGTCCGAAAAAACTGTATTGCTCTTTTTATATTATCCACACGGATTCAATGAACAAAATGTCACTAATCCATCACTTTCGTTAGGGTCTGAGCCAAGGCTTAGTGCTTCCATTGGTCAAGCTAATTTCTTTTTATTTTCTTATCTATCTTTCATCAGATCATTTTAATTATACAAGAGCCCAAGGGCCAGTTTGGTTTTCAATAATTCATAAACAATCATTTCCATTTACAGATTACAAGAATTAATTAATACCTGTTTTTATTTTTAAATCTTGTACTTTTTTTTTATATAAAAGTACGTTCAAATACTTATTTATTTGTTGTTGTTTTTTTAAAAATATTTTTAAAGTTTGGCATCTGTGCGAATGTATATACGTTTAACAAAAATTTTAATTTTAGCGTTTAGTTTTTTACTTTTATTTGCGAACTTTTAAGTTTTTATTTTAAATTAATGTAATGACATATTTATATATCGTTACAGATAATATGTAAATAACAATAAAATCTGTTTTTTATGTTATTTCTTTTCTTTAAAATAATCTTTTACTTCTTGCTTGCGTTTACTATATCCGATGGTCTATCTTTCATATTGTTTTTTATAGCAGAGTTACTTCACAATTAATAAGATAATTTTAATACAGATTTTTTGTTGTGTATGCCTTTTATAATTTAATTCCAATACATATTTATTGTATGTTTAAGTTGGGGTTATAGTGGGTATTACACTTAATTGTTTATCAATTATAGTGTTTCATATTTATTAGTGTAGTGTTTACTAAATAATGTTAATAATTTGGTTGTTGGATTTGAATTAGGTCAAAAGGTGTGTAAATGAGATTGGAGGGATGTAAGGCACACACTATACATTCCCCCCCAGTAAAAAGATGTTAAAGATGAATGATATCTTTAATTATTTACTTTACCTACCATTTATTATTTAAGGACTAATCTAAGATAGGACTGTGATTTTAGTTAGATTGTTTTTGTTTATTTTTTCCTAAAAAAGTGTTTTACTTTTGCTAGGGTATCTTAACCTAAAATTTGAGTGTAATAGTTATTCCATCATGTAGTATTATGATTTTTTGCTTGATTTGTTCTAGTCTCAGGAGTATTTTCATTCAATATGTTTGCAATTTTTTTTCTTGAGCATTTAATAATTTCTCAAATAACTTATGTTTCTTAATAAGAGTTTCAATCATGTCTACATATTATCCTAAATCTTGATTAGATAGAAAAGCTTCTTGTTTTGCTACCCAAGTATTAGCTTTCTCAATATCTTTCTAAAATAAATAGAAATTCATGTATAGTTCATAAAGAATTATTTGTTGTTTTTTTTCTATTAATTAAGTAAGGCAGATTGTTCACTGGAAAGTGTTACCAATTTTTTTTTTACCTTATGGTGTGCATAATGATTACTATATAATAATCTTTGACATGCTTCAGTTGTTGTTATATTATTTAATATTCTTTTAATATAAAATTTAATAATTTATTGTAGTATTTGATTATTATCTATTTTATTTTAAACCCCTTGTTCCATTTTATATAATATTTGAAAATATTTGTATGCTATATTTATTAACATTTCTCACAGCTCAGAAATACTGCTCATAACCATATAGAAGACAACATGGGCAACACTGAAATGAATAAGACATTATTCATTTAAATTTTTTAAATGTCTAAACAAAAAAATTAACAAAAGTGATTGTTCTTGTACTAACTTTTTTATTGTCTATCTAGCATTTTGTAAGTTTCACATTTAGCTTATTGGACATTCGTATAACATTTCTTTTCAGTGATTTGAAGTTGATCTTTATCTAGAGAATTTTTTTTCTGTAGAAAAAAACTTGATTGAGTTTTACAACAAATCTTTAACTTAAAGTACTAATAATCATATTAACCTCTTTTTTATACTTAGATATTTTAAATATATTGCATGCATGCCCATTTGTGTTTAAGGAGTAATAGACCTTTGATTATTTATCTGACAACTTTCATATGAAAAGCATTTTAATGAGATACATCTTTAACTATACGTAAAGTCAAGGAAATGAATTTCTATTACAGCTAGAATATTTATAAAGCTTAATTCCAAATTCTTAATTTCTTTTAACATTTATTTTAATCAATTAAATAATATGTTATGTAAATACTCACTACATAATAACATAAAGTTCCAAGAATTAAATATATTATAAGAGGTCATAAATTAAACATAAAATCCTTAATATATTAGGATAAAAGTTTTTTTTTTAATTTTGCAACCAAAGGTTTTTAAGCTGCAGTTTGGTTTCTCACATGATGGTATTTATTAATTGATTCAATTTGTAAATTCCCATAATGTTCTTTGACAATTTTCTGTTTTTGAAATTTGATGTTTAAACATTTTCTCTTCATTTTAATTACAGATTTGTTGAAAATAATTTAGTAAGGTTTCCACATAAAGATCCAGATAAAACTTCAGCAGTTTGCAATTTTTTCTTTTTTATTTAATCGTCATAGCTTCAATAAACTGAGAATTCAAATTTACTAATTTAAGAAAAACTGACATTTATAGATTTTGATGACTGATTTTTAACATTCTTGGATCTTGTTTTTCACACTTTTGATTTTCTTTTAACAATTTTAATATCTTATTTTTCATATCTTTATCACCTGATTTCATTTTAATTATAAGAATTTTAAAAAAACATTTTTATTATTTAATTGATTAAACTTGCAAAACACTGTAATTATTATTTTTTTTGAATTTTTTCCTTGTTTTTTAATTTCATATCACAAAACAGATCTTATATTTTTATTAATTTTTTATTTTTATTTTAAAAAACTGTATCTTAAGACAGTTGTTTTGCAATACATTTCTTATTTTTTTAATCTTTCATAAGGGCAACAAATTTAGCATAATTTATATAATATTTTATAAATTTCTCTTAAATTTAACCATTTTTAACATATTTATTGCGTTATTTTATAATATGGTATTTAATAAGTCATTTTAACATTTCAATGTATCTATTATTATTATATTTAATACTTTTAAATTTTGAATTTCTATATTTCACTATAAACTTCATCAACACTCCTTTAACACTTTAAGAAAATAATTTTTATTAACAGTTTCCACTGTACTATCAGTCTTCTTCAGATCTTAACTTTCCTACTACCTTCACCTTTTCTCCATGATGCTTAAAGTGTTAAAAGAGTGTTGATAAAGTTTATAGTGAAATAAAAAAAGAATCAAAATATATACAGAGAAAGAAGAATTAGATAAGGGTTATAAGTGAAATTTCTATATTTAGCAATCCTTACAATCTGAAAACCTTCTAATAACCATGTGACAGTCCACAAGGCAGTTACTGAAATAAATAACACATTATTCATTTGTGAATGGATAAAAGAGGTTATACAAATCAAAAATCAATGAATATAAGTGAATATAATAATTGAAGATGAAATATTAGCTTCAGAAGCCAATACAAATAAAGTAATAATAAAAAATAAACATCATATAACTACCAATAGTTATCAAAGGTAAAATTCCTTTGTGACAGGTTTTAAAAGTGGCAAAAAAATTTTAACTAATTATTATCAAGCTAATGCCAAACTTAGGACATAATATTATAAAAACCATTATCCATAGATCAATTGCATGCACATACATAAATACTGAAATAATTATAAAAATAATTTGATATTAAAAGCTTTGGGGTTAGTTCCTATTGCTCCATGACTATGTTAATCATCTGTAAACAAAGATTAGCATACCATATATTTATATGCTCAAAGATACATACCCAGAAATGTAACAAAAAAAAATATGACAAATCAATATGTTCCTGAGTTGCTCATTAATGCAATAACAGAAATCATCTCATGTGAATACACTGTATTCTGAAAACAACCAAAGAAAAGTAAACAAACAAAAACTTAACAAAAAATGTAAATGAGATATTTATTTATACAGCGCAATGTATATAAATTGTAATAAACTAAAGATCAGCATTTCAAGCTAATGTACATGAATGTTAATAATAAATGAATACTTTCATTTCCAACCCAAGATAAAGTCTTTGCAAAAGAATAGAATTAATCCACCTATTCTTTCAACACAAATGCATAAGTATGGGCAAATTTTAAGCACTGGAAATATAAGTATGAAGATAAACCAATCACTTTAAATTATTCTTTACCATGTCTGAATGAATGAGGCCTACGAAATTTTCTAGAATTTACTACATGTCATTTTTAAATGAAACTAAACATATGTAAATGAGATATTTATTTATATGCATTATGCTATATAAATAAAAATCTCATTTACATATGTTTAGTTTCATTTAAGAATGACATGTTGTAAATTCTAGAAAAGTTTGTAGGCGTCATTCATTCATACATAGTAAAGAGTAATTTAAAGTGATTGGTTTATCTTCATGCTTTCATTTCCAGTGCTTAAGATGTGCCCATATTTAAGCATCTGGGTTGAAAGAATAGGTGGATTCATTCTATTTTTTTCACAAAGACTTTATCTTGTGTTGGAAATGAAAGTATTCATTTATTATTAACATTCATAAAGCGTGTGTACAGTAGCTTGAAATACTGAACTTTAGTTTATTAACAAAAAAATGTAAAAAGCTCTTAATGTAAATATAATAATTCTTGTAAATAATTTGTTACTAATAAAGTCCACTTATATAAAAAAAACATTTAACATAAATTGAATGGATGTTAACATTGACTTACATGACCTTAGTATCATCGATAAAATTCTAAAGAAAACCATATGACTGTCCACAAAATATTTATACACACATGTTAAGGAAAGAAAGTTCTCCATTTAAACTATTCTATTATTAAATAAATTCATTAGAATAATTTAAAAGTAATGTCTAATAAATTTATTGATTAGAAATGATAAAAATAGAAAGTTTGTTAAATTACTCTATAATACAAATAAATATTCTGATTATTAATGTTTCCAAATATTTCAAAATATTTCAAAAGATTAAAAAACAACCAATGAAATATGCAAAAATATATAAATCAATTCAAATCAAAGTTATATTTTAGCTTTTGTTTGTAGTAATTATAATTCAGCTATCGATTTGCAATCATTGATTTAAAGGCATGCATATAAGTAGTTTACATGATATATATATATATATATATTGAAGCTATACATATATACACATGGAATATATATATATATGTCTGTTTCACCATTCACTGTGGTTTAACTAAAGACCCAGACTTCAACCACAATGAATGTAAACTAAATGTAAGTAGAAAAATTTACGGAATGTTCTTTTAGTTTCAGAAAATGAAATTGAAAGATTTTATTTTAGATAACGAAATGTAAAGTAGAAAAATTTACGGAATGTTCTTTTAATTTCAGAAAATGAAATTGAAAGATTTTATTTTTAGATAATGAAATAAAAATTCCTACAGATCACCAGGGAGATTAATTAGAGATAATAAAAAAATAATTAATTAAAAGAAACCCACCGTAATTAATAAAATAAGATAGAGAACAATGGGGATTGGAATGCAAGATGGCCAGAAAGTTGTGTAGATAGAGAGAGTTAGTTAATTTCTGCGCGGTCTTTGCCTGAGTCAGTTCAACTAGGAGGACTAGGGAAATATCACAAGATATTTAGTGAAGAAGAATATAATCAGCTTGTGGGTAAAAGTTTTCGCAAAGAAGATTATATTAACCACAAATCTTTAAAGAAATTTTAAAGAAAGAATTTTTCGTGCGCTGTAATGGAATTGGCCGAGTAGACCTTTCTCTCTCTCTCGTCGTTTTTCTGTGTTGCTGGAACTGGAATGACTTAATATCAAAATGAAGAGTCAGTGTTAGAACATTTTCCTGCCTGACCAAATGTCTGCTGCTGGATATAGATCATGAAGTGCACTAAAATCTCCATAAGACTATCTCATTAAAAGACGTTCGCATTTCCCATTTACCGGTAATATAAATCATTGTCTTGGTATTTGTTATATATTTAAATGTTTTTCATTAACAAAAACATATACATAACTTTTTTTTTGTTTTATTATATATAATGTATTTGTGTGATTAATTAAATTTTAAAGCGTTTTTCTTAAAAGGGCACAATAATAAAATATTCTGCCATTATTCTTTTTTATATATGTAGTCATTTTATTTAGAGTGGAGTGATTTGAAATAACCTGTACATTTTAAATGCGGGAGTGTTTATATATATATATAAAATCAAGGAATGTTAAAAAAGTTTTATTGATAGAGGTGGATAGAGTTGGTTAAATAGAGTTCTAACATATTTTATTAAGCCACTAGTAAATATAAGGGGATTTCTTTGCTTAATCTAAACTTTTACCTCAATTTTGTAGAGCTTTGGTGTCATGAGAATTTAGATACTCATATTTAATTCAGACTTGATTTTTTTTAAAAAACGGATTATTCTTCCATCTAAATCTTTCGTGTATTACTTGGGGAGTCGGGAATACCTTTATAAATGCGTCTTAGTTCAATCTCTATATTGGTGGACCTATCTTCCGAAATCTCTGGATAAAATTCCGGAAATCATATGTAAAATCTATAAATGACTGGACATAAGCAATATGCTCTGTTTTTGAACCCGGATCACGCTCTGCGAACGGGTTCCTTCTCATCCTACTATGTTTTAGGGTCAGAGCGCTATCCAGCCTCATTTCATTTTACATTCCTCATATGGAAAAATATCTCGGAAAACCCTGCCTACCAAGAAAAGAAGAAAAATAACGAATCTCTGAGTAATACATATTTAGTAATACATTTGTTCTATTAAGCTTGACTATCTTCTATACTCAAAGCACTACATGGAAAAACTTGTTGATGTTGGTGAGGTAAAAGGGGAAAAAAAGAACAAAAGGGGGTTCAAATTTAAGTTGTGGGCTATGTTTCAAATCATAGCTAAAAGGTCTATTTAACTAGTGATCTGTTTGTTAAGATTTTCTTCTTTTTCTACCACCTCTGAAAGACCCCTTTTACTCTCTCTCTCTCTCATTTCCTTGAATCATCCACTTTATGCCCAGTAAATGTGATAATTTGTAAAATGAAACCGAGTTTACTGCATATCTACAGTTATTATTAATCCATTAATGCTCTTGGGTAGGCCGAGAGATTACTAACCACCTCTTTGGAGAGTGATCTTTGTTTATTTTTTTTAAATATAATAAATTGTAATTCTTTTGTAAACAATAAATTTCTATTTTATTTTAATACATTCACATATCGTTTTCTTATCTGAAAATTCCCCCTTCGAGTTTTGTCTCTCCCTGACCACCGAGCATACATTAAGAAGAAATTCTAGTGAGGTCTTGGGAAATAAGTCACTTAGTGGCAGTCTGAAGGAGTAGGTGAGGTTCGAACCCCCTCCACCTGCATCTCTAAATTGGGTTAAAGCAGCTCTATTTTTCATACCGTTACAATATATATATATTACAATATATATATATATATATATATTGTAATGATAACCAATCTTTTGACAAATGGTAATAATCAAATTAACAATAAAATGGAAAAAAAATACAATGTTTGCAAATTAATTTTATTCTTGGGAAATTTAAAGACAACTAACGGTTGACTATACATGGTGGAGTGATTACATAAGAAAATATGTTTAATTGACAACTCTATAATAGTCACAAGCAATTATCAAATTGAATATACATAGAAACAAGTTTCCATGCATATTCAATTATATTTGCTGATTGATGAAAATGACAAACAAAATTATTAACAACTACAGTAACTGAAATTAAGAAATAGAATTATATGATAATAAAAAAATGTATTTAGGTATTTACACAAAAATTATATGACAATCACATATGAGAGGGAAAAAAACTTTGTAGCTTGCAATAACTCATTGAGAGTAGCTATAAAATGTTCAGTTAATTACTTTAATGTCTTTGTGAGATCACATATATTTTTGTTTCAATAAATATGGTAATATGGCCATTGAAATCATTAATTTTAACTGTCTGATATACAATGCTAATATTTTAACTTCTTTTGATTCACTCCATGGCAGTTTTTCTTATGAGATTTTCCATTGCAATTTTTTTTGAATATTTAAAATATGGAGATTCACAGATTAATTATAGAAGTACATTTTTATGGGATAATCACTTTAGATGACTAGTTTTCTTCTGGTAGAAAGTAGATATCAAATACTTCTTTAGCACTGAATAATGATGAACAGATTGGCAAGATCTATTTTAATTTTAAAGTATTTCATTGTTTGCAGCTCCATATTCAGCTACAATGCTAGAAAGATCAGGGAAAGCTTTCTGGAGAGTTCTCTACTCCATAAAATGCATGATAGTGACTTAAATGATTCCTAACAAATTTTATTAACTTCTATACAGCAAAAGATATGATGAAGAAGTAATAAATCATCTCTTCTTGGAAACATGGACAATTTTAGTGTTTTTATTTTTTTCCCCAGCCATTTGCAACTAATTTTTATAGCAACATTTCTTTTATTTGAAATAGCAATATTATCTTAAAATAAAACTTTTATCATATATTTTAGTTTTACACATATTGTTCTCATTTTCAAACACTTTAAAATTTATTTCATATACATGACTTTTAATATTTAGCAATATATATAACAAAGAAAAATATTTACATAAAAACCACACTTTAAACTCAGACGTGAGTATCTAGAAGCTTTCATGTAGTAAAAATATAATAACTAAATAGCTGACATTTCAGTATAAGGCTGAAGAAACTCCTTGTTATTGTTCTAAAATGTCAGCTATTTAACTATTATATTTTTTAATACCTAAAAGCTCCTGGAAGTAATACTATGAATTCATCCATGTTTGCATCCTCTTTCTCAAATCATAAGAATGTGTGTGAGATTTAAAATCGTTTTTTTTTTTCATTTTCTTTCTTCTTGTATTAAAATTCTACTGGTTGAGAAGTTTTAAAATTTATTTTCTCTTTCAATAGCTTCTTCCAAATGTTGTTAATCATCTTTAATTTGCACCTTTCATTTATGCTCTTGGGCCCTTTAAAAATCTCTATAACTTCTCTTAGCAATCTCTGGTCATATTGTCCAATTTTTGCTAAAATATTTGTTTTTCAAAATTGATATCATGATTAGTTAATTTTATATGAGAAAAATTCAAATAATTAAATGTTTATATATGGGTAATACATGCCCACATATTTGCATATATATATATATGGTAAGAATTGTCGCTCCACATAACAAAATTTAAAACACAGGCAAAATACACTAAAGTGGATCGAATCCGAATGCTGGGATCCAGAATCCGACCAACATTCAATCCTTTCACCTCTGCTCAAAGATTTAATACCCTGTGGATGACATTTCTCAATGTACACATACATTCAATTTAATCTTGGTCCGGCAGTCATTCAGTGTAAAACAAAAGACTCATAAATTAACTAATTTAGCACTGATTTGGTCAGATATACATACATATGACTAAGTGATTAATTAATATATCAATGATTGATTATGAAAGTTAACAGAAAAATGTACCTATAGATATAATGATGCATGTGGACTTAAATCGAGAGTTGGATAAAATAAACTCACGGACAATAAAAATATGAATACGAGTTATAATTTTACATATTAATTTAATAAAACAAGAACAAATAATGAAATTAAAATATACAAAATTATGTGATGGGAACATGGGATATTATGCTCGCAGGCGTTATATAACTAATGAGGTTAATTTTACCTACCTCATTATAAGTGTTTAATAAAGTGTAGTACAGTATTGGAGTTTATGCCTATATTAATATGCCAAATTTCTAGCTCTTTTGTAGTCTGCTAGATCATATGGAGCTTTATAGCCAAAGTTATATAACTAACTTAACAGCTCTCCTATGGTTTCTATCTATACAAAGTTAATTCGAGCATGTAATTAGGCTTAGAGATATGCAGGTTAGTGTGTTAACCTAGATTAGGATATACTCTAATGCTAGATAAAAATTTAATATAAAAGGAGAGGAAACTGATTTATAATATGTTTACCTATATACTCTATGGCACATAACAAAATATTAATAAAGCTCAAAGGTGCGAACGGGTTATTATTCACGGGCTTCAGTCTCACAAACTCAGTTGCTCTAAATCCACTCAACTTGCTACAAATAGGAACATCAGTAGTTCAGGGAGTCAGATAAACATTAATTATGAATAATCTATGTCCTTGTGCCCTAGTTCTAAAAGTATGTGCTTTTACCCGAACTAAGTGGGTAAGTGTGGCCTCCACCAACAACTCATCAAGAATCATGCAGCAAGCAGAAAATTGTACATTGCATACTTAGTAAGGACACATCCGCAACTTATATATATATATATATATATATATATATATATATAATGCAAATATGTAAAATTATATTATCGTGCCTTAAAATTAGATAGCGTCTATTTGCTTATCAATACAATCCAGTTCTCAAATTTAGTATTTCAAATATACTATTTAGGGACTAAATTAATTAGTAACTTAGGTTAATATTATCACCTGCTTCTCATTGTATATAAATCTAAGAGGTACAAAGCATATTTGTGGGATAATTACAAATAAAACATTAAAATATGCTCCGAGAATATCTCTGTGGCTAGTCCTATGATGTATAAGTTACATATATGAATAGTTATAATTCATAACAAGAATTAAGCAAACTACAATTTTAACTAGAGAATGACTGATTATTGTAATATTAATACCCAAAATTTAATCAGTAAAATATTAATATTATCTTGAAACAGCGAGTGAGAAAGAAAAATAATAATTCAATTATTTAATATTTATTATAGTAAAGATTTGAAATTATCTTTGCATATTGATAAACTAAAATTATACATATACATACTCGCAGTTTCGAGTTATTTGGCATATTAAATACATATAATATTAAAATGATAAAGTCATAAAATAAATTGAATAGATTAGAAATAGGCATAAAAGACCGCAGAAAATTAAACATTTAGTTTAAACTAGATTAGAGTTTTACATTTTAACAGAGAATTCAATATTATAAGTTTTATATTCAGACAATATTTAAACATTAACATTTTACAACTTTCTTTGTAGACATTTAGAAAAGGCGTTTGGAAGGCAGGTTTAATAAATAGCTAGCTTTTTAGATAAAGAATGAAAGTCACAGTTTATGAACAGAGCTCTGCGAGAAAATTTATCAATTTACTGGTCAGTTGTTTTATTTGCAGGTCTGGCACTTGGGATGATAATAAGTTGACACTTTTGGTGATGATTTGAATGAAGGTTTTTCATGGGCTTCCCTGGTGTACAGCATTGTTTTATCAAACCAAAGTTCTTTTTCTATTCCCAGTAAAGGGCAGAAAGTGGTGAGCAATTGCCTGCTCTACTCCATCATTTTAAAGGTGAAACAGACATGGATTCTGTTTACAAATTACGTAATATATATCTGATTGATCCTTGGCAACAAAACTTTAAGTATTTATACTTTCTAACTCTGGCCATCTGTTTAATTTTACAAGCTTGTCCACATTTGTTTATTTTAGAAAAATATGTTTAATAGCAACAACTAGTAGAAAAACTCATTTATTTATTTTAGAAAAAACATTTTTAATTACAAACAAATTTAGATTTTATTTTCTTACTTTTTTATCTCTGCCATTTATTGCAACAATGCTATAAAATTCTGTGAATTGTTATTAGCATTTTAGATTTATAAAATAAAGTTCATGCTATTTTAGGACTATTGTATGACCTCATTTAAAAGTTGTTTACAAAAATTATAAGTTTGTTTGATGATTAGTGAAAAACAAATTTTATGACCATATAGGCAGAATAACAATGGAAATGCTTGTCTACATATGTGATTTCAATAATACAATAAAATTGGCTAAATAATTTAAACATTATTTCTTAAACTAGAAATATGTATAAATGAATATACATATCTGTAATATATGCATATACTATTAAATTACAGACATACCATTCACATATATATTCATGTGAATTAGCATATATAGTAGTTTAAGGTTATTTAAATGGATACTCTGAGAGGGTTTAAACCTGGCATATGGATAGGTGTATGGGTAAAATATGTGAAATGGGCAGATGGACAAAACTGACTGTTTCATATCCCCAATATTACTTAAAAAACAAATAAAAAAATATCTTTACTCAATCTTAATTAGTAATGATCAATGTTACATTCATCCAAACAACTGTTTCTAAATTTTCTCCTGTCTGAACATATCCTACACCTTTCTTTGCCAATACTCTCATGCTTCACCCCACAATAAACTTGTATAATATAGAAATAGATAAAGTAAAAAAACATTTCTTTCTAAACTAATTAGACAATACGAATGGTGCTTATCTTATAGATAAAGATTCTGTTGGATGGCACTGTTTTCACGCTAAAACTTAAAATATGACCATTCCTGGGCCGTTGATTATAATAATTTTGCTGTGCTTTTTTGTAATGTGAAAATAAAAACAAAATCATCGTTTATAAATAAATGTAAAATAAAATCAACAAATTACAATTTCATTCGTGTTTTTTCTATCGTATATTTTTTTACTTGTGTTACGGCTTTTTTTTTTATCAATTTTCTATCGGATATTTTTTTACTTGTGTTATGATTTTTTTTGTTGTTGTTATTTAACTAAAAAATAATAATTGTAATAAAAAGTAAAATTTCTTAGTCTATTACAGCTATATTTTACTTCAAATAGAATGACAATAGAAAGTATAAGTTGTTACAGTTAGTTTTAGGGTTAGTTTTAGAGTTAGGTTTAGGGTTAGATTTAGGGTTAGGTTTAGGGTTAGTTTTAGAGTTAGTATTCTGTTGTTTGTAATGCTAAAATAAAAAAATTTGAAATCGTAACTGTACTCAGACAAAAGAAAGAAACTCAAACTTTTTAAACAACAACAAACACATACAAATGTCTTCTTTACTTATTAAACATGTTTATAATATTTGCTTTTTATGAAATTTACAAAAAAAATTTTTGGTACCACTTTTTTACTTCAAAAATATGCATACGGTAGTTTGTCTTGTGGAATGTTACAAACAGCACATTATGTGACACATTACCTAATTGCAACTCACTAAAAACATAGATATTTAACATTTTCCCAATTAAAACTTTAATAGAGTACATTGTAAAAAGTCTTAGAATTATTACTTTAAAAAATCTTAACATTTCAATACTTTAAAATTAAATAAAATCCAATGAAAACAACATTTCCATCCAATTAAAATACAAACTCTCTCATCAAGCCATAATTATTTTATAAATTGTGCAAATTTGTAAAATGTATTCGCTGCTATGTGACATACATGCTGTACTGTGATGTGACATACATGCTGTACTGTGATGCAACATAGCGGCCTGCATTCTGTAGCACAACAAAAAAGTTGTATTATAGAAAATGCGGATTTGAATGTGTCAGCCGTGGAAACAGCATTTTTATGTGTTTTGGCGCAAACCTGCACCATAGAGTGGTGCCTTTGGCTATAAGATGAGTACCATACAAATTTATAAAAAAAATAAAACTATATTTATAAAGTGATTAAAAATGCATAAAAATACTTAGATGCTATTAATAAACTTCAGGGTTGGTTAGTTTAATTTACAATGGGAAAAGGTAGGGTTTTAATCCCTGTACCTCTTACAATCATTTAAGTAAAATCAGGGGGTTGATTGAGACCTAGTTTTAGCTTATGAGGATGGTAGAATCCTATGACTGTTCTCTTATTTTTCAATATGTTATCTATCAACATCTTCTCTTTCAACCTCCTATCTTTCAACCGCATATCTTTCAACACCTTATCTTTCAACATCTTATCTTTAAACATCTTATTTTTCAATCTATCTTTCAACACCTTACCTTCCAATACCTTATCTTTCAACATCTTATTTTTCAACACTATATTTCAATATCCTATCTTTTAACATCTTATCATTCAACATCCTAACTACATATGCATGTCCTCTTGGCATCATTCTCATATATCTTTGGTTTAAATCTTATCTTGGCAGCACACCAATCCCTGCCTCTGTCATTATATCTGTAACCTTCCACCAATGGATTTTTGAAACATGACAAAAAATCCCAATGGCTACCTTAGCTGGTAGTTTCATGGGAGACGTTATCAAGAGGTTGACATTTGAATCGCTCCAGCAAAATGGCCTCTCAATGGTTGTCTTATCTCTCTAAGATACACACCAAAACCAATGCTTCTCCAGATCAGGAGCTATAGTATGATATTTGTCTAGATTCCTGTCACTGTGATAGTTAAACCTATGCTCTTCTATGAATAGCTGTATACTCTCCAGATTTCTCTTATTCATCACCATTGTTACTGGTCCATCTTTCAGGGATGGGTGGCATTGTCCAAATTTTTCTGGGTGCCTATTAAAGGTATCTGGGATTCCCTTTTGCAGACCAGGGTAGTATAATATCCTACACCTGAGCCTCTGTAATGCCATGCTCCATCTCATTGTGGGACTACCATTACAGACCTCCAGATCAGTGGCATTAAGGTTGTCAGACTTGATCAGAACTTGTTTGAACTTCACAATTTGTAAGGTTTGATCTGTTTTAGATATCTTGAGTACCACCCTCAATGAATCCCCTACTGATAAGCACATATCCTCACAGCCAGCCTCTGCTTTTGTTCATTTCACTGGCCACTCCATCTTTTATCCACTGTGACATGCAAACTTGGAGGCTCAGCCATGTTTTCAGATGTTCTACTCTTAAGATTTGCAGACTCTTCAGACATGCGTATCTGTTCTATTGATAGGTCAACAAGGTCTTGGCATGCTGGCTTACAAATGGTAGGTAATTCATTACATGCCATGTTCTCTTCTGTACATCCAGATCCAACCTAATAGTGACTGGCTTTATTGACAGATCATACTGAAGATCCATAGCCCCCAGTGGAACTTGTTGGGTTTTCTTGACTATCTCTTTGGCTGTCTTATGATCATCTGCCAAACCTACCATAGCTTGGTCTATTTTCTCTTTTAGAACTCCAGAGAGTCCGGTGCCTTCTACTTCTAAACTACCTCCCTCAGCTTGACCTTTCTTTCCCACTTTATCCTGCTCTACCCCTGGGGTCTCCAAGATTGTACCTTTCTTCATCTTTATGATGCTTCCTTCTGGGATCTCTGGAATCTTTAAATTAACAACTTTCTCCTCCAGACATTTCTGCTCCTTCCTCTGTGGTATTTTCTATGGCTCAGGCCAACATGAAATCTCTGCTTTTTTCTTCATTTGTACAACTGCTTTTCTGATAAGTCATGCAAAGGTTCCTTCTACCTTTAGTCACTCCCTTTCATATTTCTCTTCTATGTCTAAAATTTCTCTCCAATAAACTTCCTCTAGCTTTAATAGTTCCTTTTTACTGTACCCCCATTAGGCAAACCATACTGGTGGCATAGCAAATCATTCTGGTGTTAAGAGGCCACCCATTTTTTTTCTACCATTAAGGACCCCTCCAACATCATGATCCCTGTTGCCTTGGTGAATCCTTCATAAATTATTTCCCTGACTGCTCCATCTTTTCTTCCCTTCCATTTTTCTCCCCTCACTATCTTCTCTTTCATGCTATTATCCATTATTAAAAGTTTTCAAAATATTCTATTAATATGGCTTCTCACCGCTCTTTCCCTCTGGAAATGGCTTTACCTATGTTCTCTTTCTCTACCAGCCTCAGCACACTATATCTTACTACTAACTTGCCCTATCTCCATCATGTTATGTAGTGTCATACTTAACTTAAAAACAATTTAGCTAAATTACAAACTTTTTCTGTCCAATATGGTCATTAAATATTCCTGCTTAACATATATGCGGTTCATAAATTACAATACCAAAAATTTATAAATAAAAGCTATATAAAATTTATGCATCACAATTTAGTACAATAAAATTAATTCTTACCCAAATGTGCCTGTTTCTTTCTTGGATTAACTGCAATCATTTCTACTTTAAAAAAATTTTTTAAAAAAAATTTAGCATTGTTTTTATTGTTATCATTATTGCTATGCCAGATTTAACTTTATTTGAGTACCCATACACTAATATAGTTTATTGATCTTGTCCAACTCATTTCATTGTCTGCATCCAACTCTTTAAAACATTACACAAAAAAACATTGGATTTTCTTTTTTATTATTATTACACTTTTCTCACTCCTGATGACAACATTTATTAGGAGAGACATATAGACTTGTTGGGCACCAGTCATCAGTGAGCAAATAAAACTAAACCTTGGTGTACATCATATATTAAAAAAAAGTTTTCAATTGTTTATTAGACCACTCTAATCATAATCATAAAGTATTTCAGTGCAATCGACCTATAGGTATATATCAACTCTGCACCAGCAAAAGAGGAAAAAAATTCCATTTAAAACTCTCCAGTATATGCCAAACAAAAAAAAATATTTCACATATATAGTCTGGAAAAAAAAATTACATCCACATAATATTTTATAATTTCAACCTATGATGAATGGGATTTATGATTTGACAAAGTTTGACAAGAGTGAAACCAAAAAAAAATTTATTTCTATTATTACATGATTTATCCTGCTTCAATATATTATAAACATACATATAGCAAACGTTATGGCATATTTTAATAAAAAAAATGAGACAATGTTTCATATATATGGTTACTGACACAGAGTATGAAGGAATGGACCAATTCAGTGTATAAAATAAATTGACATATCCCCCAATTAAGTATTCAAGCCCAGACAAAAAAAAATTGTATATGCATTAATGAGTCAATCTATATAAATAGGTCAGCACACACATATTCAGTGTGTGAAATAAATTGATGGACCTCATGCTTGAACATCCAGAATATAGTAAAAAAAATTTATACTACATACATAAAAAAAAAAAAACTTTTATATACATTTTACAACAACAACAAAAAAATCTTTCTTTTTATTTTCTTTTTTTAAACAGAAATTTACTTTTCTCTAAACCAAAATTATTATTTAAGGTATGTGGGTGTTTACATTATCGATAACCCACACTGTCACATCAAAACTTAAAAAAAAAATGTATACATATTTCAAGGAGAAAAAAAATCTTTAGCACACATATATATTTATATCCCCTTCCACCTTTTTCTCTCTGACCACATGTATTCAATTCAAGGTCTTGTAAAACAATTAATGAAACCTCATATCTGAGTGTTTATAATCCAAGAGAAAAATAATTCTACATACATATATATTCGATTCAATTCTGTGGAAATTATTATTGAACCTGCACGAAAAAAAAAACTAATACACATATATCTATTCCACTCAAACACATTCAATTCAGTGTCATGGAAAAAATTAATGAACCTGGGTAAAAAAAAAGAACTAATATATATATTTTGAGGAATAAAAAAAACTTTTATTATTTTTTCTTTTTTTTTTTAAGCCAGAACTTGAAGAAAAAAAATCGTTTACTCAGGGCGTTTGAGGGACTATATCATCGAAGTTCTAGAATCCAGAGAAAAAATTATATATATATATTGTGAGAACACAAACAGTTTTTCTCTCTCTTTTCTTTTTAATATATATATATATATATGTGTGTGTGTGTGTAATAAATAAAGTTTGATATCTGTATTCGTTTCACAATATATGTAATATACAAATCAATATATATATATCAAAATACGGTACAATTTATATAAATTATATTCTTTTAGAAGTACTTTCGACTATACACTTTGTAGTCTTTATCAACTATATAACGTTGAATAATCAAAACGAGACAACCCTTAACAATACCCATAGTTCAATTCAGATTTCCCACAATTCTGTTATCTTAACATTTGATGACTGGCAGCGATTCATTAACATTTGACGATTTCTTGAAATCAACATAGCCTCTTTTATTTTACGTTTATTATGACAACGTTCAATTTGAATAATTTTCATATTTTTATAATCAAATTTAAATCCATATTGACAAGATTTATTATGATCAAATATAACAGATGATGAAGGTTTATTTATATCTGTTCCATATTGATTCTCTTTTTGAATTCTATTATATAAAAGCATATGTTTTTTTATTCTCTTCTCAAATGTACACTTAGATTCACCAATGTATTGTACGCCGCATCCACATATCAATCTATATATAATAGAATTTTGATTAAACTTTGAATTTTGAATTTTAGACTTATTAAGCAATCTATTTATGTTATTTGTAGAGAAAAAAGCAATATGACACAAACCATTATAAATTTTCCTAATAAACTTGACGTGCTCATCTGATATAAATGGCATTGAAATCCATTTCATTTTGATATTTTTATTTTTAATTTTATTATAGTGTTGATTTCTATTAAATTCTTTAATAATATTAGCAATTGCATTTTATAATAACCAATTTTCAACAAATCATTAACAAATAAATCTACATTTTTAATTTTATCACTAGAATATTTGCATAATTTTTCATTTCGAAATAAGAATGATTTCAATCCAGACAGCTTATGACACATAGGTACATGTGATTCATATGGAATAAAACCTCTAGTTTCAATTGGTTTAATTAACATAAGATAATCCAAACTGTAATCATTAAGAGTAACTTGAATATCCAAGAATTTTATGGAATTGTATTTCTCTTTAGTTATAACCCATTTTATATCCTTAATCTCATTTAATTCATTAAATAAATTGACTATTAATTCTTGTTTTCCACAAATAAAAACATCATCCACATATCTATGATATACTTTAATTTCTTGATATTTCAATTGTTTTAAAATTTTACTTTCATATGTTGATATAACAAAATTACAAATTTGAGCAACAGCAGGAAGACCCATTGGCCAACCAAAATTCATTTTATAATATTCATTATTAAAATTAACATAAATATTTTTATCAATAAACTGCAATACTTTTATAATAAAATTTATAATATCAGACTTTACATTTTTTGAAACAAGAGCATTATAAATAATATTAATTGACTCTATTCTATCTATTGATCCATACATTTCATTTATATCAAATATAAAGGAAATTATTTTAAAGAATATAATTAAACAATGCAAATGTTTGCTATTTCGTCAACGGAAATATTTAACGGCTTTAAATCATTTTATTTTGATGAAAAATTGTGATGATTGGTTTAACCATAAGTGTTTTTGTCAAAAAATTTTTGATAAATTTTATTTAAAAAATGTTGATAAATTCATTTGTTTCATAAAAATTTTCCGGATAAAATGAATGATCAAAATTATGTGAACTTGTCTGGTATAAATTTGGATTTCAGTCAAAAATATATTTTAAATTTCGGATCGAAATATGTTAGTGGTAGTTGGAAAGATTGTAATCTTGAATTGAATTCTGCAATAGAACATTCATTTAGTGTGATGCGAATATTTGTAATAACATTGTTAAAGAAGTTAAAAATAAAAACTTTAAATATAATAGGAATGATAAATGGTTAAGTCAAATTAATAAATTTAAAAGTTTCCTATTAAATAATTGGTAAAATGGCATTGGTAAAATATAAAATATAATGTGATATAAATAAAATAGAAGTTTATAGGTAATGTTTAAAATTGTTTTATTGGTTATTTTTATTATTGTTTATAGTAATTGATTTGTAATAGGAGTTATTTTAAAATATTGGATAAGATAATAGAATGTAAATGTATTATTTAATGGTATAATATGTATGATTATTTATTTTTAAATTATTATAATACAATTTTTGGTATTTATGTAGAGTTATAAGATGTATTTGTATTTTTATTTATTCAATTATTTCTGTGTATTTTGTAGTTTTGCCTTGAAAATGATTGTAATTAAAAACAATCGAAACGTTGGAATATGAAGAATTTGAAAGGATTTTAAATATATATGATGAAAATAAAAGTTTTTAAAAAGATTATGGTGAAGATTTATTGATTAATGAATGATATGTATTGACTATATATTTTTAAAAAGAATGGTGGAAGATTTTTATTTGTTATGAATAATAATAATAATACAATGTTTGTATTTATTCAGACCTTTTAAAAATTTAATTTATAAAACAATATTTTAAATCAGTGTTATTATTTATTTATTTCTATTTCAGCAAATGTAGAAAATATCTACTATAACTTTTGTCTGTGTTTATTTCTACTTTTCTTTTATTTTGCATATATATATATATATATATGCACATACACTATATTAGTGCATGCTATGTAAGCCAACTGGTTACAATATATATATATGATTTAGCATTTATAGTAGTTTTAGGTTATTTAAATGGGTACTCTGAGAGGGTTTAAACCTGGCATATGGATAGGAGTGTGGGTAAAATACGTGAAATGGGCAGATGGACGAAACTGACCGTTTCAATATATATATATATATAAGTTGTCAATTTTAATTATCTTTAATTTATAAAGTTATTATTACTATTAAAATTGCAAACAAATATTTTAAAACAAACTTTTTCAAATGTCCTTTTGAAAGCTCTTTTATTTTCACCTTTTATTCCCTCTTCTGGCAAAAAGAATTGACTCAATATTTGGTTTTTCTTCCATTCATACATTTATAAAATAGATCTTATACATACACAGTATATATACTAGAGACATAAAGGTTTTTCCATCAATACTTCTATGCATATATAAGAAAAAATATTCGTAATATATAGTAATGGAATATCTCAAAACCAGACTTGTTCATTGATTACCAGATAAAAGAAATAAAAGTTGTTGGCTCTCATTTTAATTCAAATTTTCTATGAATTCATAAACTTAGTCAGATTATTGGTCATTTAAAACATTCCCAAAAAGATGTCCATTTATTCTTTGAAAATACAAACTCAACCAATTTAGAAACTAGAAACTATCTTTTATTATATGAAACTTTGTACTTTATATTTTTCCTTTATCTAAAAATCAGTTATTTTAAATGCACAATTCATAATATGCAGTGAAATTAAAAACGATGCAATTGCAGTGTTATTTTTTATTTTAATTAATAAACACAAGATATTCGTCATTGTTGTTTTTTTTTAATTTACATTAATCTTTTAACATCCACCATATCCACTCTATATCATAATACTGATACACTTGAACATATCAGTGTTTATGAGATAGAGTGGAGATTGTTGGATAGTGTAAAAGTCTGTGCTCATATAACCTATATATTACATATTTTGATACAGGTATATAATAAGCCTGTATTTCAGTTATTAATATTTTAAATAACAATAATTGTAATTAAGAAATACGTCAAAAAAGTATTTGTTTTAAACAAAAACTTTTTTTTTGTTTATTAAATCATATTTGTATTAAACAAACTTTGTTTTTAAAATTTGTTTTCAAATATTCTTTATAGTATCTTAAAAATATAAAATATCATTACTTCGCCAAAGCCACTATAGACTTTATTCATTTGCAAATTTTACTTGTGTTCAATTTTATCTTTCTTTTTAAGCTTTGAATTTAAATACACATATATACAGTTTGCTGTGTCTCATGAAACCCATCCATTTTTATATACAACATTGATGATTTTATTATATTTCTTTAGCTGTTTTTACATTGTATATTTTTAAATAAAATAAAATATCACAATGACTTAATATGTAGGTTGAAAATTTATTTCTTACCACCATATATAATATGGATGTTTGATGTCATTTCGCCATCTACCAGGCAATAAATAATAGAGTCTTTTAATTCTTCAGGTAATTCATAGATCTCTATAAAGACTTTATAATTATTCCAAAAAAATTGAGAATAGTTGTTAAGCATTGGATGAACAAATTCATCATCTGGTTCAAAATAATATAGAATATCTTGCAACCATTGTTTATGTGTAAAACGATAAAACCATTGAATACTTCTCGGGAGTTTAGAACTTCCACAACTCAAAGGAAAAGGTCTGGCAAAAAAGACTTGAACTGAAATATATTAAATATATTTTTTAAATATTTATTTTTGTTTTAGAAATGTATATTTTAGTTTTATAAAATTTACACGTAAATAATTTTTTGCATCAAATACCAAAATAAATATATTCAATTAAAATAAACATATATTTGTGTATGTATTTCAATTATAAATCAAAAATAATATTAATAATTATTGTTAATATATCTGTAGACTAAACTTTCAAGAGAACATCAAGCCTATCAAAGTTTTTCATTTATAACTGCAATACATGCAGTTTCATTAAGGATGGTGTGCAACAGTGAAAAGATGTGAAATTTTGCAAATTTAGGAAATAAATAACTGAAGAAAAGTATGTACATTTTTATTTGAAAATGTATAATTAATTATTTTTTATGTGTTATAATAAACTTTTTTTACGGAAATAACATTTGTTTTTGTTTTTAATTTGTAGTGACATCTTAAATTTTTTTGTAATTTAAAAACACATGCAATTTATGTTTGCATTGATGTGCTGCATCTTTCCAGATTATTTTTATTAATGTCAAGTTCATCATTGAACTGCTTAATAAATTGCATAATAGTTTATATATATATATATGGGGACAATCCAAGATAAAAATGATTTGAATTCCTTCTCTTGTAGTAGCATTTATCATAAATAAATAAAAAAAAAAAGCTTGTTTAGAGCTATTAGCACGCTCTTAATTTTATATATATATATATATTGGCTGCAAAAAGGGATTTTCTGTTAACAGAAGGGAGACTCTTTGATTCCTCTTGGAAACCTTAAAGAAAGTGAGCTGCATAAATTCCTAATGTCCAGTCCATCCATTGTTATTACTATGGTGATTATTAATATACTATATGAACATGGATGGACTCTTCACCAATATGCATTAACCATCATGGTGAGTTTATTGATGTTTTACCTCTGACTTTAAGATCAAAAAATACCCTGGTCTTTTTTCTCTGTTACTGATAGCTCTTTTCTGAAAGTTAGATTGAATTTTCTTGAAAGCCGGCGAAATGTGCGTGTGAATATTTTTTTCTTTTCTAATGGATGTTTACAATCATGATAGACAAAAATAAATTATGGTCCTTATTCCCAAGAGGCTGTAATGTTACCATCCAAGGCAGCAGTTGGCAGGGAAAGTGAAAATTGCTAAGAATCTTCGGATCGCAGACCCAGTCTACTATTTGATTGCACAAAATTGCACAAAACTTACTTGGTTTTTCTAAGCACTGTATTTATACCTTTCACTCAGCTGATGTCTCGATTAGCTCATATTTCTTATTATGCTTCCGTGTTTCTTTACTTTTATGGGAAACTTTAAAAGAATTATCAATGTTATGAAGAAAGCAGATAATAGACACTGTCTGATTTTTGAAGTAATGTGGTAATTATTTCCAGAAGTAGTTCAAAATGAAGAGAAAAAAAATTATTCATTTTGCTGCAGTTTAAAATAATTTTATAATCGTTTATTTAAAACAAATAACTTACAAAACCTAAAAGTTCTCAGGTATTTATTTTAATTAATTTTAAACTGATCTTTCAATTAAATTGCACTATTAAATAAATACCTTTTAAATTAAACAAACTAAATCAATTTTGCTAATTTTACATTTAAATTTTGACAGTTATAATTGTTTTCTCTTTTCTGTATAATTGTAATCTTAAATAAATGTCAAAACATTTCAACTGAAATTTTACAAATAACAACCAAGTACATGTAATAACAAAAGGCAACAAGTCTAAAATAAAAAAAAGCTAAGAGTATAATACTTAAGACATTGAAACTATGCTTAGCATGAATAAAAAATATTTTTAAACTGATGTATGCCTTTTCTGTTTAAAGGTCCTAATATTTACTTAATGGTAAAATGTATAACTTGACGAAATCTAAACACATAAACTTAAATGCATGCACATAAAATATAAGAACTGTTTGTTCTATAACCTTAAGCAAATATAATTTTAAATCTAATTACTTTATTTTAAAATATTCAGTGCTGTAATTTCTGATTTATTATTGATATGTATGTGTATGCTTAAATGCCCATACATACGTACATATGCACGCACCCACGCATGCACACACACACACATACATAAATACATACATATGTATAAACTTAATGAGTAAATGTAATAAGTTTAATAAATTAAAGAATTTGAAAAGTCTGATGTAAAAGATATATAAATTTTAAGATTAGAAAAAGATAACATTAATGAAATAAAACAATTAAAGGAATTTGAGTTAGATTTCCTTTATAAAATAAATGACAAACTATAAAAATAACTCATTAATTAAAGTCAGAAAGATAGCGATGTAAATTCTTGTATGGAGATTGAAATGAAAAATCACTTGAATAGATGGACAGGAGTATGTGCCAATCAACTGCAGGGACTAAAACAATGGAGGCCTCAGTACAATTTCATTCAATAAAACTTCACGTGATTCTTGGAGCTTCAACTGTGCACACAGGCATAATTTGGAGCAGAACATCTCCCTTGGCACAGGGACTTTTAGTGCAGAGATCTGGCCTTAAAATGTGAGAACAGCCAGCTAGGATTCTTACAGGTTGTATTAATCTAAATTATTATTTATATATGACTTTGAATCATATTATGTAAAATAATTGTATATATGTAAATAGTGAAAATGCTACTAAGGATCATTCATTAAATTATATAAATATTAACTGTTTACTAGTAATTTATATTATTGGAAATTTTTCTCTTAGATCAGCTAGACATAGCAATTATTATATGCCGTATTTCTATTATTAAATATTATTGTGTGTGTATCTCTATTTCATTAGGTTTTTCCATGATAAAATAAATGAGAAAATACAAAGGCATATATTTTTATGTAAGCTTGATTAAAAATCTGCTTGGGAAGATATTTTTAAATCCTTTATAAAATTACCTTTCCTCTTATCATTCATATAAGAGACTTTTGAACTTGATTTTGATTATATTATATACTATCTAACCGATGATAGTAGTGATTATATTTGCTTAACCATAAAAATAAAGCCAATAAAATGTTTACCCCTTGTTGAGTTATATTAGGCAATTACAGTAGTAACTTTAATATATATATATATATATATATTGTAATGGTAAGAACTCATATGCCTTGTTAACACGTTGCAAAATTCCACCACCATGTTCGAAGAGCAGCACAATAGGAGGGTTCAGGTCCTACAGTACCGTGTTCAAACATAGTCATTTCATTTCACAATAAAACCCACATGACAATGCATATACCATAACAATAGCAAATATACTTCTAGGCCAGTGGTCAGGTAAACAAGAGACTCTAATTAAATTATTTTAATATTAAGGGCTACTGCTATATATTTAATATGCATCTGATAATGAAACAAGATCTAAAATATTATTATTAAATCAAGCAGACACGCAAACATAGAAATAGATATATATATATAAATATTTAATAATGATTATTTAGTATACATCTAATTTATTATGCTACCAGGGTATCATATTCAATCATATCTCATGCCTCACATTTAAGTTGTGAATGTTGCGAGATTACACTATGAGATCATAATGAGGAGTGCATCTGCCAACTCAGCAATCACTATTTACTTTCTTATTATTTATATACACTAATAAATTATTAATAGAATAGCAGATGTGGAGGAGTGGGAAAAGATTGAGCATAGACATTCATAATCATTACTAAAGTGACATGCGATAGTTTGGCTGCTGCTGAACTATAAAGAGATTTGGCTTTTCTAAGAGTATGACTGCTGAGAAACATTGGAGAGGGATGGCCAAACATTGGGTCGGAACCTTTAGAAGTTGTCACGAATGTGGCATTGGTATGAGGTCATAGCCTTTTCATTCCAGACCACATAACAAGGTTAGTTACCATTAGAGTCATTTCTTTATGCCCTTTGGTTATGGGAACTAAAACATTTAAATAGTCTCAGTTTCATTTCTGCAGTTTACAATTAAGACATCGATAAACCAATGCAGTTCACACATATAATGCAAATACATTTATCTACTCTATGCATTTTATTAAATATAAAATTTATTTTCAATCCCCACACTGAATAAGCAGTTTACTGTTTACTACCACCCTCTCTCTTTTCATATAACAAGATGACTCTAGATTTTTAAGATTTAACGAAATAACTTATAACCTTATTTAAAATGAAATGATCGCCAAGTGGTTAATACACTATACTAAAATTATAGGATCTCGCCTTCATAATTAAAATGGGAAGAAAACATCAGCTCAGAAATCATATGGGCATGAAATATAATATCTAAATAATAACAAACAAAATTCAGATACCCAACTAGAAGAATAAGAATAGGTGCTTTTTAAGAGATTCATAAAATATGATATCACTTTACACATAATTACAAGATCTATATTGAAGTTTAGTTTAAAATTATACTACATTGGATTTAAGAGATGAAATATTAAGGTACAGCAGAGAATAGAAATTTAACTTTAGATTTCAAGAGACAGTCTTTTAATCTTGGGTATCATTTTACCTTCAACTAGTTGAAGTGTGCACACTTGATGGGAGAGTCCAAGGTGCCTTGTTTAACAGTGTTTACAATTATGAGAAATATGTACGCAGCAGTCTAAGTTCGAGTTTATTGCATTTTTATGGGAAGCTCCATATTTCCATAGCCACAGTCTGGAGAAGCGCAGCAGTCGACTACTCCTCACACATTGTTAGATGAAAATTAGGATCCAGATAAGAAATAAACAATGGTAACAGCATACTTTTTAAATTTAATAGCTCTGAGTTTTTCATTATAGCTCATAGTTATAGCTCATGATAATAGGTCATAGTTATAGCTCAGGATAGTTTTTTATAACCAGTTGTTGCTTTTATTCTCTTTTTCTTTATCTCTGGAATCCATCAAACAATTGCATTATCCATCCATGTGGTCTCCCTGGTCTGTGATATATATCCCTTTAGGTCACGGATGCATTAGTGGTACATGTTGAAATTTCAATTTCAATCCGACCACCTTTTTAATTTACCTTACATGACATATTTAGAAATGATTTTAACAAACCCTTTTTTTATCTAATTATAAGTTTAAGAATACTTTTTAGCTCTGTCATCTTTTCCCCCTCCTGCTAGGATTTGCACTCTAATTAACAGGGGAATATCTATTTTTAAAAATATCTTTACATTTACAATTAAAGTTGTAATTATAAAATTATAAAACACACATTGATTATGTAAGATTTTATAATTTAAGTATTACATAAATCTGACCTAAATAATAACAAAATGTTTACATTTAAAATAAAACTAGTTTAGATTTTATAATTTAAAATATGACGTAAATTTGATCAAAATACTAATAATACGATTATTAAATCTTACACAAAATTACACACAACAATTTAATAACCATTTGCAGTGCATTATTTTTAAATAGACTATATTGGAGTGTGTGTGCATATACGATGTATTTAATAACTGTACATATATTTCATAATATTATGCACACAGTCCAATATTCAAGGTCAGAACCTATGTAAACTAATAATAATGGGTGAGAGGTGGAGTGATGACAGAACTAAGGTGAAACTAAGATTTGAATTCAAATCTTACTGTTTCAATATATTACAAATCGATGTCTGTATTTCTTCAAAATAATATACATAAATTTATAAATAAATATTATAAAACATAGTATTTCAAAAGTTTATAAAAATATATCTATAACTGTCACTAATACTTTTAAAATGTCAGCTTTCCCATAATTCTATGATATTAATGTTTGCTGCTTGCCTACTAATTAAATTTTGTTTGTATTATATATTAACATCGCTTCTTTAATTTTTCTTTTATTATTATTTCTTTCAGTTTCCAATATTTTTACATTACTATAATTAAAATCAAAACCATATACACATGATTTATTATAGTCATAAAAGACAGAATCTGATAAATTATCATTATTTTTATAATTTTGTTTTGTATTTTGAACCCTTTTTAATAGTAACAAGTGCTCTTTTGTTCTTTTTTCCAATGTACACCTCGATTCACCTATATATACACTGCCACACCTACACATCCATTTGTAAATTATGCAATTTTTATTTGTCAATAAAGTCTTATCTTTTGAATTATTTATTAATTTATTTAATGTAGGTGGTACATAAAATGCAATATTACATATACCTTTATAAATTTTCTTAATGAAACTTGTCTTTTGATTTGAAATATATGGTATTAATATCCAAATTTTTTATCAGAAGAATTAACATTAATATTATGTTTATATTTAAAAAATCTTTTATCAATATAATAAACCCAATCATAATTATATCCAACATTTAACAATTCATTATAATCAATTTTAATACTTTTCTTTTTATCCAATGCATATTTACAAAGGTTGTCATTTCTAAATAAGAAGGACTTCAAACCTATCATTTTATGTGACATTGGTACTTTTGATTCATATGGAATATATCCTCTTTTTGCTATTGGTTTAAGAGTCATATGGTAATCCAGTTTATCTTTGTTTCTAATTATAACTGAGATCTAAAATTTTAACATTCATTGAATTTTCATCTGCTTTAATCCATTTTAAGCCCTTTATGTTATTTAATTCATTAAACAAATCATTAATAGCATTTGGCTTTCCACAAACAAAAACATCATCAACATATCGATTGTATAAAGTAATATTTTTCTGATAATATTCCCTTTTTAAAATATTTTCTTCATATGTAGATATAACAAAATTACATAATTGGGCAACTATAGGAAGACCCATCAGCCAGCCATTACTCATTTTATAAAATTCATGCTTAGAAATCGCATAAATATTTTTATCAATAAAGTTTAATGTTTGAGCAATAAATTTTATTATTTTAACATTAACATTTTTTAACTCCAATGCATTATTAATTATTTCAATAGAAATCATTCTATCAATTGATCCATACATTTCACTGACATCAAAGGTACAAATTATATCATAATTATCAATAACAACATTATTCATTTTACCAACGAAATCAAATGATGAATTATGGAATTATGGGAAAGTCGATATCATGGAATTATGGGAAAGCTGACATTTTAAAAGTATTAGTTGACAAAAACTTCAAAGATAGTTGAAATTGCTTCTAAGTGACCATTATATATATATATATTCTAACCTCCCCCCGCGCGTTCTCACCCCAAAATATACTGTTTATTACGAATATTACGGGTTCTAGCTCAGTTAACAAATAAATAAATAAAATATTCAGCATTAATTAAAATGATTACTAGCTCTAATTTTAAAATACAAATTCGATTCAATTTTAAAATAAATTAACAAATATTTACTATTTTCATGAGACATGGAGTGACAATACCGGGAACAAGATAGACTACATTGAGACATTATCCACACGATACTACCTCAATGGCATAAGAACACTATCCCTTTTTTTTACTATACCAAATAACTAACTTATAGTATTCTTATGACTTTTTAAGCTCTATTCACTACGATTAAAATAATAATCATATCTTAATCTTCTTTAAAACAAGAATCTAGCTTAATTAAATAAAATGAAGTAAAATAAAATAAAATCTCAGGTTCATAAATTGTATTCTAACTGATTTAAAATTACGGTAGTAAAATATGAAAAGGGAATTTTATGTCATAATCTACTACACAACAACTAACAATAATAAAATAATAATAACAATAATAATATAATATAATCTTATTTCTTCCTAAAATGAAATAAATAAATACGTACATGGTAGTATTTTAATAATCTGACAACAGAATACGTGTGGCAACATTAGCGCATATAATTTAATGTAATATTGTGGCAACCGACTTATGACCAATAAATAATATAAAATTATGATCTTTTAATTTTAACATACCAATAAATTCTCAAAATTCTTTTAACACTTTTATGTTTACCTTTTGTACAAAATTTATATGTCTGTTTCAATTATAAATGTATCGTGATTTCATGCATCCATGTGGAGAAATAACAACTTGGACACAAAACTTTAAAACAAATTTAAAACAAAGTTTATTAACAACATAAATAAATTAACAATATTTTTACACTATATACATTGGATATCCCTTACTCTCATATCTCAACTTAGTTTATTAGTTTATAAAATGAAATCAAAATATTATTTACTTTTCCTAGTTAAATCTTATTTTTTAACACTTAAGAAAATACAGTATTATTACTTGTTTTATTATTATGGTTAGCCTATTTCAAAAATGCATTTCTTAGATGATTATCACAAACACTTTTCATCCCTAATATTATTAAAATTATATTTTTTTTTTTTTTTTTTACAAAATTTACATTCGTAGTAAAATTCTACAAAATAACAAATTTTAGTTTTGTATGGGTTGTATGAAATCTTACAAAGTCAAAACATTGTACTACATTCGGTATTAGGTTTTTATTGTTCATTATCCGATATTTATTAATCCTAATATTCTCATTCAAGCCTTACTTCGGATGATATAATTATAACTATTAATATACCATGCACAAGTATATGTTTATTGTACATTATTGGACTATTTTCTTAATAAATATGCAATACTTATTTTCTAAATATTATTTTAAAAAAAAATTCATTCAAATTTTATTATCACTTTTAAAATACTTGGTTTAGATTTCTTTTCAAAATCTTATATTCATTTCTGAATTAATTTTACAATGTATTATATGATTCTTTCTCTCTTTATGATATTTTGGACTTTCAATTTTAAAGTTACACAATTCTATACATTCCAGCAAATAAACTATTCTTACATAAACGATAACATATCTTCAGTTCTATTTTATTCATTATTTCTTTGAAAATATCTTTCTGACCGATGCAGATTCACAAAATAAGGATAGCGAAGATAGATGCATAAGATCAAAATACAACTAGAATATTACTCGTCATATACCTTGACAATCATGGCACAGTGAATTAAAAGACACTATAGAGGAGTGACCTTTACCTGTCTACCAACCTCTATCATAGGAACGATGCTAAAGCTATTTCTTCAGCTTTATTCTAACATCAAAAGTTTAAAGATATGCAAAAAACACTGTCCAAACTATATGTGTTCAGTTATAGGGCTTAGTTAACTATACTGAAATCACACAAAACTAAATATGATCCAAATCCTTTATTTTTCCTATTTCTTAAAAAAAAAACATCATCTTGGTTTCCTTTTCACTAGTACTTCCAAGTCACTATCCGATCTTATTTCTCAAGATTTTTTCTATACTGTACATCGACAAATACATATCTGCATTACTAACAATAATAAAATTCATTTATTTTAAAACTATTCCACTGTTCTATAGAAAAATCTTTTTACTACTTTCCTCCGTATATTTAATCATATACAAACTATTTGAATATCTGAATACTTTATCACATGAAAGTTCAAAAGAATCACACAATTGTTCTGTTAAATTATATTATTAATATACTCTAAATAAATTATTGCATGCATATTCCGAATTACTCCTATCTCATTATATGTTAAAAATGTTGTATAAAATGTGTACATATAATTTAAACTTTCACACTTCATTCTTAGGTCAATAGATGATCTAAAAAAAATACATTATGCATTATAAATAACTATCAAAATTACCAAAACGACCTTTATCTTCTCGATCGCGTTCTGTAGGCTTCACCATCCATTTGATCCTTGTAGATATAAGATTCACATCCATACACTTTATTTTTTTAAACACTATTTCTATAATTTTATCAAGTTATTATATTTAAATTTTAATATTACTAAATTTATGTTTATATGTTTTCCCTAATCTCACATAACATTTTATTTTAAAATAAATTAGTAAAAAATATTTAAACTATATTTACTGTAATTCTTCATCAAATTTTCTTGAAAACCATTCATATTAAAGCTAAAAAAAAAAAATGTTTATTATTTCTTCTTCAGTCACTTAATGTTCTATTTTAAGGTAAAACAATTATTGCTCTGTTTAATAAATATTCATAGATGACAATCCTTGGTTTTTTATAATATTTAATACAATTATTAATTATGATATCAATTAATCCTGTAAAGAAAACGTCTACATATTCTCTGCTAATATTTCTTGGTAATATTTTCTCCCGCGCGACTTTTACGATGCATCTTCTCAGTACTTTGATTTAAATATTCAACAAAACTTTTCTGTTTCCATGGATCCATTTTATTAAGTATATTAGATTTATATTTTCCAAATCAAGCATTCCTCCAATGACCACTTTATAATATTTTCCAATTCTTTTTAGATAAAGTTTTTTTTTCCTTTTTTTTTTTAAAAAAATAATGACTCTTTCCTATCATTATTCGGTAATTTTTCCTTTCTTTTAAAGTTCTGGTACCTATATACTTTGTAATGTTTCCTTTAAAAAGATAAACATTCTTTCTCTGTTATAACTTTTACATAATTTTTTCTTTATGATATACGTATCTTAATTTTTCCATAGAGAAGAATAAAATAACTTCAGAGTAGCCTTATAAATTTGTGCGTCATAATTTTTCCTGACGGCAAATAACTTCTCTTTTAAGTTTTCCGTATAGCGTCCAAATTATATTCCTCTGAGTTACAATAATAAGTTTCTGGTTGAGCATAAATAAAGCTGTATCAAAGCACTTTACAAATATTTTTCCTTTATCATAACTTCTATATACTGTTTTCTGTAGTATTTCCATTTTACTGCAAGGTTTTGGCTAAACTTGAATAAAATTACTGGTAAGAAAACTTTTAAAATTAGCCCTCCATGTAAAGGTAGTTCAAAATATTATATTTAAAAAAAACTTTTAAAACAAATACAAAATTTTAAAATTATATTACTTTTCTAGCTTACGATTTTATACAGCTAAAAAAATATGTTACTCCCTCCTTCACTTACACATTACTTTTCTCCCGCTCCGTCTAATTCTTATATTTTGTCTGCTAAAATACCTCCGTTGATTGGTTAATGACTCTAAATTTACACATTTTTAGTTTTATAACAGACTAGATTTTTCAAATAAGACATTTATGACGTAATGATTTAAAATATTACTTAAAATAGTATTTTTAACTCAATTATAATTTTATCAAAATCATTTAAACTTTAAAACAATTATTAAAATATCATTTAATATTTCAACTTTTACTTTAACGATCGATAGCAATTATATTTAGCTTTATAATTCACAAACTTTATTATTATATTCTAACAAGCGTGTGTGTGAATGTATATAATATACAGTCACATGATTACTAACTTTATCAGATGATTTTTTTTAATTTACGTCTCGGTCTAAATTACCAAAACTGATATACTTTATAAAATTTTGAACAATAATTTAAAATGTAGAACTAAATATAATTCTCACCATCCCAAAGTTTATTTTAAAATATATTAGATTAAATTTGAATATTAATTATAATTATAATATTACATATAGCGTTTATTTAATTTATTAGTTTTAAAATATTACAATTGGATTGTTAATATACTTTTAACTATTTATAGCTGTATTATTTTATATGGCCAGCTTTTACAACCATAAGCAAGGATATAATTAAGCTTTATTTAACTGTTTCCTTTTAAAATAATCCATTACACTTTTATATACCAGGTATTTTCAGCCTTAAATTGTACTATAAGATCTAATCGATCATACAATTATCAATATATTACACAAACGTATTTTAAAATTTTAAAATTTTTTAGCAATTGACCATTCTACCTTATTATGACCTATAGATAAGGGCACATAACTTCTCCCCTCGAATAAAAAATTTTAAATTAAACATCTAGTTTAATACCTACTTTATTCATTAATACTCCTCATTTTATTATCTGCTACAACCAAATTCCATCTTATACTACTCAATACAACAGAATACACTGTTTGCTATACAAATTTATATAATACCAGGACACTAAACTCAGACTTTGAACTATTAATACTTATAAAAAATTTTCTACACTTCTGATGGGTATGGGATTAAACTAGATATTTAATTTAAATATTTATATTCGAGGAGAGATAGATTGTGCCCTTATCTATAGGTCATAATAGGGTAGAATGGTCAATTGCTAAAAAATTTTTAAATTTTAAGATATGTTTGTAATATATTGATAATTGTATGATCGATTAGATCTTATAGTACAATTTAAGGCTGAAAAATACCTGGTATATAAAAGTGTAATGGATTATTTTTAAAAAAAACAGTTAAATAAAGCTTAATTATATCCTTGCTTATGGTTGTAAAAGCTGGCCATATAAAATAATACAGCTATAAATAGTTAAAAGTATATTAACAATCCAATTGTAATGTTTTAAAACTAATAAATTAAATAAACGCTATATGTAATATTATAATTATAATTAATATTCAAATTTAATCTAATATATTTTAAGATAAACTTTGGAGATGGTGAGAATTATATTTAGTTCTACATTTTTAAATTATTTTCCAAATTTTTATAAAATATATCAGTTTTGGTATTTAAGACCGAGACGTAAATTAAAAAAAAATCATCTGATAAAGTTAGTAATCATGTGACTGTATATTATATACCTTCACACACACGCTTGTTAGAATATAATAATAAAGTTTGTGAATTATAAAACTAAATGTAATTGCTATCTATCGTTAAAGTAAAGGTTGAAATATTAAATGTTATTTTTTAATAATTGTTTTTAAAGTTTAAATGATTTTGATAAAATTATAATTGAGTTTAAAAATACTATTCTAAATAATATT